>CM077184.1:717334-779834 GCA_039654105.1 Coreius guichenoti
GGCGGGTTTAGGGTGTGTGTTAGGGTTAGGCTATAAAATGTACAATCATCTGTATATAAAAACAGTAGAAGTCTTTGCAATGTCCCCATTTAGATACCTACGTAAATGTGCGTGTGTGTGTGTGTGAGAGAATGTGTGTGTGTGTGTAAGAGTGAGTGTGTGTGTGTATGTGCGTCTGTGTGTGTGTGTGAGAGAGAGTGTGTGTGTGTATGTGCTTGCGTGTGTGTATGTAAGACATTGTGTGTGAGAGTGAGTGTGTGTGTGTAAGAGAGAGTGTGTGTGTGTGTGTGTAAGAGTGTATGAGTGTGTGTGTGTGTGTAAGAGAGAGTATGTGTGTGTGTAACAGTGTATGAGTGTGTGTGTGTGTTGTGTGTGTAAGCGTGTGTGTGTGTGTAAGAGTGCATGTGCTTGCGTGTGTGTGTGTGTAAGACAGTGTGTGTGAGAGAGTGAGTGTGTGTGTGTTTGTGTGCGTGTAAGAGAGAGTGTGTGTGTGTAAGAGTGCATGTGCTTACGTGTGTGTGTGTAAGACTGTGTGTGAGAGAGTGAGTGTGTGTGTGTTTGTGTGCGTGTAAGAGAGAGTGTGTGTGTGTAAGAGCGTATGAGTGTGTGTGTGTGTGTGTAAGAGTGTATGAGTGTGTGTGTGTGTGTGTGTAAGAGTGTGTGTGTGTGTGTGTGTGTGTGTGTGTGTAAGAGTGTGTTGATCACATGTAGTGAATGTTCAGATTTATTTTCAGGTTGGTTTAGTCATGTTTTGTGTGGGTTGTTTTTTAGTTAAGTCCTTCTGACAAGAAGTGTTGGAAAATGTGCAAATTTCATAACTAAAAATAATATATAATTTTAAAAAGATCAAAATGATAAAAGGATGTGTTTGATTATTTCTAGATTATACAGTAGAAAAAAATAATATATTAAATTCATCCATTCATTTACTCACCGTCTGTGGGGTCGCAGAGATATAATTCATAATATGTAATAATACAAAGTTTTTAGTATCAACAGATGATATCACACGTTTGAACTAAAGCGCTGTTATGAATGTTGACCCAGTACATCATATCTGTTTCATAATCATTAGAAAGACACTTGAAGAGGTTTTATGTTTCTTTGTTTATGTTAAATCTTTTTAAATCCAAATTAAAATGAAGAGGCCGTATTTCATGTAAAGTAAATGATATTTTATGATGATTATGTGTTTGCCTATGTAGTTCACTATATTACAAACATATGCTAATGTTCCATTCAAGTTACGTTGTTAATGTTATTTGTTAATGTTTTGAGAACATCATTAAAGACCAGATCACTTTGAATGAGCGTTCTGTTAACGTTACAGGAAGAACGTTTGTTCATAACGTTGAGAGAACGTTTCCTGTCAGCTGTGAGACTCATGAGAGCAGAATAATAATGTTTCCAGACTCTCTGTTGAGTTTGTGATGTTCCGTGTTTAATCTGCGCTCATGTCAGCGTGATGTCAATGAGGCTTCATGTGAGCGGGTCAGTGTCAGGACGGCTCTCGAGTGCGCCTGGAGTTGTGTTCGCGGGTCGCGGGGGAGTGTCGTCATGGCAAACGCCTCGGACCAATGACACCAGCACATGCACTTGACCTTGTGAGGATTCCATTATCGGATCCTTTTCCTCTAAACTGCTTCTGCATTTGAGTCGTCATGGAATCCTCAAGTCAAAGTGTTGCATGAATATATGAGCGTGGGAATCACCAGAGGCCCCATAATACGATATTATCGTGATACTAAAGCCACGATACGATATTATCGCGATACTAAAGCCACGATACGATATTATCACGATTCTAAAGCCACGGTATGATATTATCGCGATACTAAAGCCACGATACGATATTATCGCGATACTAAAGCCACGGTACGATATTATCGCGATTCTACAGCCACGATACGATAGTATCGCGATTCTAAAGCCACGATACGATATTATCGCAATTCTAAAGCCACAATACGATAGTATCGCGATTCTAAAGCCACGATACGATAGTAACGCGATTCTAAAGCCGCGATACCATATTATCACGATACTAAAGCCACGATACGATATTATCGCGATTCTACAGCCACGATACGATAGTATCGCGATTCTAAAGCCAAGATACGGTAGTATCACGATTCTAAAGCCACGGTACAATAGTATCACGATTCTAAAGCCACGATACCATAGTATCGCGATTCTAAAGCCACGACACGATAGTATCGCGATTCTAAAGCCACGGTACGATAGTATCGCGATTCTAAAGCCACGGTACGATAGTATCGCGATTCTAAAGCCACGATACGATATTATCGCGATTCTAAAGCCACGATACCATATTATCGCGATTCTAAAGCCACGATACCATATTATCACGATTCTAAAGCAACAATACGTATCTCGATTCTAAAGCCACGGTGCGATAGTATCGCGATTCTAAAGCCACGATACGATAGTATCGCGATTCTAAAGCCACAATACGATATTATTGCAATTCTAAAGCCACGATACGATATTATCACGATTATAAAGCCACGATACGATATTATCGCGATTCTAAAGCCATGATATGATAGTATCACGATTCTAAAGCCACGGAACGATAGTATCACGATTCTAATCGCGATTCTAAAGCCACAATATGATAGTATCGCGATTCTAAAGCCACGATACAATATTATCGCGATTCTGAAGCCACGATACGATAGTATCATGATTCTAAAGCCATGATACAATATTATCGCGATTCTGAAGCCACGATACGATAGTATCACAATTCTAAAGCCACGATACGATATTATCACGATTATAAAGCCACGATATGATATTATCGCGATTCTAAAGCCATGATATGATAGTATCACGATTCTAAAGCCACGGTACGATAGTATCACGATTCTAAAGCCACGGTACGATAGTATCACGATTCTAATCGCGATTCTAAAGCCACAATATGATAGTATCGCGATTCTAAAGCCACGATACAATATTATCGCGATTCTGAAGCCACGATACGATAGTATCGCGATTCTGAAGCCACGATAGTGATGTTATCGCGATTCTAAAGCCACGATACGATAGTATCGCGATTCTAAAGCCACGATGCGATAGTATCGCGATTCTAAAGCCTTGATACGATATTATCGCGATTCTAAAGCCACGATGCGATAGTAATGCGATTCTAAAGCCACGATACGATAGTATCGCGATTCTGAAGCCACGATATGATATTATCGTTATTATAAAGCCACGGTACGATAGTATCGCGATTCTAAAGCCGCGATACCATATTATCACGATACTAAAGCCACGATACGATATTATCGCGATTCTACAGCCACGATACGATAGTATCACGATTCTAAAGCCACGATACGATAGTATTGCGATTCTAAAGCCACGACACGAAAGTAACGCAATTCTAAAGCCACGATACGATATTATCACGATTATAAAGCCACGATACGATATTATCGCGATTATAAAGCCACGTTATGATATTATCACGATTCTAAAGCCACGGTAGGATAGTATCGCGATTCTAAAGCCACGGTGCGATAGTATTGCAATTCTAAAGCCATGATACGATAGTATCACGATTCTAATCGCGATTCTAAAGCCACAATATGATAGTATCGCGATTCTAAAGCCATGATACGATAGTATCACAAATCTAATCGCGATTCTAAAGCCACGATACGATACTATTGCGATTCTAAAGCCACAATTTGATAGTATCATGATTCTAAAGCCACGATATGATAGTATCGCAATTCTAAAGCCACGATACGATAGTATCGCGATTCTAAAGCCACGATACGATAGTATCGCGATTCTAAAGCCACAATACGATAGTTGAGAGAACCTGAGAGAACGTTTCCTGTCAGCTGTGAGACTCATGAGAGCAGAATAATAATGTTTCCAGACTCTCTGTTGAGTTTGTGATGTTCCGTGTTTAATCTGCGCTCATGTCAGCGTGATGTCAATGAGGCTTCATGTGAGCGGGTCAGTGTCAGGACGGCTCTCAAGTGCGCCTGGAGTTGTGTTCGCGGGTCGCGGGGGAGTGTCGTCATGGCAAACGCCTCGGACCAATGACACCAGCACATGCACTTGACCTTGTGAGGATTCCATTATCGGATCCTTTTCCTCTAAACTGCTTCTGCATTTGAGTCGTAATGGAATCCTCAAGTCAAAGTGTTGCATACTAAAGCCACGATACGATATTACCACGATACGATAGTATCGCGATTCTAAAGCCACGATACGATAGTATCACGATTCTAAAGCCACGATGCAATAGTATCATGATTCTAAAGCCATGATACGATAGTATCACGATTCTAAAGCCACGATGCGATATTATCACGATTATAAAGCCACAATTCTAAAGCCACTATGCAATATTATCATGATTCTAACATTCATGATATGCTGATTACCCTTTTCAACTAGAAATGTCTCCAAAGGAAAACTTTGTCCACTTATGTTTTTATCTAATATGATAAAGTTCTCAGTCTGTTCAATCACATCTTCATATACATCTCCTTTATCCCTTCCTTCAGTATATTCCTCCCTCATATTTCAGACATATTTTTAATAGAAGTTACAGTTAAAAATGCACTTTGGTTAACTTTCAGTCAAGGTTCTCACAAAGTTCTTCTAGTAACGTTAATAGAACGTTCGTTCATAATTATCTGGCCTTTAATAATGTTCTCTGAACATTAGCACAAAAACATTATTCATACATCGTTCATGGAATGTTTTATTTCTGAAATGTTTTAGTTGGACGTTCGTCTAACGCTTTTTAAATGTTTCTACTTGTTTCAGAACAATCAGAGAACATTCAAATGTAACGTTCCCTTAACGTTTGAAGAATGATACAATGTAACGTTTGAAGAATGAAACAATGTAACGTTCCCTTAACGTTTGAAGAATGATACAATGTAACGTTCCCTTAACGTTTGAAGAATGATACAATGTAACGTTCCCTTAACATTTGAAGAATGATACAATGTAACGTTCCCTTAACATTTGAAGAATGATACAATGTAACGTTCCCTTAACGTTTGAAGAATGATACAATGTAACGTTCCCTTAACATTTGAAGAATGATACAATGTAACGTTCCCTTAACGGTTGAAGAATGATACAATGTAACGTTCCCTTAACGTTTGAAGAATGATACAATGTAACGTTCTCATAATGTTTGAAGAATGATACAATGTAACGTTCCCTTAACGGTTGAAAAATTATACAATGTAACGTTTCTCTCAACGTTTGAAGAATGATACAATGTAACGTTCCCATAACATTTGAAAAATTATACAATGTAACGTTCCCTTAACGTTTGAAGAATGAAACAATGTAACGTTCCCTTAATGTTTGAATAATGATACAATGTAACGTTCCCTTAACATTTGAAAAATGATACAATGCAACGTTCCCTTAACGTTTGAAGAATGAAACAATGTAAAGTTCCCTTAATGTTTGAAGAATGATACAATGTAACGTTCCCTTAACATTTGAAAAATTATACAATTTAACGTTCCCTTAACGTTTGAAGAATGAAACAATGTAACGTTCCCTTAACGTTTGAAGAATGATACAATGTAACGTTTGAAGAATGAAACAATGTAACGGTCCCTTAACGTTTGAAGAATGATACAATGTAATGTTCCCTTAATGTTTGAAGAATGATACAATGTAACGTTCCCTTAACGGTTGAAGAATGATACAATGTAACGGTCCCTTAACGTTTGAAGAATGATACAATGTAACGTTCCCATAATGTTTGAAGAATGATACAATGTAACGTTCCCATAACATTTGAAAAATTATACAATGTAACGTTCCCTTAACGTTTGAAGAATGATACAATGTAACGTTCCCTTAACGTTTGAAGAATGATACAATGTAACGTTCCCATAACATTTGAAAAATTATACAATGTAACGTTCCCTTAACGTTTGAAGAATGAAACAATGTAACGGTCCCTTAGCGTTTGAAGAATGATACAATGTAACGTTCCTTTAACGTTTGAAGAATGATACAATGTAACGTTCCCTTAACGTTTGAAGAATGATACAATGTAACGTTTGAAGAATGAAACAATGTAACGGTCCCTTAACGTTTGAAGAATGATACAATGTAATGTTCCCTTAACGTTTGAAGAATGATACAATGTAACGTTCCCTTAACGGTTGAAGAATGATACAATGTAACGGTCCCATAACGTTTGAAGAATGATACAATGTAACGTTCCCATAATGTTTGAAGAATGAAACAATGTAACGGTCCCTTAGCGTTTGAAGAATGATACAATGTAACGTTCCTTTAACGTTTGAAGAATTATACAATACAACGTTTGAAGAATGAAACAATGTAACGTTCCCTTAACTTTTGAAGAATGATACAATGTAACGTTCCCATAACGTTTGAAGAATGATACAATGTAACGTTCCCTTAACGTTTGAAGAATGAAACAATGTAACGGTCCCTTAGCGTTTGAAGAATGATACAATGTAACGTTCCTTTAACGTTTGAAGAATTATACAATACAACGTTTGAAGAATGATACAATGTAACGTTCCCTTAATGTTTGAAGAATGATACAATGTAACGTTCCCATAATGTTTGAAGAATGATACAATGTAACGTTCCCTTAACGTTTGAAGAATGATACAATGTAACGTTTCTCTCAAGGTTTGAAGAATGATACAATGTAACGTTCCCATAACATTTGAAAAATTATACAATGTAACGTTCCATTAACGTTTGAAGAATGATACAATGTAACGTTCCCTTAACGTTTGAAGAATGATACAATGTAACGTTCCCTTAACGTTTGAAGAATGATACAATGTAACGTTCCCTTAACGTTTGAAGAATGATACAATGTAACGTTCCCATAACGTTTGAAGAATGATACAATGTAACGTTCCCATAACGTTTGAAGAATGATACAATGTAACGTTCCCATAATGTTTGAAGAATGATACAATGTAACGTTCCCATAATGTTTGAAGAATGATACAATGTAACGTTCCCATAACATTTGAAAAATTATACAATGTAACGTTCCATTAACGTTTGAAGAATGATACAATGTAACGTTCCCTTAACGTTTGAAGAATGATACAATGTAACGTTCCCATAACATTTGAAAAATTATACAATGTAACGTTCCCTTAACGTTTGAAGAATGATACAATGTAACGTTCCCTTAACGTTTGAAGAATGAAACAATGTAACGTTCCCTTAATGTTTGAAGAATGATACAATGTAACGTTCCCTTAACATTTGAAAAATTATACAATGTAACGTTCCCTTAACGTTTGAAGAATGAAACAATGTAACGTTCCCTTAACGTTTGAAGAATGATACAATGTAACGTTTGAAGAATGAAACAATGTAACGGTCCCTTAGCGTTTGAAGAATGATACAATGTAACGTTCCTTTAACGTTTGAAGAATGATACAATGTAACGTTTGAAGAATGAAACAATGTAACGGTCCCTTAGCGTTTGAGGAATGATACAATGTAACGTTCCCTTAACGTTTGAAGAATGATACAATGTAACGTTCCCTTAACGTTTGAGGAATGATACAATGTAACGTTCCCTTAACGTTTGAAGAATGATACAATGTAACGTTCCCTTAACGTTTGAAGAATGAAACAATGTAACGTTCCCTTAACGTTTGAAGAATGATACAATGTAACGTTCCCTTAACATTTGAAAAATGATACAATGTAACGTTCCCTTAACGTTTGAAGAATGATACAATGTAACATTTGAAGAATGAAACAATGTAACGTTTCTCTCAATATTTGAAGAATGATACAATGTAACGTTCCCTTAACGTTTGAAGAATGATACAATGTAACGTTCCCTTAACGTTTGAAGAATGATACAATGTAACGTTCTCATAATGTTTGAAGAATGATACAATGTAACGTTCCCTTAACGTTTGAAGAATGATACAATGTAACGTTTCTCTCAAGGTTTGAAGAATGATACAATGTAACGTTCCCATAACATTTGAAAAATTATACAATGTAACGTTCCATTAACGTTTGAAGAATGATACAATGTAACGTTCCCTTAACGTTTGAAGAATGATACAATGTAACGTTCCCATAACATTTGAAAAATTATACAATGTAACGTTCCCTTAACGTTTGAAGAATGATACAATGTAACGTTTGAAGAATGAAACAATGTAACGGTCCCTTAGCGTTTGAAGAATGATACAATGTAACGTTCCTTTAACGTTTGAAGAATGATACAATGTAACGTTTGAAGAATGAAACAATGTAACGGTCCCTTAGCGTTTGAGGAATGATACAATGTAACGTTCCCTTAACGTTTGAAGAATGAAACAATGTAACGGTCCCTTAGCGTTTGAGGAATGATACAATGTAACGTTCCCTTAACGTTTGAGGAATGATACAATGTAACGTTCCCTTAACGTTTGAAGAATGATACAATGTAATGTTCCCTTAATGTTTGAAGAATGATACAATGTAACGTTCCCTTAACGGTTGAAGAATGATACAATGTAACGTTCCCTTAACGTTTGAAAAATGATACAATGTAACGTTCCCTTAACGTTTGAAGAATGATACAATGTAACGTTCCCTTAACGTTTGAAAAATGATACAATGTAATGTTCCCTTAACGTTTGAAGAATGATACAATGTAACGTTCCCTTAACGTTTGAAGAATGAAACAATGTAACGGTCCCTTAGCGTTTGAAGAATGATACAATGTAACGTTCCCATAACGTTTGAAGAATGATACAATGTAACGTTCCCTTAACGTTTGAAGAATGATACAATGTAACGTTCCCTTAACGTTCGAAAAATGATACAATGTAACGTTCCCATAACGTTTGAAGAATGATACAATGTAACGTTCCCTTAACGTTTGAAGAATGATACAATGTAACGTTCCCTTAACGTTTGAAGAATGATACAATGTAACGTTCCCTTAACGTTTGAAGAATGAAACAATGTAACGTTCCCTTAACGTTTGAAAAATGATACAATGTAACGTTCCCTTAACGTTTGAAGAATGATACAATGTAACGTTCCCTTAACGTTTGAAGAATGATACAATGTAACGTTCCCTTAACGTTTGAAAAATGATACAATGTAACGTTCCCTTAACGTTTGAAGAATGATACAATGTAACGTTCCCTTAACGTTTGAAGAATGAAACAATGTAACGTTCCCTTAACGTTTGAAAAATGATACAATGTAACGTTCCCTTAACGTTTGAAGAATGATACAATGTAACGTTCCCTTAACGTTTGAAGAATGAAACAATGTAACGTTCCCTTAACGTTTGAAAAATGATACAATGTAACGTTCCCTTAACGTTTGAAGAATGGTACAATGTAACGTTCCCTTAACGTTTGAAGAATGAAACAATGTAACGTTCCCTTAACGTTTGAAGAATGATACAATGTAACGTTCCCTTAACGTTTGAAGAATGATACAATGTAACGTTCCCATAACATTTGAAAAATTGTACAATGTAACGTTCCCTTAACGTTTGAAGAATGATACAATGTAACGTTCCCTTAACGTTTGAAGAATGAAACAATGTAACGTTCCCTTAATGTTTGAAGAATGATACAATGTAACGTTCCCTTAACATTTGAAAAATTATACAATGTAACGTTCCCTTAACGTTTGAAGAATGAAACAATGTAACGTTCCCTTAACGTTTGAAGAATGATACAATGTAACGTTTGAAGAATGAAACAATGTAACGGTCCCTTAGCGTTTGAAGAATGATACAATGTAACGTTCCTTTAACGTTTGAAGAATGATACAATGTAACGTTTGAAGAATGAAACAATGTAACGGTCCCTTAGCGTTTGAGGAATGATACAATGTAACGTTCCCTTAACGTTTGAAGAATGATACAATGTAACGTTCCCTTAACGTTTGAGGAATGATACAATGTAACGTTCCCTTAACGTTTGAAGAATGAAACAATGTAACGTTCCCTTAACGTTTGAAGAATGATACAATGTAACGTTCCCTTAACATTTGAAAAATGATACAATGTAACGGTCCCTTAACGTTTGAAGAATGATACAATGTAACATTTGAAGAATGAAACAATGTAACGTTTCTCTCAATATTTGAAGAATGATACAATGTAACGTTCCCTTAACGTTTGAAGAATGATACAATGTAACGTTCCCTTAACGTTTGAAGAATGATACAATGTAACGTTCTCATAATGTTTGAAGAATGATACAATGTAACGTTCCCTTAACGTTTGAAGAATGATACAATGTAACGTTTCTCTCAAGGTTTGAAGAATGATACAATGTAACGTTCCCATAACATTTGAAAAATTATACAATGTAACGTTCCATTAACGTTTGAAGAATGATACAATGTAACGTTCCCTTAACGTTTGAAGAATGATACAATGTAACGTTTGAAGAATGATACAATGTAACGTTCCCTTAACGGTTGAAGAATGATACAATGTAACGTTCCCTTAACGTTTGAAGAATGATACAATGTAACGTTCCCTTAACGTTTGAAAAATGATACAATGTAACGTTCCCTTAACGTTTGAAGAATGATACAATGTAACGTTCCCTTAACGTTTGAAGAATGAAACAATGTAACGGTCCCTTAGCGTTTGAAGAATGATACAATGTAACGTTCCCATAACGTTTGAAGAATGATACAATGTAACGTTCCCATAACGTTTGAAGAATGATACAATGTAACGTTCCCTTAACGTTTGAAGAATGATACAATGTAACGTTCCCTTAACGTTTGAAAAATGATACAATGTAACGTTCCCATAACGTTTGAAGAATGATACAATGTAACGTTCCCTTAACGTTTGAAGAATGATACAATGTAACGTTCCCTTAACGTTTGAAGAATGAAACAATGTAACGTTCCCTTAACGTTTGAAAAATGATACAATGTAACGTTCCCTTAACGTTTGAAGAATGATACAATGTAACGTTCCCTTAACGTTTGAAGAATGATACAATGTAACGTTCCCTTAACGTTTGAAAAATGATACAATGTAACGTTCCCTTAACGTTTGAAGAATGATACAATGTAACGTTCCCTTAACGTTTGAAGAATGATACAATGTAACGTTCCCTTAACGTTTGAAAAATGATACAATGTAACGTTCCCTTAACGTTTGAAGAATGAAACAATGTAACGTTCCCTTAACGTTTGAAGAATGGTACAATGTAACGTTCCCTTAACGTTTGAAGAATGAAACAATATAACGTTCCCTTAACGTTTGAAGAATGATACAATGGAATGTTTCCTTAACGTTTGCATAACCAAGCACAAATGTATTCTTGTCAGCTGGGAAACTGGGTTGCGAGTTCCATTTCATGCTGACTTTAATATGAGTTTAAGCGTGTGCTAAAAGTGATCTGAAGTGATGGTTTGAGTCTCACACACACACACACACACGTACGCAGCGGCGCTGCAGATGTCACAGAGAGCGTCGCGTGGGCAGCAGCTGCAGTGACTCACTCATCTCTGGTTCACGCCGCCCTCTGCTGGAGATCCTCTACGATCACATGCTAAAATAAGAGCATGGAAATGAGTGCGTGTGTGTTTGTGTTCACAGAGTTTTCTAAGTCGCCGCCTGAAAGGATCAATTAAACGAGCAAAGAGTCAACCCAAACTCGACCGCACAGGAAGCTTTCGCCACATGATCCTCCCACGATTCCGCAGTGCTGACCAGGAGAGGTATATATACACACACACACCCTGCAGCAGATGCAGTGACTCACGCTCCCATTGTGCTTCAGTGAGTCACAGACATACAGCACATATAGAACACTCCGTCTGTCTGTCCGTCTGTCTGCAGGACGCGCCTCATGCAGAGCTTCAAGGAGTCTCACTCGCACGAGTCCCTGCTGTCTCCGAGCAGCGCGGCTGAGGCTCTGGACCTCACGCTGGACGAGGACGCCATCATCAAGCCCGTCCACTCCAGCATCCTCGGGCAGGAGTACTGCTTCGAGGTCTGTGTCCATCTCAGGTCACAGTGAACTCGCACCTGAGCTCCTCAAACACGTCCGTTAACCCTCGTCTTCAGTTTTACATCCACTGACCCCAAATATCACCATCCGTGTGTGTGGCAGCTTTATATTTTTATGTATGAAGACCAAATTAATTATTTGAAAAATGTATATTATAAATATGCGTATAATATTATTTAGAAAATATTTAGTTTCTGTTATGACACATCATTGCATTATTTTTTTACTCATTTTGTATTATACAGTTAGATGTGTTAATTATTTAAATAAAATAATTGGTTTATCTATTTATATATATATATATATATATATATATATATATATATATACACACACACAGTCAAATATATTAATTTATTATTTATTTAAATAATTTTTTATAATATATATTATATTTTTATTTTAAAACTATTTATTTATTTAAATCATGTTTTATTTATTTTAATTAAATGGTTTTGTTTATTTACTTATTATTGATTACATTACATTTTATTTATTGATTGATTTTAATAAATGTATTCATTTTTTATTTAATCGATTTTTAAATCAGATTTATTTATATTAATCATGTTTTTTATTTTAATTAAATATTTTTGTTTATTTGCTTAGTTATTACATCAAATTGTATTTATTTTAATACATTTATTCATTTTTATGAATTGATTTTTAAATCAAATTTATTTATTGTAATCAATTTTTTATTTATATATTTTAATAAATTTTTAAAATCAAATTAATTAATTTTAAATACATTTCTATTTATTTATTTTAATCAAATTTAATAATTTATTTAAATAGCAAAATATTTATTTTGTATCATTGTATTGTATATCATCATCATTATTATTATTTATAAAATTATAATTATATAAATATGGTTACATTATTATTTTATAGTTTTACTTTATATCCATTATTATTTTATAGTCATATTGTATTGGTCAAAAACTGTGAATGTGAATGGTTTCTGTTCATAAAACATAAATATTTCATGGATATTTATGACAAACAGACAAACAAATCATACATTATACAAGATATTATACTAGATATAAAGCAGATGCACTGAATATGATCAAGAGATACTCAGGTGAGTTAACACACTGACTCTCTGGCCTTCAGGTGACCACGGCGTCCGGCACCAAGTGTTTCGCGTGCCGCTCCGCTGCCGAGAGGGACAAATGGATCGAGAATCTGCAGCGAGCCATCAAACCCAACAAGGTACCGCAGCGGCAGGGCACGAGTCCGTTCTGGAGAGTCTGATGACGGACAGCTGTGTCTCATCGTGTGTGTGTGATTGCAGGATAACAGCCGGCGTGTTGATAATGTGCTGAAGCTGTGGATCATCGAGGCCCGTGACCTCCCGGCCAAGAAGCGCTACTACTGCGAGCTGTGTCTGGACGACATGCTGTACGCGCGGACCACCAGCAAACCGCGCACGGACACGGTGTTCTGGGGCGAACACTTCGAGTTCAACAACCTCCCGGCCATCCGCAGCCTGAGACTGCACCTGTACAAGGAGACGGACAAGAAGAGACGGAAGGTCTGTGCTGCGCTGCTACACAAGCTCGTTCACTACAGGACGCACGGGGTGAATTATGAGTGCACTCGATCATGATCCGCACTCATATAAGAGATCCATCCATACCACACACACACAGCTTTATGGAGCTTTATAGGGCCGCTTTTACAGTTATATTTCTGGATTTACATTTTAATCATCAAAAAGCATGTCTAATAATTTATTACAATTGTAACAATAATACAGCCCAATGAATTTGAAATTCTGAAATTAAATTCTATTGTCTCTTAATTTTTCCAGATTCTGTGTTTATGATATAATACAAATTTATTACCAAACGATGGTAATCAAATAAATGCATAAAAATTAAACGATCTAAGAAATCTTTTCATTCGAATGTATAGTATTTAAATCATGTTTTATTTAAACTTATTTGGTTATTTATTTCTTTTTATTTACACCAATTTGTATTTATGTTATTATCAATTTATTCATTTTAATCAAATGTATGTTTATTTATTTAAATCGATTTTTATTCATTTATTTTACTTGTTTTTTATTTTAATCAAATATATTAATTTATTTTTTTAAAAATTATTCTTTTATTTTACCGCTACTTATTTGTCATTTTTTTATTTTTACAGTTTTTCTCTAGACTGTCCCCCAGACCCCTGTCACCCCTGAGGGCCCCTGTCACCCCTGAGGGCCCCTGTCACCCCTGAGGGCCCCTGTCACCCCTGAGGGCCCCTGTCACCCTTGAGGGCCCCTGTCACCCTTGAGGGCCCCTGTCAACCCTGAGGGCCCCTGTCACCCTTGAGGGCCCCTGTCACCCCTGAGGGCCCCTGTCACCCTTGAGGGCCCCTGTCACCCCTGAGGGCCCCTGTCACCCCTGAGGGCCCCTGTCACCCTTGAAGGCCCCTGTCACCCCTGAGGGCCCCTGTCACCCCTGAGGGCCCCTGTCACCCCTGAGGGCCCCTGTCACCCTTGAGGGCCCCTGTCACCCCTGAGGGCCCCTGTCACCCCTGAGGGCCCCTGTCACCCTTGAGGGCCCCTGTCACCCCTGAGGGCCCCTGTCACCCTTGAGGGCCCGGTCTGACAGCCCTGCTGTAGATAACCAGCGTGTGTGTGTGTGTGTGTGCAGGAGAAGAGCACGTATCTGGGTCTGGTCAGCATCCCCATCCCCAGCATCACGGGCCGTCAGTTCGTGGAGCAGTGGTATCCCGTCATCCAGCCCAGCGTTCTGGCCAAAGGCGGCGGCGGCGGCAGCGGGAAGATCATCAACGCCTCGCTGCGGCTCAAGTCTCGCTACCAGACCATGAACATCCTGCCCATGGAGCTGTACAAGGAGTTCGCCGAGTACGTGACCAACAACTACAGGACGCTGTGTGGAGTTCTGGAGCCGCTGCTGAGCGCCAAGAGCAAAGAGGAGGTGGCGTGTGCGCTGGTGCACATCCTGCAGAGCACCGGCAAGGCCAAGGTCAGCGCCGCACACACAGCTCCGCACACACAGCTCCTCACACACAGCTCCGCACACACAGCTCCGCACACACAGCTCCTCACACACAGCTCCGCACACACAGCTCCTCACACACAGCTCCGCACACACAGCTCCTCACACACAGCTCCTCACACACAGCTCCTCACACACAGCTCCGCACACACAGCTCCTCACACACAGCGCCACACACACAGCTTCTCACACACAGCTCCGCACACACTGCTCCTCACACACAGCGCCGCACACACAGCTCCTCACACACAGCTCCTCACACACTGCTCCTCACACACAGCTCCTCACACACAGCTCCGCACACACAGCTCCTCACACACAGCTCCTCACACACAGCTCCTCACACAAAGCTCCGCACACACAGCTCCTCACACACAGCTCCGCACACACAGCTCCGCACACACAGCTCCTCACACACAGCTCCTCACACACAGCTCCGCACACACAGCTCCTCACACACAGCTCCTCACACACAGCTCCGCACACACAGCTCCGCACACACAGCTCCGCACACACAGCTCCTCACACACAGCTCCTCACACACAGCTCCGCACACACAGCTCCTCACACACAGCTCCGCACACACAGCTCCTCACACACAGCTCCGCACACACAGCTCCTCACACACAGCTCCGCACACACAGCTCCTCACACACAGCTCCGCACGCACAGCTCCTCACGCACAGCTCCGCACGCACAGCTCCTCACGCACAGCTCCTCACGCACAGCTCCTCACGCACAGCTCCGCACGCACAGCTCCTCACGCACAGCTCCGCACGCACAGCTCCTCACGCACAGCTCCGCACGCACAGCTCCTCACGCACAGCTCCTCACGCACAGCTCCGCACGCACAGCTCCTCACGCACAGCTCCGCACGCACAGCTCCTCACGCACAGCTCCTCACGCACAGCTCCTCACGCACAGCTCCTCACGCACAGCTCCGCACGCACTGCTCCTCACGCACAGCTCCGCACGCACAGCTCCTCACGCACAGCTCCTCACGCACAGCTCCTCACGCACAGCTCCTCACGCACAGCTCCGCACGCACAGCTCCTCACGCACAGCTCCTCACGCACAGCTCCTCACGCACAGCTCCTCACGCACAGCTCCGCACGCACTGCTCCTCACGCACAGCTCCGCACGCACAGCTCCTCACGCACAGCTCCTCACGCACAGCTCCTCACGCACAGCTCCTCACGCACAGCTCCGCACGCACAGCTCCTCACGCACAGCTCCTCACGCACAGCTCCGCACGCACAGCTCCTCACGCACAGCTCCGCACTCACAGCTCCGCACGCACAGCTCCTCACGCACAGCTCCTCACGCACAGCTCCTCACGCACAGCTCCTCACGCACAGCTCCTCACGCACAGCTCCGCACGCACAGCTCCTCACGCACAGCTCCGCACTCACAGCTCCTCACGCACAGCTCCTCACGCACAGCTCCGCACGCACAGCTCCTCACACACAGCTCCGCACACACACACCGAGTGGTAGGGCTCGACCATTTCACTCGCATTTGCCACTAAAAATAGATGTGTGTGAACTGTACAGTGTATTTTGGAGCACGTGTGTGAATAAACAATCCCTGCGGATCAATGTAAGATCATAAAGTCTTCAATACTGTAAATGCTATAACAAGCGTCTTAATGATCATTTTAAGGCTCTTATATTTTGGGGATGAAAAGCATAAATGGCGACACTGCCTAATGTGATTATTAATCTTCATAAGGCTCTGATTTCATTAATAAATGTGAGCGCTTCACGTCTCAAAGCCTGAAGGTGGCGCTGTTGTGCGTTCAGGCTCACACACACTTATGCCAAACACACTAATGATCAATCATGAGTGTTTACTGTACGTGTTTATACTGTAATATGTTGTGTACGGGTGTATGAATGCATATTTTATCTCCTCGTCTGAAGGTGAATGAGCTCCTGCAATAATAAAGCATTTCAAAATAAGAGTCCCGCTGTATTTCAGGCTCGTTTATTAAATAAAAGTCACGCCGTGTGTGCGATTTACACCCGGTTATTATTTGGTTACACAAACTGTGTGTGATTTAATTTAATTTAAAGTAAACTCTTGTATCTTCTGTGGGACGCCCGTCACAGGAAAGACTGAGAACATTATTTGACACATATTATTAAATATATAGATTTTACTAGCATCAGTGTTATTATAGTTAACAAAAACTACAACCATAAAAACATCTCTCTACTTGAAATAAATAAATATTAACTGACATTAAATAAAATATAAAAACTGTTATTTAGTTTCATTAACCTGATGTACCAAACTAAAACTGAAATACAAATTAATAAAAACTATACAGACATTTTTAAAAATAACAAAAGCTTAAAAAAAATGACAGAATAACTAAAACGTTGAACTAAAATTAAAATGAAAGCAGGATTAAAATATTATCAAGAACTATATATTATGTCAGTGACACTAAATTAACACTAGTATGGTGTGTTTTATATATAAATGCAGGAATAGTTGCGCCCCTAAAGTTTCTAATGCGCTCCTACATTTTTCAACATATAAGCACAGGTGCACCTTGGGAAAAAGGTAAACGTCACACCCTGAGTGTGTGTGTGTGTGTGTGTGTGTTTCAGGACTTCCTGTCTGACATGGCCATGAGCGAGGTGGACCGCTTCATCGACCGCGAGCACCTGATCTTCAGAGAAAACACACTGGCCACCAAAGCCATCGAGGAGTTCCTGAAGCTCATGGCGCACCGCTATCTGAAGGACACCATCGGTGAGTGCTGACGCTGAGTGTGTGTGTGTGTGAGGAGGAGGATGATGATGATGAAGGCCTTCTCTGCAGGAGAGTTCATCCGCGCGCTGTACGAGTCGGAGGAGAACTGTGAGGTGGATCCGATGCGGACGCCTCCGTCGGTGCTGGCCGACCATCAGGCTAACCTGCGCATGTGCTGTGAGCTGGCGCTCTGCAAGATCATCAACTCCCATTGGTCAGTTCCAGCCGCCACACGTCAGCTGACCCGCCCACAGCACAGATCCACCAACCAAACACTCTCAAATATAACAACACATTCACATGTTCACGGCGCTCTGGCTTTTATGATTTCATTCATTATTAGTAAGTGTTTTATTTTGATTGTTTTTATTTTGAAATTATTTATTTCAATTTTACATTTTTATGATTTCATTAATTATTAGTGTTTTATTTTGATTTGTTTTTATTTTGAAATTATTATTTTTTAATTTTACATTTTTTGGATTGATTTTTTAGTAAGTTTTTTGTTTTGAAATTATTTGATTTTATTAATTATTTTTAGTTTTTTTATTGCATTTATTTTAAGATTATTTATTAAATTTAATAATTTTATGATTTAATTATTAGTAAATGTTTTATTTTGATTGTTTTTATTTTGAAATTATTTTGTTTCAATTTTACATTTTTATGATTTAAGTAAATTTTTTGTTTTAAAATTATTTTATTTTAAGAATTATTTTTAGTTCTTAATTGTATTTATTTTAAAAATATGTATTCAATTTTACATTTACATATTTGTTTTTTGTTTAGATTTTTTTTTTGTTGATATATTATGATTTAATTCATTAGTAAGTGTTTTTTTGTTTTTTTTTTAATATTTAGTTTAATTTTTACTTAATGCTTTATTTAATTAGTAATATTTTAATTGTTTTATTAAAAATATTTATTCTAATTTTTACATAATGAATTAATTATTTAGTACATATTTAATTTTGATGTTTTTTGTTTTGAAATTAATTATTAAAATTTTTGGATTGTAATGATTTAATTCATTATTAACATGTTTTTTATTTTAATTTTTTTTATTTAAAAATATTTTGCTAAATTTTTACATAATGATTAAATTAATTATTAGTAATATTTTAATTGTTTTTATTAAAAATATTTATTCAAATTTTTACATAATGATTTAATTAATTATTAATAAATGTTTTATTTTGATTGTTTCATTTTAAAATATATTTTTTATTTTATAAATATTATAAAATGTATCGATTTATGGTTTGATCAAATCCTCTGCGGTTCCCTCGTGAATCCCAGTTGGATTAGTGTTTTCAAATCAGTTAATGATCAAGAGTTTTCTGTCCTAGATTAATTCATCGCGGTCAATGCGGTGTCGCTCCTCTCATCCTCAGGGGGGCACTTGAATCTCTTTGATTTGATTCGCTCACGTTATCAAGCGAAGCCTCGTTCATCACACACCAGCAGAATGAACCTCACAGTGGATTGTGAATGTCTCTCTCTCTCTCTCTCTCTCTCTCTCTCTCTCTCTCTCTCTGCAGTGTGTTTCCTCGAGAGCTGAAGGAGGTGTTCGCGTCGTGGCGTGTGCGCTGCGCCGAACGCGGTCGAGAGGACATCGCCGACCGCCTCATCAGCTCCTCTCTCTTCCTGCGCTTCCTGTGTCCGGCGATCATGTCTCCGTCCCTGTTCAATCTGACGCAGGAGTATCCGTCCGAACGCACCTCGCGAACCCTCACGCTCATCGCCAAGGTGGTGCAGAGCCTGGCCAGCTTTTCAAAGTCAGTCACTAGAGTCCAGCGTCATTCAGCGCGTCCATCACCAGCTCTGACCCGTCAATCATCCATCACATGACACGCGCGGACACGCCCACTCTCGCTTCCATTCCCATTTAGGCGTCGGCACCAGTGTTGTTTTAGTGTCGTTAATTTACTGTTATAGTTAATATTTTCAATTTTCATTTTAGTTTTTGTTAAAGTTTTAGTAATTTTATGTTTTTTAAGTAATTTTTTTACTTAAACTAAATGAAATTGAGAAAAGTTTCCTTGCAACTTAAGTACCTGAAAAAAAAAGTTTGTTTAATATTTTATTTTATTTCAGTTAACATTTATTTCATACGGAGCCCCGCACATGACATGCAGAAAAAAAAAAAAAATCTTATTATATATATATATATACACCGATCAGGCTTAACATTATGACCTAATATTGTGTTGGTCCCCCTTTTGCTGACCCGTCGAGGCATGGACTCCACTAGACCCCTGAAGGTGCGCTGTGGTATCTGGCACCAAGATGTTAGCAGCAGATCCTTTAAGTCCTGTAAGTTGCGAGGTGGGGCCTCCATGGATTGGACTTGTTTGTTCAGCACATCCCACAGATGCTCGATTGGATTGAGATCTGGGGAATTTGGAGGCCAAGTCAACACCTCAAACTCGTTGTTGTGCTCCTCAAACCATTCCTGAACCATTTTTGCTTTGTGGCAGGCGCATTATCCTGCTGAAAGAGCCACAGCCACCAGGGAATACCGTTTCCATGAAAGGGTGTACATGGTCTCAACAATGCTTAGGTAGGTGGTACGTGTCAAAGTAACATCCACATGGATGGCAGGACCCAAGGTTTCCCAGCAGAACATTGCCCAAAGCATCACACTGCCTCCGCTGGCTTGCCTTCTTCCCATAGTGCATCCTGGTGCCATGTGTTCCCCAGGTAAGCCACGCACACGCACCCGGCCATCCATGTGATCTAAAAGAAAACGTGATTCATCAGACCAGGCCACCTTCTTCCATTGCTCCGTGGTCCAGTTCTGATGCTCACGTGCCACTGTTGGTGCTTTCGGCGGTGGACAGGGGTCAGCATGGGCACCCTGACTGGTCTGCGGCTATGCAGCCCCATACGCAACAAACTGCGATGCACTGTGTATTCTGACACCTTTCTATCAGAACCAGCATTAACTTCTTGAGCAATTTGAGCTCCAGTAGCTCGTCTGTTTGATTGGACCACACGGGCCAGCCTTCACTCCCCACGTGCATCAATGAGCCTTGGCCGCCCATGACCCTGTCGCCGGTTCACCACTGTTCCTTCCTTGGAGCACTTTTGATAGATACTGACCACTGCAGACCGGGAACACCCCACAAGAGCTGCAGTTTTGGAGATGCTCTGAACCAGTCGTCTAGCCATCACAATTTGGCCCTTGTCAAACTCGCTCAAATCCTTACACTTGCCCATTTTTCCTGCTTCTAACACATCAACTTTGAGGACAAAATGTTCACTTGCTGCCTAATATATCCCACCCACTAACAGGAGCCGTGATGAAGAGATAATCAGTGTTATTCACTTCATCTGTCATAATGTTATGCCTGATCGGTGTATATATAATTATTATATTGTGCGCATGATTTACTTAAAACGACGGAACAAACAAGCATATTTTTCCCCTCAGGTCATGTGCGGGTCTCCGTGATTTTATTTCAAGTCACGTAAATGTTTTTTCTGGTTTTAGCTTGAGTTCTGTCTCAGAGTGTCTCATATATCTCAGGGTTTATATCTGTGTCTCATGTCGTCTCGCAGCGTCTCACGCCGGTCTGTGTTTAGAGTTGATCTTCAGTCTGTTGGCTCGTCACTCATCATCTGTCTCTCTTTCTTTCTGTCGCCCATCACCGCTCTGCCCTGTCTCTCTCTCTCTCTCTCTCTCTCTCCCACACTGCGGTCTGTGTGTTCTCGGCAGGTTCAGTGGGAAGGAGGACTATCTGGGCTTCATGAACGAGTTCCTGGAGATGGAGTGGGGCTCCATGCAGCAGTTCCTGTACGAGATCTCCAACCTGGAGTGTGTGAGTAACGCCGGAGCGTTCGAGGGCTACATCGACCTGGGCCGCGAGCTGTCCATCCTACACAGTCTGCTGTGGGAGGTCATGGCGCAGCTGAGTAAGGTACGGACGCTCATCTTCTTGTGTGTGTGTGTCTGATGTTGGCAAACAGCTGAAGTGTCGGTCTGCTGCGTTTCCTCAGGACGCCATACTGAAGCTGGGCCCGTTGCCGCGGTTACTGAATGACATCAGCGTGGCGCTGCGGAACCCACAGCTGCACCGTCAGGCGAGTCACCAGCCGCCCGAACGACACCTGTCCCGCCCCGCCTTCAGCCGCCTCGCCACCAACGACTTCCAGAGCCTCATGATGAGAGACCTCAACAGGTTAACTGACCATCTGTCTGACCGTCTGTCTGTCTGACCATCTGTCTGTCTGTCTGTCTGTCTGACCATCTGTCTGTCTGACTGTCTGTCTGTCTGTCTGACCATCTGTCTGTCTGACCATCTGTCTGTCTGACCGTCTGTCTGTCTGACCATCTGTCTGTCTGACCATCTGTCTATCTGTCTGACCATCTGTCTGACCGTCTGTCTGACCATCTGTCTGACCGTCTGTCTGACCATCTGTCTGTCTGTCTGTCTGACCGTCTGTCTGTCTGACGTCAGTCTGTCTATCTGTTTGTCTAACCGTCTGTCTATCTGTCTGTCTGACCGTCTATCTCTCTGTCTGTCTGTCTGACCGTCTGTCTGTCTGTCTGACCATCTGTCTGTCTGTCTGTCTGACCATCTGTCTGTCTGACCATCTGTCTGTCTGTCTGTCTGTCTGACCGTCTGTCTGTCTGTCTGTCTGACTGTCTATCTGTCTGTCTGTCTGACCATCTGTCTGTCTGTCTGTCTGACCATCTGTCTGTCTATCTGTCTGTCTGTCTGTCTGACCGTCTATCTCTCTGACCATCTGTCTGTCTGACCATCTGTCTGTCTGTCTGACCATCTGTCTGTCTGTCTGTCTGTCTGACCATCTGTCTGTTTGTCTGTCTGACCGTCTATCTCTCTGTCTGTCTGACTGTCTATCTCTCTGTCTGTCTGACCATCTGTCTATCTGTCTGTCTGACCGTTTGTCTATCTGTCTGTCTGACCGTCTATCTCTCTGTCTGTCTGACCGTCTATCTCTCTGTCTGTCTGCCCGTCTGTCTATCTATCTGTCTGACCGTCTGTCTATCTGTCTGTCTGACCGTTTGTCTATCTCTCTGTCTGTCTGACCGTTTGTCTATCTCTCTGTCTGTCTGACCGTCTGTCTATCTGTCTGTCTGACCGTCTGTCTATCTATCTGTTTGACCTTTTGTCTATCTGCCTGTCTGACCGTCTATCTCTCTGTCTGTCTGACCGTCTATCTCTCTGTCTGTCTGCCCGTCTGACGTCTGTGTCTCTGTCTGTCTGCCGTCTGTCTGACCGTCTGTCTATCTCTCTCTCTGTCTGCCCATCTGTCTATCTGTCTGTCTGTCTGACCATCTGTCTATCTGTCTGTCTATCTCTCTGTCTGTCTGACCGTCTGTCTATCTCTCTCTCTGTCTGCCCATCTGTCTGTCTGTCTGACCATCTGTCTATCTGTCTGTCTGTCTGACCATCTGTCTGTCCATCTGTCTGTCTGACCATCTGTCTGTCTGTCTGACCATCTGTCTGTCTGTCTGTCTGTCTGAGCATCTGTTAGTCTATCTTTTTGTCTGTCTGTCTGTCTGACCGTCTGTCTGTCTGACCGTCTATCTCTCTGTCTGTCTGTCTGTCTGACCATCTGTCTGTCTGTCTGACCATCTGTCTGTCTGTCTGTCTGACCCGCTGTCTGTCTGTCTGTCTGACCATCTGTCTGTCTATCTGTCTGTCTGTGTGTCTGACCGTCTATCTGTCTGCCCGTCTGTCTGACCGTCTGTCTATCTGTCTGTCTGACCGTCTATCTCTCTGTCTGTCTGACCGTCTATCTCTCTGTCTGTCTGCCCGTCTGTCTGACAGTCTGTCTATCTGTCTGTCTGTCTATCTCTCTGTCTGTCTGACCGTCTATCTCTCTGTCTGTCTGTCTGTCTGACGTCTATGTCTCTGTCTGTCTGCCCGTCTGTCTATCTCTCTCTCTGTCTGCCCATCTGTCTATCTGTTTGTCTGTCTGACCATCTGTCTATCTGTCTGTCTGCCCGTCTCTCTATCTCTCTGTCTGTCTGACCATCTGTCTGTCTGTCTGTCTATCTCTCTGTCTGACCGTCTATCTGTCTGTCTGTCTGACCATCTCTGTCTGTCTGTCTGACCATCTGTCTATCTCTCTGTCTGTCTGTTCTAAAGGGAAATATGCACTCTATGTCTGTGGATTCATCAGACTGATGGTCATGTGTGTGTGTGTGTGTGTGTGTGTTCAGCTCTATAGATATCTCTCGTCTGCCGTCTCCTACGGCTGGTCTGTCCGGCAGTGGCGTTCTCTCTCACCCTGGAATGGCTGCTTTCTCCGACCGGGATCCTCGTGGCAACAAAGACGTTTTCTATGTGACCCGTCCTCCTCTCGCACGCTCAAGCCCCGCCTACTGCACTAGCAGCTCTGACATCACTGATCCAGACCCCAAGGTGCACAAACACACACTCTCTCACACTCACACACACACTCTCACACTAGAGCTTAGATCGGGCCCAAAAAATCGAGCCCGGCCCGACACATTAACTGTAATTATGAGCCCGAGCCCGATTTAAACCCGACCATTTTTTAATACGTGAGCCGTTATAACTGACGCTCTCAACTACAATTCTGAATGGTTTGAACTACAGAAATCTGTTTAGAATTATCTTAAAGGGATCGTTCACCCAGCCATCGTTTACTCACCCTGCTGCGGTTCCAGTGCTTCTGTCTTCTGTGGAAAGTGTTCAGGAGGCTTACTGTAAGGTTTAGTGAGAAAGAAGCCGTTACTCTGTGTGTGTTCCTGTGAGTGTGTGTGAGCCGTCAGCAGCCCCTCATGCTTACTATAACTCGCACTGTTGTCATGGTACCCAGGATAAGCACACACACGCACCATTTTGAGAAATCAGGCTCAATAGAAACAAACGCGACTCTCGTCTTCTCTATAAGGTATATGATAAGAAATAATACAATAATACTAATAATAAGGTAAACCTCCTGAAGTGAATGTTGTGTACCGGTTGTCATGACAATATCGCGTGAGCGGCTGCTGACGGCTCGCACACACTCACAGGAACACACACAGAGTAACGGCTTCTTTCTCACTAAACCTTACAGTAAGCCTCCTGAACACTTTCCGCAGAAGACAGAAGCACTGGAACCGCAGCAGGGTGAGTAAACGATGGCTGGGTGAACTATCCCTTTAATGAATAATGCAGCGTGTAAACTGCGTCGTTTGTTTATTCGGAACGGAATGGATCCGAATGAAGAAACGTAACTTTGTACACATTTGTTACTTAGGCCTACTGTGCTAAAAATATACAGCTCTGGAAAAAATTAAGAGACCACTTAACATTGATTTCTCTTAATTTTTTCCCTAGCTGTATATAATATTTCTGATTATGGCATAACTTTCTCCCCACCCAATTAGGCTAATAAAGTAATGATTAAAAAAACACTTGATCAAGGGCCCGGCCCGAGGAGAGTGGCGGGAAATATCGGCCACGGGTCGGGTCAAGTTCAGGCTCGGGCTCGGCCAGAGAATCTAATCTCTAACTCACACACACTCTCACACATGCACTCACACACACACACTCACTCACACACACACTCTCACACATGCACTCACACACACACACTCACTCACACACACACTCTCACACATGCACTCACACACACACACACACACACACACTCACTCACACACACACTCTCACACATGCACTCACACACACACACACACACACTCACTCACTCACACACTCACACACACTCTCACACATACACTCACAGTGTATTTTTTAATGAATATATAAACATACACTATATGGTGAATCTCGTCAGGAGGGAATCAGACGCGTGTGGAAACTCATCATACGGTTCGGTGTGACACGTCTGTGTGCTTTCATAGTAATATTGCTATTTAATTAATTATATTATTATTATACATCCAGCTCATATTTCACTTCAAAATCACATAGAGACATTTAATTTATTTTTTATTATTAATACATTTAAAAATAAATAATCCAAATTTTCTTGATAATTAATAAAATAACCTATTATGATTTAGGAGTAAATCAGCATAATGTAACTATATTATCACACAGCTCTATATACATAAAGCAATATTTGTACTATGTAGCAAATCTGTCAGAATGCACATTAGTGTGGTCCAGCTGTGATGGAGTTTAGGACATGAGCCGATGCGTGAGTCGAGCGGCCGTCCGGTTCTCAAACGGTCTGGTGTCGTGTGTGTCTCGTCAGGTTCTCAGTGTGAATAAGAGTGTTTCTATGATGGACCTGCAGGACTCACGCATCAACAGCGTGTCGAACCTGCACTCCGTCAACGACCTGCTCAACTCCTCTCAGGGCTCTCTGGCCGGGCTGGCCGGGTTCGGTCTGGGCGGCGCCCCCCTCAGGGCCGGAGGACGCGTGTCGGCGGGGTCGGGCGGCTCCAGCATGTCGGGCGGTTTGCGGCTGAGCCACTCGGGCCTGACGACGGACTCGCTGTCCCAGCAGCAGCAGCAGCAGGCGGCCGCCATGCACGTGCCCCTGTCCTTCCAGAACCCCCTGTTCCACCTGGCCTCGGACGGGCCGCAGTACCACACGCCGCCGCACGCGCCCGCCGCCCCGCCGCCGCTCCTGCTGGCACCCGAGCCGGAGAACGGGCACGTGGGCTTCGGCGTGCCGTCGTTTGGACACAGCGGCTTCTCTCGCAGCGAGGACCTGTCGGCCCTGCGGACGCAGAACAGCCTGGTGCAGCCCAACATCGTCCACTCGCACAGCTACAGCGACGACTTCACCCGCCACAACCAGGCCGACTACGCCCGCAGACAGCTCTCGCTGCAGGTGCAGGTAACGCCACCGCCGTCGCTTCAGATTTCAGATGGGGGAAAATTATCAGTAAATCATTTTCTTTATGCAAAATATTTAAAAAGCTATTATTATTATATACTAAATTTTTTCTAAAAAAATGTTTTTATTTAATCAGAATAAATTTTTTTTTTTTAAAAACAGGCAGCACGACAGACACTTTTCTATAAATTCATCATAATGTAAATAATTTATCATTTATCAAATAATTTTCTTTATGCAAAATATTTAAAAAATTGTACTTTGCATAAAAATAAAATGAAGATTATTTTAAAAAATATTTTTTTATTAAATCAGAATTTTTTTTTTTTTATTCTTTATTTATTAAACATTTTAAATTTTTATTTTTAACTATTTATAACAAAGCCCAAGATCCGCCCACAATCATAAGATATAGAGATAAGACTTAAAAAATAAAATAAATAAATACATTTAGTAAAATAAGTAAATAAATATGACACAAAAAACCCAAAACAATATATATAAGACTGAATATGAAACTTTAAAAAAAAAAATTCAAAAACAGGCAGCACGACAGACACTTCTCTATAAATTCATCATAATGTAAATAATTTATCATTATTTTTACAGCATTACAGTAATGGGAATTTGGGGTTAAATGTGTTGAATTATTTGTAAAATAATGTCATAGTGAATCAAAAATCATAATGTACAGGATTGTCATGGTCGTGCTGGAAAATCTGGAAAGATTATGGGATTTTAACAGTGAATCATGAAAATGAATGAAACCTTTTGAAAAAAAGTAATAATAATTAAAATATCAGAATAATGAATATTTATTATAAATATTATAACAATTAAAAATAAATATAAATTATTTTTCGTTAAACATTTTGTAAATATTGTTATAAATTTTACATTTATTATAATTATTTATCATAAATTATAAACATTAAATAAAATAATGTCATAGTAAATCAAAAATCATAATGCACAGGGTTGTCATGGTCGTGCTGGAAAATCTGGAAATATTATGACAGTGAATCAGAAATGAATGAAACCTTTTGAAAAATTAATAATAATAACGTTAATTAAAATGTCAATATGAATATTTATTAATAATAAGTAGCATAATAAATATTCAGAATAATGAATATTTATTATAAATATTATAATAATCTAAAATAAATATGAATGAATATTCATTATACATTTTGTAAATATTGTTATATACATTTTACATTTGTTATAATGTATTAAATTATAAATATTAAAGTATTCCAGTTCTGTGCTGAACTCCAGAAGACTTCAGTATTTCATTGGCTTATACATGTCTTTTTTAGAATTATATGTAATTAAATTAATGATATAATAATTATACATCCAGCTCATATTTCACTTGTTTTTTATTATAAATACATTCAAAAATAAATAATTATATAATTTTGTTTATGCAAAATATTTAAAATTATATATATAAGTATATATTTTTTATTATTTAACATTTTAAAAGACTAAAAAAGATTGGTTTTGCACTGTGACGGTATTTTCTTGATAATTGCGCGCGTTAATAAATCCTTTAATAAATAAAATAATGTCATAGTGAAACAAAAAATCATAATTGTCATGGTCGTGCTGGAAAATCTGGAAAGATTATGGCATTTTAACAGTGAATCATAGAAATTAATGAAACCTTTTGAAAAAAAGTAATAATATTAACAATAATAATTAAAATGTCAAAATGATTTATAATAAGTAGCATAATAAATATTCAGAATAATAAATATTTATAATACATATTCATTGTGCATTCTTTGTAAATGTTGTTTATATAAATTTTACATTTATTATAATTACTTATCATAAATTATAAATATTAAAATATTCTAGTTCTATGCTGAACTCCATATTAATAATGAATTAATCTTAATTTGTAATTATTAATGAGGAAGCTCATGTACAGCAGGATCAGTGTTATTTTAGTATTATCGAGACATTATTATAGTTTTTATTATTATTATTCTGACATGTTTTATTTTAATATTTAAAGTTGTAGTAAATGTGTTTTAGAATAAGTTTATTATAGATGTTTTATGCGAGTAGCACATGTGTTTAGTTGCTGTGAATCTGTCTCTGGCGTCAGGAGAATCTCCAGCAGCAGGTCCTGATGGGCATCGCTCCGCAGACGGCCACCGGCACCGGCACGCCCGCCTCTCTGGCCACGCCCCCTACCACCATTCATCCCGTCCGTCAGGCCTCCATGGCCCCGCCCCCCCCTCAGCGCGTGAAGCCTCAGCCCTCCCACCAGCTGTCCGTCAGCTCGGCCGCCAACTCCACGCCCCCCAAGACCCGCCCACAGAGCGGGAACCTCCTCCAGTCGCCCGAGTCCAGCTACGGGGGGAGGCAGTTGCCGAGGCAGCAGCTGTCAGTCAAGGACAGCCCCGCCCCCGGTCTGCCGCATCAGTCCAGCACGGCCGCTGAGAACCCCGCCCCTCAGGGCGGAGCTAATGAGAGCGCAGAGAACACGCCGAGCAACCAACCATCAAAAGCCACGCAGCAAACCAACCAACAGCATCTGCTCAAGCCGACCGGGAACAAACAGGTACGGGTCGCCACACAATGTCTCAAAACAATGTAAAGTTTCCATACTGTAGTAGATTCATCTATGATACACACTATACTGCCAAAAGTATTGGGACGCCCCTCCAAATCCCTGAGTTCAGGTGTTCAATCACTCCATGGCCACAGGTGTATAAATCAAGCACTAGGCATGCAGACGCTTCTACACACATTTGTGAAAGAATGGGTCGCTCTCAGGAGCTCAGTGAACTCAAGCGTGGTACCGTGATAGGTTGCCACCTGTGCAATAAGTCCATTCGCAGGGCTCCAGACTGAGACCAAATGGTGGCATTTTGCGACCTTTTTTCCTGCTGGTGCGACTGAATTTGGTTAGAGGTCGCTCTGGTGCCAGACTGACAAGAGCTGCCATTTCTGTTACACGTGAGAAACATTGAACGGCAAACTAAACGAAAGCGGAACGGAACCGCGCTACTCGTTTGAGCTGTGCTGCGGACCGTTTATCAGCTCGGAGCAATAATAGACAGCGCAGCGTGAGCTCACACACGGGCTGATCACGTGACACCGTTACTACACAGCGCTGGAGATCCAGTGAGAAAGCGCTTGAATTCACCACAGTATTAATAACATCTCTACTGCGAGATCTAGTGAAGCGTTCGGCGCAGATATCAGATCAAACAGAGCTGACGTGGAGACCATTGAACATTCAGGGGTTTCAGTCCACAAATCATAAACATTCACCATGATTTAATGTAGTAACACTTATTGTGGAAGAAATAGTCGAATGTTTTTTTCTTTTCTTTTTTTTTTTACATTATTCATCTCAGGGTTCAACCTTTTGAGAGTCAAACTCAAGCACTTTTCCCAGCACTTCAAAGCTCTAAATACAAACCCGATTCCAAAAAAGTTGGGACACTGTACAAATTGTGAATAAAAACAGAATGCAATGATGTGGAAGTTTCAAATTTCAATATTTTATTCAGAATACAACATAGATGACATATCAAATGTTTAAACTGAGAAAATGTATCATTTTAAGGGAAAAATAAGTTGATTTTAAATTTCATGGTATCAACACATCTCAAAAAAGTTGGGACAAGGCCATGTTTCCCACTGTGTGGCATCCCCTCTTCTTTTTATAACAGTCTGCAAACGTCTGGGGACTGAGGAGACAAGTTGCTCAAGTTTAGGAATAGGAATGTTGTCCCATTCTTGTCTAATACAGGCTTCTAGTTGCTCAACTGTCTTAGGTCTTCTTTGTCGCATCTTCCTCTTTATGATGCACCAAATGTTTTCTATGGGTGAAAGATCTGGACTGCAGGCTGGCCATTTCAGTACCCGGATCCTTCTTCTACGCAGCCATGATGTTGTAATTGATGCAGTATGTGGTCTGGCATTGTCATGTTGGAAAATGCAAGGTCTTCCCTGAAAGAGACGACGTCTGGATGGGAGCAGATGTTGTTCTAGAACTTGGATATACCTTTCAGCATTGATGGTGCCTTTCCAGATGTGTAAGCTGCCCATGCCACACACACTCATGCAACCCCATACCATCAGAGATGCAGGCTTCTGAACTGAGCGCTGATAACAACTTGGGTTGTCCTTGTCCTCTTTAGTCCGGATGACATGGCGTCCCAGTTTTCCAAAAAGAACTTCAAATTTTGATTCGTCTGACCACAGAACAGTTTTCCACTTTGCCACAGTCCATTTTAAATGAGCCTTGGCCCAGAGAAAACGCCTGCGCTTCTGGATCATGTTTAGATATGGCTTCTTTTTTGACCTATAGAGTTTTAGCCGGCAACGGCGAATGGCACGGTGGATTGTGTTCACGACAATGTTTTCTGGAAGTATTCCTGAGCCCATGTTGTGATTTCCATTACAGTAGCATTCCTGTATGTGATGCAGTGCCGTCTAAGGGCCCGAAGATCACGGGCATCCAGTATGGTTTTCCGGCCTTGACCCTTACGCACAGAGATTGTTCCAGATTCTCTGAATCTTTGGATGATATTATGCACTGTAGATGATGATAACTTCAAACCATTTGCAATTTTTCTCTGAGAAACTCCTTTCTGATATTGCTCCACTATTTTTCGCCGCAGCATTGGGGGAATTGGTGATCCTCTGCCCATCTTGACTTCTGAGAGACACTGCCACTCTGAGAGGCTCTTTTTATACCCAATCATGTTGCCAATTGACCTAATAAGTTGCAAATTGGTCCTCCAGCTGTTCCTTATATGTACATTTAACTTTTCCGGCCTCTTATTGCTACCTGTCCCAACTTTTTTGGAATGTGTAGCTCTCATGAAATCCAAAATGAGCCAATATTTGGCATGACATTTCAAAATGTCTCACTTTCAACATTTGATATGTTATCTATATTCTATTGTGAATAAAATATAAGTTTATGAGATTTGTAAATTATTGCATTCCTTTTTTATTCACAATTTGTACAGTGTCCCAACTTTTTTGGAATCGGGTTTGTATTATCCAATTTTAATATTTTTAATGTGATGATTTGTAAAACTAAAAGTTTAAAGGTGAGGCCACTTTATGGCAAAAAAGCACTTTTATTTTTTTTTAAAAAGACATGAAATTACCACTATAACCAGTAGATGGCAGCAGAGGAGCACTTACTGACTTATTAGACATTTCCACTCCTTAATATATGGAAAAAAGTAGGACGTCACAAAGTCTCATGAAAAACAAAAACTTTTCTTCAGATTGTGACTGAATTACCCAGAAAGCCAATAAAGAGCTCCTTTTAGTTCAGTATGATACTATAAAAGAACAATAGTACATTTAATAAGAGTGGAATATCAAAATTTTCCTTATAAATATTAGGTTTTTGCACAATAATGTTGTTAATAAAAGTATTTTTTTTCTGCATATCAATTCAAGCTCAGAGCTTCACTGTTAAATTTCCAATAAACAAACATACTATTATTAGTAACTGCACTTAACAAAACAATGCAAAACAATAGTAATTTTATGATTAAATTAACTTTATGATACAATTTCCTCCAGCGCCACCAAATCAGGTGCTGGTGCCACTGCTCTCAAATGTTAGTCTGGAGCCCTGGGTCGTGAAATTTCCTCACTACTAAATATTCCACGCTCAACTGTTAGTGGGATTATAACAAAGTGGAAGCAACTAAGAACAACAGCAACTCAGCCACGAAGTGATAGGCCACGTAAAATCACAGAGCAGGGTCAGCGCATGCTGAGGGTCACAGTGCACAGAAGTTTCTGCAGAGTCAATAGCTACAGACCTCCAAACTTCTGTGGCCTTCAGATGAGCTCAAGAACAGTGTGTAGAGAGCTTCATGGAATGGGTTTCCATGGCCGAGCAGCTCATCCAAGCCTTACATCACCAAGTGCAATGCAAAGCGTGGGATGCAGTGGGGTAAAGCACGCCACCACTGGACTCTAGAGCAGTGAGACGTGTTCTCTGGAGTGACCAATCACGCTTCTCTGTCTGGCAATCCCATGGACGAGTCTGGGTTTGGCGGTTGCCAGGAGAACGGGACTTGCCTGACTGCATTGTGCCAAGTGTAAAGTTTGGTGGAGGGGGGATTATGGGGTGGGGTTGTTTTTCAGGGGTTGGGCTTGGCCCCTTAGTTCCAGTGAAAGGAACTCTTAATGCTTCAGCATACCAAGACATTTTGGACAATTTCATGCTCCCAACTTTGTGGGAACAGTTTGGGGACGGCCCCTTCCTGTCCCAACATGACTGCGCACCAGTGCACAAAGCGTCGCTCCATAAAGACATGGATGAGCGAGTTTGATGTGGAGGAACTTGACTGGCCTGCACAGAGTCCTGACCTCAACCCGATAGAACACCTTTGGGATGAATTAGAGCGGAGACTGCGAGCCAGGCCTTCTCGTCCAACATCAGTGCCTGACCTCACAAATGCCCTTCTAGAAGAATGGTCAAAAATTCCCATAAACACACTCCTAAACCTTGTGGAAAGCCTTCCCAGAAGAGTTGAAGCTGTTATAGCTGCAAAGGGTGGGCCAACTCCATATTAAACCCTACGGATTAAGAATGGGATGGCATTAAAGTTCATGTGCATGTAAAGGCAGGCGTCACAAAACTTTTGGCATGATAATGTATGTCTGATGTTCTCTGATGAGTGGCGTGTGTTCACGTGTTCTCGCTCTGTGTGTGTGTGTGTGTGTGTTTAGGGCTCAAAGTCTCCGTCCACTCTCAACACTCCCACTGCCGCGTCTGAGCGTACGGTGGCCTGGGTGTCCAACATGCCGCACCTGTCCGCGGACATCGAGAGTCTGCGTGTGGACCGCGAGGAGTTCAAACTGAAGGAGCACTCCAAGAGCATGGACGAGTCCCGTCTGGACCGGGTCAGTTCTGACCGTTCATCATCAGTGTCTGTGCGAACAACACGACATGACAACACATAATACTGCTATTAAAAGAAGTTTGTAGGTGAAACGTCCAGCTGATTTTTCATTTCAAAATCAAGTGGAAAAAATGTATTATATTTCATTAAATTCTTTAAATAATTAATAAGAAAAATAATAATTCACAATGTACATAATTTATCATTATTTGTTTAAGCCTCATTACGGTAATGAGACTTAAATGTGTTTCATTGTCAGTAAAATGATGTCATGGTGAAATAAAAATCATAATGGCTTGAAATGTTTTAAATAATACATTTAAAAATAAATAAATAACTTCTTTATGCAAAATATTTAAAATTTTATTTAGCATAACGCAAATGAAGAATATTTTTAGGACCAAAATATTTGGTAATAAAAACAGTAATTAAAAAATCTTCAAGAAACATCTGCAAAATATTTTGCATAAATTAAATGAAAAATGATTTTGCATTGTGACATTATTGCCTTGATAATTAAATAATAATGTCATAGTGCAATTAAAATTATAACGGCTTCATTTAAATTATTTTTTAAATAATTAATATGTCTAAAAATGAATAAATAATTGTCTTTATGAAGATTTTAAAAAATTATATTTTGCATAAAGACCAAAAGATTCATTTTGCATTGTGATTAAAAAAAATATATTTTTAAAATTTATTTTGCATAAAGAAAATGAAGAATATTTTTAGGACCAAAGGGTTTGGTCATTTTATTTTGGATAAAGGAAAAGATCCGTAAGTGTGTGTGTTTGTGACGGCAGGTGCGCGAGTACGAGGAGGAGATCCACTCCCTGAAGGAGCGGCTGATGATGTCACACAGGAAGCTGGAGGAGTACGAGCGGCGGCTGCAGTCGCAGGAGCATCAGACCAGTAAGATCCTGCTGCAGTACCAGAGCCGGCTGGACGACAGCGAGAGACGCCTGCGGCAGCAGCAGGTGGAGAAGGACTCGCAGATCAAGGGCATCATCAACAGGTCAGACGCGTGACGCGCGCCGCCAGCTTGTGCCTGCATCACCAGAGCATCCTGGGAATGTGTGTGTGTGTGTTGCAGGTTGATGGCGGTAGAGGATGAGCTGAGAGGAAGTGGAATGCCTGACCTCAAAACCAGATTATTCACAGAACAGGTTTGTCACACACACTCTAGGAACCGTCTGTGACCTTCATGTCTCTCCACCAGAGTCAGGGCTCGATGAGCTCGCTCGTGACATCATCACATGTGTGTGTGCGGTATGAACCATGTGACCTGATCTGATGTGTGTGTATCAGCTACTCCTTCATGATATGAATCTTCTGATCCTTTGATTCGAGTCCATAAAGATCCACATAAAAAGAGACAATCATCAAATATAATGAAGCCCATTTTAATGTGTAAAAGATCTCGATCATTTGGATTTCAATGAATCAAAATTGAAAAATGAATCAATATTACCACATGATTATTGAATAAGTTTCAAATATCATGAAATATACTGTTAAGGCCCGTTCACACCAAGAACAACAGTATAGTGATAACTATAACAATAACAATCACGATAACAATAACTATACCGATAAATATACCGATAACTATAGTGATGATAATAATAACTATAGTCATAATAATAACTATACCGATAACTATAGTGATATTAATAACTATACCGATAACTATAGTGATAATAATAACAATAACTATAGTGATAATAACTATAACAATAAATATAGTGATAACTATAGTGATATTAATAACTATACCGATAACTATGTTGATATTAATAACTATAGTGATATTAATAACTATACCGATAACTATAGTGATATTAATAACTATACCGATAACTATGTTGATATTAATAACTATAGTGATAATAACTATACCGATAACTATGTTGATATTAATAACTATAGTGATAATAATATCTATACCGATAACTATATTGATATTAATAACTATACCGATAACTATGTTGATATTAATAACTATAGTGATAATAACTATACCGATAACTATATTGATATTAATAACTATACCGATAACTATGTTAATATTAATAACCATAGTGATATTAATAATTATACCGATAACTATATTGATATTAATAACTATACCGATAACTATATTGATATTAATAACTATAGTAATATTAATAACTATACCGATAACTATATTGATATTAATAACTATACCGATAACTATGTTGATATTAATAACTATAGTAATATTAATAACTATACCGATAACTATATTGATATTAATAACTATACCGATAACTATGTTAATATTAATAACCATAGTGATATTAATAATTATACCGATAACTATATTGATATTAATAACTATACCGATAACTATATTGATATTAATAACTATAGTGATATTAATATCTATACCGATAACTATATTGATATTAATAACTATACCGATAACTATGTTGATATTAATAACTATACCAATAACTATACTGATATTAATAACTATACCGATAACTATGTTGATATTAATAACTATAGTGATAATAATATCTATACCGATAACTATATTGATATTAATAACTATACCGATAACTATGTTGATATTAATAACTATACCAATAACTATACTGATATTAATAACTATACCGATAACTATGTTGATATTAATAACTATAGTGATATTAATAACTATACCGACAACTATATTGATATTAATAACTATACCAATAACTATGTTGATATTAATAACTATAGTGATAATAATAACTATACCGATAACTATGTTGATATTAATAACTATAGTGATATTAATAACTATACCGACAACTATATTGATATTAATAACTATACCGATAACTATGTTGATATTAATAACTATAGTGATAATAATAACTATACCGATAACTATGTTGATATTAATAACTATACCAATAACTATACTGATATTAATAACTATACCGATAACTATGTTGATATTAATAACTATAGTAATATTAATAACTATACCGATAACTATATTGATATTAATAACTATACCGATAACTATGTTAATATTAATAACCATAGTGATATTAATAATTATACCAATAACTATATTGATATTAATAACTATACCGATAACTATATTGATATTAATAACTATAGTGATATTAATATCTATACCGATAACTATATTGATATTAATAACTATACCGATAACTATGTTGATATTAATAACTATACCAATAACTATACTGATATTAATAACTATACCGATAACTATGTTGATATTAATAACTATAGTGATAATAATAACTATACCGATAACTATGTTGATATTAATAACTATAGTGATAATAATATCTATACCGATAACTATATTGATATTAATAACTATACCGATAACTATGTTGATATTAATAACTATACCAATAACTATACTGATATTAATAACTATACCGATAACTATGTTGATATTAATAACTATAGTGATAATAATAACTATACCGATAACTATGTTGATATTAATAACTATACCAATAACTATACTGATATTAATAACTATACCGATAACTATGTTGATATTAATAACTATACCAATAACTATACTGATATTAATAACTATACCGATAACTATGTTGATATTAATAACTATAGTGATAATAATAACTATACCGATAACTATAGTGATAATAATAACTATACCGATAACTATGTTGATATTAATAACTATAGTAATATTAATAACTATACCGATAACTATACTGATATTAATAACTATACCGATAATCACATTGTATGATTTTTAAGTAATTAATTTGCATTTTATTGCATGACATAAGTATTTGATACATCAGAAAAGCAGAACTTAATATTTGGTACAGAAACCTTTGTTTGCAATTACAGAGATCATACGTTTCCTGTAGTTCTTGACCAGGTTTGCACACACTGCAGCAGGGATTTTGGCCCACTCCTCCATACAGACCTTCTCCAGATCCTTCAGGTTTCGGGGCTGTCGCTGGGCAATACGGACTTTCAGCTCCCTCCAAAGATTTTCTATTGGGTTCAGGTCTGGAGACTGGCTAGGCCACTCCAGGACCTTGAGATGCTTCTTACGGAGCCACTCCTTAGTTGCCCTGGCTGTGTGTTTCGGGTCGTCTTCAATGCTCTTACTGAGGGAAGGAGGTTGTTGTCCAGGATCACGCGATACATGGCCCCATCCATCCTCCCCTCAATACGGTGCAGTCGTCCTGTCCCCTTTGCAGAAAAGCATCCCCAAAGAATGATGTTTCCACCTCCATGCTTCACGGTTGGGATGGTGTTCTTGGGGTTGTACTCATCCTTCTTCTTCCTCCAAACACGGCGAGTGGAGTTTAGACCAAAAAGCTCTATTTTTGTCTCATCAGACCACATTACCTTCTCCCATTCCTCCTCTGGATCATCCAGATGGCCATTGGCAAACTTCAGACGGGCCTGGACATGCGTTGGCTTGAGCAGGGGGACCTTGCGTGCGCTGCAGGATTTTAATCCATGACGGCGTAGTGTGTTACTAATGGTTTTCTTTGAGACTGTGGTCCCAGCTCTCTTCAGGTCATTGACCAGGTCCTGCCGTGTAGTTCTGGGCTGATCCCTCACCTTCCTCATGATCATTGATGCCCCACGAGGTGAGATCTTGCATGGTGCCCCAGACCGAGGGAGATTGACCGTCATCTTGAACTTCTTCCATTTTCTAATAATTGCGCCAACAGTTGTTGCCTTCTCACCAAGCTGCTTGCCTATTGTCCTGTAGCCCATCCCAGCCTTGTGCAGGTCTACAATTGTATCCCTGATGTCCTTACACAGCTCTCTGGTCTTGGCCATTGTGGAGAGGTTGGAGTCTGTTTGATTGAGTGTGTGGACAGGTGTCTTTTATACAGGTAACGAGTTCAAACAGGTGCAGTTAATACAGGTAATGAGTGGAGAACAGGAGGGCTTCTTAAAGAAAAACTAACAGCTCTGTGAGAGCCGGAATTCTTACTGATTGGTAGGTGATCAAATACTTATGTCATGCAATAAAATGCAAATTAATTATTTAAAAATCATACAATGTGATTTTCTGGATCTTTGTTTTAGATTCCGTCACTCACAGTTGAAGTGTACCTATGATAAAAATTACAGACTTCTACATGCTTTGTAAGTGGGCAAACCTGCAAAATCGGCAGTGTATCAAATACTTGTTCTCCCCACTGTATAGTGATAATAACTGTAACGATAAATATAATGATAACTATAGTGATATTAATAACCATAACTATAGTGATAATAACTGTAACGATAAATAAAAAGATAAATATAGTGATACTATAATGATTACTTTAGTGATAACTATAACAATAAATATACCGATAAGTATAGTGACGATTTGTCGTCTGTCTCTTTAAATGCTAGAGCTCTTTAAAGCAGGATTCTGATTGGCTGTCAATGTTTTTATCGTTCATCAGCTGGAAAAGATTGCTCTGAAAGTGATTCCAGCGATATCGTTCCTCGTTCCTTCCATTGTTATTGAAGTTGTGGTGTGGACTCTGTTTTCTTAGAGATAAAGCGATTATTAAAATAACTTTATAATCATTATAGTTATGGTTGTTGTGTGAACGGACCTTTATATAATAATATTTGGTGACGTTTTGTTGGTGTGTGATGCATCAGTGAATGAGTGAAGGGGGCGTGTCCAGTGCTGGCCTGTGATTGGCTGACAGTGACAGCACGTCCTCAGAGGGAAGGCCTGTGATTGGCTGATGGAGAATGACATGATATAGAGCAGCGCCAACACATTCACACTTCACTTCCTTCTGTTCTGACGTCTGTTTTTACTCGTCTCATCGTGTCCGTCGTCATTTATTCATGTCACTCAAACCGTGTCATATTTTCTATCCACACGACTTTATTTGAAATGCATTTAAATGTGTGATGAATATCAAATGAATTATTCCTGTTGTGATGAATTTTAATGAGGTTTTATTGAGTCTCTTATTGGTGGTGTTTGAGTTTTTTATCATTATATTAATTATATTTTTAGTTTTCATGTTAATTTGAGGTTTTTTTTGCTATTTAAGTTGAATTTATTTTTGTTTCATTTTAGTTAATTATGTCGTTAGTTAGTAAATTTAGTGTTTCAACTTAAACTTATTTCAGTTTATCTATATCTGTTTAAGTTTTTCAACTTTCAGTATTTATATTTGATGTTATTTCCGCTTTATTTCACTGAACAGAAATGATTGTAATAGTTTTATTTGACGATGATAACCCTGAACCTCGGCTTCTGTTTCCCCCTCAGCCGATTTATGGCGCCCACTCTGGAACATGATTGGCCCGTGCAGGACTAGAGGACATGTGATTGGTTGAACCTCAACCCAGGAATGTCTGATGATTGGCTGAGAGAGAAGAGAGAGGCGGAGCCTGAGCAGGACGACCAACTCTACAAACTGTCTGTCTTTCTTTCTCTCCTTCTCTCTCTCTCTCTCTCTCTCTCTCTCTCAAACACACGCTGAGAGTATATATATGTGTATATACGTGATATATGAATATATATTTCTCAGATGTGTCTCTCTCTCCTGCTGTCTTTGTCTTTTTTGAGCCAAATGGACGACAATCAGCATCTCGAGGCCGAAACAATCACACCGATAGCACAAAGAAAATCAACGCAGACGGAGAGAGAGAGACTGCATGACGAGTTCACTCATTCTCTTCCCATCATCCCTCTCTCTCTCTCTCTCTTAACTGCAGGAGTGTGTTTGTGTACGTGAGTATGTGTGTGTGTGTGTGTGTGTGTGTGTGTGTGTGTTTTTGATCAGTTGCAGCCTCAACTTCCTAATAATGACTCAATAACAGATCTTGTTTTTTTCAAATGATGTTTTGAGGGGCTTGATTCTTTCTGAGCCAATCAGACGCTCAGAATCCCGAGCGGGGGCGGGCTCTCCTCTCCGTGCCTACAGAGCTCCACTGAGAACAACAGGGCAAAAACAGACTTGAGTCGGACACTGGCTTTACTTCATGCTCATCTGTGAGAGACGTGACTCGAGGACAGAGAGCGTCTGCCGGAGCCATGCCCAGACGCAGAGACGCTGTCGGAGAGCGAGCGGACGTGTTGGTTTAGTGCCGGTGTGTGTGTGTGTGTGTGTGTGTGTGAAGCGTTCATTATCTGTCACTCCAGTGAGCCGCTCCTGACACCACCATCAATTATTCATTAAATCTGTCACTCAAAGCTCTTCACGTCAAAATAAAAGTCCAGTTTAACTTGAAGAAATTGACAAAAATATATTACTATTGTACATTAGAATGTATTTCTCAAAGTAATAATAATGATAATATAAATAATAAAATCTGTTGTGCAGCCAAAAAATTAAAGGAATTTTTACGCTTTCATTTGACTACATTAAAAAAAAAAAATATTACCATATTTCATAATAAATACATATTAAAAATACTTTTAGAAAAATTATAGCAGACAACAGAATTTATGAAAAATAAAACATTTTATTATTATCGTAAACATTATTTAAAATTATTTAAAATTTGTATGAATTCACTTGATTAGACATGCTTTTTAATTATTAAAATTTAATCAAACCATTAAAATGGAATCCAGAAAAGTTAAAACAGAAAAATTTAAGGAATTTAAGGGGAAAAAAAAGTTTTTGTTAAATTGTATAAGTTTCATGATTTTAATAAAAACGAAAAACGGGATCCAAAAATATTTAAATGAAAGAATTTGAGAAAAACTAAATTTTTAACACGAAAATGAAAATGTAAATGTATTTAATAGGGCCCAAAAAATGTAATTATTGTTAAACTTTTAATATGTTTTTGTTAAATTGTATACGTTTTAATAAATTAGACATGCTTTTTGTTAAAATGGATCCAAAAAAAATTTAATTTTGGATGTAAGTTTCACGATATTTATACTATAAATTTATTTATAAACAAAAATATTTAAATGAAAAATAGAATTTGAGAAAAACTAAATTTAGGAAAAAATGTAAATGTATATTTTGTTAAACTTGTAAAATGTTTTTGTTAAATTATATAAGTTTCATCACTTTGGACATGCTTTTTGATTACTAACATTTAATTTAACCCTTAAAATGGGATTTACAAATAAAGCAGATTTTATAGGGTCCTATTATTACATTAGTGCATAACATACAAGATATTATCTTTAGCACGACGTGCCGTCAGAAGTTTCATTTTGGTGCTTCTCTACAGATGCTTCCTCCAGTATCGCGTGTGTGTCGAGTGTGTGTCCGTCTGCGGCTCTCGGGGTCTCATGCTTCACACACACACACACACACACACACACACACACTCCAGCGCTGACGGCTGCTGATTTCTGTACATAGAGTCCAGACCGAAGGTTTCTCTCATCTTAAGTCGCTTGAGTTTTTCTCTTTTCTCGGTGTTTGATGGATGATACTCATATACGCCAGTAGCTGCTTCGCTGGGGCTTTAGTCTCTTACTTTCCTCTTGATTTACTTTTTTCGTTGGAAGTATTACTTTTGTCTGCATTTCAGGTAATAATAGTTATGAAAACATGATGATGATGAACAGTGTTTCTGTGCCTACAGTTCCCATACTGCGCTCCGATTGGCCGAACACACGCACGTGTCGCCATGGAGACGTAGATTTCAATAAGGCGAAGGACGCGGTGCCGGTCATAAACAGCCATGGTGTGTGTACAGGGGTCAGTTATGCTACCACAGGTCGTGATCGTGTGTGTTTTCCCATCGCGTAGCACTAGTTCTCACTGCTATGAGTTTCTGTCTTCATGATGAACGGGAGCCACCCGCCAATTTAGCCATAGACACGGACAAGCCATAGCGTTGACCCCTGACCCCTGACCCGCTTCAGGAGCGTAGGATGTATATATTTATATATTTACCCATGGAAATATTCTCGAATGCGGGAGAGATTCGTTGATTCTAGAGTGGAGCATCTCTGAATATGGAGTGATGTTTTGAATGTTCATATTATTATTATAAAGATATTATTATATTCAAATATGATTATTATTGTAATTATGAATTTCATTTTATTGACAATGATTGATAAACAGAAATGTCTTTCTTTTTGTGAATATGGAGAAGTTTACATTTTTCTGGGGAAATACTACAAAACTTTAAATATTTCAACAAACGAATAAATAAATATATACATGCTTAACAAAAGACGTGTGTTTATTGGATGGATCTGTGGATGCATCATCACATTAGACTAAAATATGTGCATTCTTTGTTCATCATTTTGGAACAGTGGTGAACCGGCGACAGGGTCATGGGCGGCCCAGGCTCATTGATGCACGAGGGAGGCACAACGAGTTTGAGGTGTTGACTTGGCCTCCAAATTCCCCAGATCTCAATCCAATCGAGCATCTGTGGGATGTGCTGAACAAACAAGTCCGATCCATGGAGACCCCACCTCACAACTTACAGGACTTAAAGGATCTGCTGCTAACATCTTGGTGCCAGATACCACAGCACACCTTCAGGGGTCTAGTGGAGTCCATGCCTCGACGGGTCAGGAGGACCAACACAATATTAGGTCATAATGTTATGCCTGATTGGGGTAGATGCCTCATTAGTCGTCCGCCATATTGAAACAATCAACGCCAGTCCGTGAAGATTTGGGAGCAAATTAATTGAGCGTCTGTAAACATAGTTAAACGCATGCATGAATATCTATAGGGGCCATTCGACAGAATTGGTTCGAAGTTGAAAAAAATTTTTTTTCACAAATTCTGTATGTATGCAAACTATATAATATCCAAGGTACACATTTCTAGTAATTGTTCAGTTAATTCTCATATTGTATTTACATAAAGTTTTGGAATATTTTTCCTCTCCCCAAATTTGTCACTACTGAAACACAATAATATATAATTTAATAAAAAGGCTTATATTGGCCTAATAAGATTTTGTTTATCTACCTTGTAAATATATATTTTTGTTCTTTATTTAAACGTTTTCACAGGTAAATCAATTTTAACAACATTTCAAGTGTGATTTATGAGTGGTATTTTGAATCCAATCTTTCTTTGTAAAAGTCAAAGTTTATCATACTGGTTTTAAAGTTAAAGGATGAGTTCACTTCAAAATGAAAATGTCCTGATCATTTCCTCACCCCCATCTCATCCAAGATGTTCATGTCTTTTTTTCTTCAGTCTAAAAGAAATTAAGTTTATTGAGGAAAACATTCCAGGATTTTTCTCCACATAATGGACTTCAATGGGAACCAACAGTTGAAGGTCCAAATCAATGCAGTTTCAGAGGAAGGGCTTCAGAGGCTCTGCACGATCCCAGACGAGGAATAGGGTCTTATCTAGACAAACCATCGCTCATTTTCAAAAAAAGTAAACATTTATATACTTTTTAACCTAATTTGCTCATCTTGCGCTGCTCTGTGACGCACCACGGATTGCGTAATCACGTCGGAAAGGTCGCACTAGACGTAGGCAGAAGTACCGCCCCAAGCGAACGTGCGAAGACTAATACAAACGCCCTTTACCAAAAAAAGGTAAAACAACGATGTCGGACGATTTTGAAGTTGGAGATGGAGTTGTTTTTTTCTTCATTATTTGAACGCACATAGATTTACAACACTGCGTGTAAGCTGTGTAAAAACAGGACTCATCATGGTCGATCTTTTGCATTCGTCTGAACAACAACGACTCGCTGAATGAAAATGCACTTTCACTCTCTGACAGTAGGGCATGGAACAGCAGAAATATGGTTTCTTTACTCTTAAATTTAGTTCAAGTTTAATTTAAGCACGTTCAAAGTTTTCACATACTTTCCAGTACTGTGTCTGAAATTCAAGAACCGTGAAGCCTGTTATTAACTAACAATTGTTACATGTTTTTGTGTAGATCCAAACATAATAATTGCTAAACTAACACAATACATGAAGAATGCGTTCGCTAACACGACATTAAAAAGTAACCGTAGTTAAAAACCTGTAATATTGAGTTAATACATAGGCTATTAAAACACAAACCAACACATTCTCACCTGTGAAAGGTTATTCCATTTCTTCGGGAATTTAAATCGCGAGGCTGCGCGGTTTTTTTTTATGTGAGTGATGACAGCATCTGAAGTGTGACGTGAGTTGACCGTTCCAAAATGGCGGCGCGTCGACGTGCCTGGAGCGGTCAAATGAGGAACCTACGTATACATATCTATGGGTTTCACAAACAGAAGCTGCGCGATGATGTGGTATCATTGATTCTTACTGTGAGTGACGACACGCTGACCGTTGCAAGATGGCGGGAGCGCTGATGTGACTGGAGCGCTCGAATGAGGAATCTAATGCTGCGTCCCAATTCGCCTACTTATACTACGACCTAAAAGTATGTACTCTTTTTGTGGAAAAAAAAGTACATACTTTTGAGTGTGTAGCAGAAGAGTATGCAAGCTTTGGGACATACTACTTATCTATAACGGACTCTGTCGCTTAGTTACGTGCATCCCGTCACCGTTTAAACTGCCCTGTCAATCATCGTCACAGTTCAAATCCTCCACATTCAATTTAATTTAACTCTACCGTATTAGAGAGAAATGTAGACGCTCGTTGATCTGCCCGTCGTGGGTCTTTAATGCAGAGACTCTCCTCATGTGTTTGCAGTTTAAATATAATGATGCATTTAAAAGTTAATGTCTAAACGTATCATTACAAAAGTTCACAATGCTGCTGCAGGTGAAATATAACGTGGATAACATTGAATAAATATCTTTTAGTCAGGTTAAATACTGATAATTGATCACTCAAGCCCCTTAATCTAAACCTCTCTAACTTAACCGTCGGACTCGCACATCCGTCATGTTTGTAGTTTTTAACACTTTTTTATCGCGTTTGTAGTTCTAATCGAATCCTTGTCCAACTCGCAATGGGTTGTGGGCAATATCAGCCGTTAGAGTGTGCGTCGATCTGCACTTCGAGTTCTAACCGAAAATAGTAGACCATCCGGGTATCTTTGGAATACTCTTTTTAACATACTACGATTTGTGACATACTAATTCTATTTTCGAGTAATATTTAGGATGGATAGTATGCAAATTGGGACGCAGCATATGTCTACATATTACTACATATTATTCAATCCAACAAGTCCCTTCCCGGACATCGCATCAAAACGCTCAGTATGTTTTTTGACCATCGATACAATGCAAATATTTCTAAAATATTAAATAAAACTAGTGTATCAATAACAAGCAAAACTAAAATTAGCTTATTCATTCATTCTATATTTTACTATGTTATTTCCCCGGGTGGGGGTGCACCGTTCCTGGAGGTACTGCAATACCAGGTCGATGCGTAGAGTGGACGGAGCAAGCCCCTATTCCATCTCCCTGATCCAAAAATCAATTTAATATATGGTCCCCGGATAGGGGACGTATCAGATATTAAACTGATAAGAACAGATACTACACTTGATCTTAGCCAAAAGGCCGAGAAGCGATACCGACAGAGGATCCGCGCTAGAAGAGTCACTCCGCGCGCTACACATCTCAGTGACGGTGACACGGGCTGATCTCGCGAGAAACACCGCAAACCACAAACACACACTCGAGAACTAACGTCCCGCTCAGAGACTGAGAGAAACTCCGAGATTAAACACAAACATGAAGAGAAAACTGCCTCAAAAACATACGGATTCTTCATCCGTTACCCTAAATTTAACATCGTCCAATCAAACACGAGCACAGGGTCCATCGCCCAATCAAACACGAGCACAGAGTCCATCGTCCAATCAAACACGAACACAGAGTCAGAGCGCAATAAAGACTGTTTATATCTGTTAATAGTCTCTGAAACATTCACTGTTTAACATGAAATAGTTAAATGAAATCTTACAGCTCGAATTCAGACAGCAGATTCAGAAAATAACGCTGTAGAAACGAAGTATTTCACCACTTTCATTCGCTTGATGCGCCTCGTGTGGTTAAATGCGGTACTGCGCGTTCAACGTTTGATTTTAACGCTTCAAACCACAAACGACAACAAAATAGCAATCCGTGTCTTTACAGAAACTGCAAACATGTGTCAAAGCCTACGGATAAGTTTCATAATCATCTCACGCTATGACCGCTGAAAAGCGCCGAACAGCGCTAGCCTGTAATGTGATGCGCTGAGCAGCAGGAGGCGCCAGTGCTTCAGTCACTCGAGCTCCGGGATCATCAGACACGAGGGAAGACGACACGGACATTTGACTGGAAACTAAAACCACAGAGTTTCATCTCAGGAGCAGGAGAGCCAGAGATCTCTTATCTTATGTGCATTGTAAATTATATATATAAAAATATAAATATATATTAAAATATATACAAATATAAATACATATAAAAATATTAAAAATATATAAAAATAAAAATATATAAATATATATAAATATAAAAATATATTAAAAATATAAAAAAATCTATAAAAATCTATATAAAAAATCTATAAAAATCTATATAAAAATACATAAATATATATAAAAATATAAAAAATATATAAATATATAAAAAATATAAAAAAAAATATACATATATAAAAAATATAAAAATATATATAAAATATAAATATATTAAAAAAATTAAAATATATATATATATATATATTACACTAAATCTAATATTATATATATATATATATGCACTGCCATTCAAAAGTTTTTGATTGGTAAGATTTTTAATGTTTTTAGAAGAAGTCTCTTCTGCTCACCAAGGCTGCATTTATTTTATTAAAAATACAACAAACAAACAAAAAAATCTGTAAAATTGTGAAATATTATTAAAATGTTAAATAACTGTTCTCTATGTGAATATATAGTAAAGTGTAATTTATTCCTGTGATCAAAGCTGAATTTATCATCATTACTCCAGTCTTCAGTGTCACATGATCCTTCACAAATCATTCTCATATGAGGATTTGATGCTCAACAAACATTTATGATTATTATCAGAGTTGAGAACAGTTTCTCAGGATTCTTTGATGAATAGAAAGTTCAAAAGAACAGCATTTATCTGAAATATAAAGCTTTTGTAACATTATAATTGTCTTTACTGTCATTTTTGATCAGTTTAATGCATCCTTGCTGAATAAATGTATTAATTTCTTTAAGTTCTTTCCCAAAAAAAAAAAAAAAATTCGTACTGACCCAAAACTTTTGAACGCTAATATAATGTTGCAAAAGATTATATTTCAGATAAATATAGGCCTGTATGAATAAAGCACTAGATCAAACAAATCGTTTCAATATAACTTTAATGCTTTTGGCAATAATTTCTTACAGAAATTGCAAAACTGATTAATTGTCATTAAATAAAAAGGATAAGTTGTTTTTCCACGAAATTAAAAAGTAAATGGAACATTTAAAACAAACAAACCAAAAAAAATGAACAGTAAAAAGTCAATAGAAACATTTAAACTAAAGCAGTTGAACACAATAAAAATTATGACAAACAAACCCTGATATTTTCAAAAAAGAGCATTTTAATATCTGCAAATAAACAAATACAGAGAGATGAGATTCTTCAAATCTGACACTAAAATGAGAGTTTAAAGAGAGAACAAACAACTTCAAACGATTATTATGGTAATAAACAGCAGTGCATGATGGGACATTATTGCTCTGAGGTGGATTGCATATATATATACACATATGCGTAAATGCATAAATATGGGATTTAAAGCAAACACACATTCTGCATCAGCAACATCAACATTCATCAAACACATGCAACCGATCCAGACATTCACACAAACCTGAGATGCCACGCATTCAATATCTCGGAAGAAATGATTTAATTATAAGTACCATTTCAGTCTGAACTTAATGAACCTGAGATCTCCTGCCCGGTTGTGTTCTCTCATCGCTCGCGCTCATGCACATGCACTCATGCCGTTCAACATCACAAAGCTCATTATCATCTCACAAACAGATCACATTTACATCCAAACATATGCATAAATCTGAGATCTGCAGACGTGAGATTGGAAAACGATTTTCTATCAGGTATCACTAAAACTATTTTGAGAAACTGATCGAAATTAAGGGAGTTTATGCTTTTTCTGACTGAGAAAAAAATATCTGGCAGTGTTATTTTAGTATATCAGTGATACTATAAGATTTAACAGTTTTTATTTGTATATTTACCATTTTCAATTTTAATTTTAGTTAGTTTTAATATATATATTTTATTTCTATTTTAAATATGTCTATATAGTTTTTTATTTCAGTTCTAACTCAAGTAATTTTATTACATCAAGTAAAACTGAATGAAAATGAGAAATTTTGCTATAATAGCTGCAATATAATAAGTTTAAAGGGAACTTATGCCCCTCTTTACAGCAAAGTCTCAAGTGTCCCCAGAATGTGTGTGTGAAGTTTCATCTCAAATACCCCACAGGTCATTTATTATATCATGTTGTAAATGTCCGTTTTTGAGTGGAAGGAAAAATACACTGTTTTCGTGCATGTATCTTTAAATGCAAATGAGCTGCTGCTCCGCCCCCTATCCAGAAGAGGGCGGGGCCTGTACAGCTCGTGCCTCGGATACTCTGCCTTTGGTTTTGATGATCATCTCTATCGCGCTCACGTGACATTGCAGTTCTTCATCATCATGAGAGTTTATGATCTGCATGCGTTTTAAAGCCATATCAGTCTAAACTTCTGAGATATGGTTCTCTGAGCGCACACACACACCCGAAGCACGCGCACAGAAAGCTGTGTGTCAGACGGAGCGTCCCGAGAGTGTTAAACTAAGTTCTCTTTCACGTCTTATTGCGCTTAAACTGTCAAATACACGCAAGATTATGTCAAAAACACACACAGTTCACATAAACACAGTCGATTATGTCTGTCAACGCAAGGAAATCACGTGTGTATTCGATCTGTGTATTAAAGCATGTGACAGCAGTGTAATATACAGTACCTACTGCTATATCTGCTGTTAATATGAATCAAACAACAGAAGAACAACAGAAAATCACTCACTGCTCTCGAATGAATAACTTTAGTAGCTTTAATAAGAACACATTTCTGACTTGAATGCTCTGACGAGGAGATAAACATGGCGGACTGTGAACAGCTCACTGAGGGCGGGGTCTGTGCTAATAGGGCAGAGTCCATCAGCTGTAGAGGGCGGGGTCTATGCTAATAGGGCAGAGTCCATCAGCAGTAGTGGGTGGGGTCTATGCTAATAGGGCGTAGTCCGTCAGCAGTCATGGGCGGGGTCTATGCTAATAGGGCGGAGTCCATCAGCAGTCGTGGGTGGGGTCTATGCTGATAGGGCGGAGTCTGTCAGCAGTCATGGGCGGGGTCTATGCTAATAGGGCGGAGTCTGTCAGCGGCCGTGGGCAGGGCATATGCTAAAAGGGCAGAGTCCATCAGCAGTAGTGGGCGGGGTCTATGCTAATAGGGCGGAGTTCATCAGCAGTCGTGGGTGGGGTCTATGCTAATAGGGTGGAGTCAGTCAACAGTCGTGGGCAAGGTCTATGCTAATAGGGCAGAGTCTGTCAGCAGTCATGGGCGGGGCCTAAGCATATGTGACGTCACGTACAAAATCTGCAAACGGCTTATTCTGAGACACTTCTTATGATTTATGAGGATTAAAAAAAAATAGTGGGTGGATTTTTACCATTATAGGGTGGTTGTGTACACACACTACCGACACACATTTATGTTCAGACACCATGTAAAAGTTAATTTTGCATAATAGGTCCCCTTTAAGTTTTTTATATTTTATTTTATTTCAAGCAAAAAAAATGCTTGGTTTAAGTTTTAGTTTCAGCTAACTATAATAACCCTCACTTAATTTTGATAATTTTCTCAGAAAACGAGAATTTAGCTTTTCCAGTAAATGTATCTTGATTGAAGAATGTTTAGATGTTTGTGCTGGAAAACAAGACAGAAGTCCTGAGGAAGAACAGTGAACGACATTCATACGCAGAGCTTCACTCAGGAATATAGCACCTCAAACGTCACGTTCTCTTGGGTTTCAGATCAGCTTCATGGTGAACTTGCCCGCCTCCACGTTCGCCCGTCCTCCTCCTGACGTGGAGCTGCGCGGGACGAAGTCGATCGTCGCCGTGTGTTTGATCTGTCCTTTGCTCTGACTCCAGAAAAACATGAAGATGAAGCAGACGGCCACCGAGCTCAGGAAAGACAGGAAGCCCATGGTCACGGCGATCACCAGCGTCTTCACGTCAAACGGAAACGGTTGCGATCCGTTGACCGGCGCGTGGCCGGACGAGAAGCTCCAGCCCTCCAGAAAGAAGGGACCAGAGCGGTTTCGAGTGGATGCCGGAAACCCGCGCACCCGCAGGCTCACAGAGACGCTGTCATTCCCCGCGGCGTTCGAGGCGATGCACAGGTAGTATCCGCTATCCTGCACCTGCGCGTAACGCACCTCCAGGGTCCCATTGGGAAGGACATGGATCCTGCCTGAGCCGCTGAGGACGGAGCGCTTCGGATTCAGCCAGACGATCACTGGCGCCGGGTCTCCATCGGCCTCGCAGAAGAACAGAACCGTGTGGCCTTCATCCGTCCGAACGTCCTGCGGCTTACGGGTCAGAATGCGAGCCTGCTGGCACGTGAACACCCTGGGAAGCTCGTCCTCCGTGAAGTCGCGGAACATCCGGCCTTGCACCTGCACAGGTGAGCCGCAGGAGGGCGAACGTCTGCCGAAGTGAAGCCGCAGGCGTCTGCGCATCACCCAGAGCAGACGGCAGTCGCACGCAAGCGGGTTCCCGTCCAGCCGAAGGACCTCCAAGGTGCCAACAAAGTGGAACGCCGACTCCTCCAGCGTCGCCAAACGGTTATCCGACACGTTGAGGACCCGGAAGAAGGCGAGGTTGCGGAAAGCGCCCGGTTCGACTTGCAAGAGTCCGGCGCCAACCAAATGCAGCTCCTCAAGGCGCAGCAAATCCCCAAGGAAATTGGAAAGGATGGATGTGATGGGATTGTAGGACAAGTCCAGGTATCGCAGGTACACGAGGTGATGCAGCGGGGAGTACGGCACGGCGCTCAGGTTGCAGTGACTGAGCGTCAGCGACGTGAGATTGAGTCCGATCAGACTGTTGACGGCCAGCGAGTCCAGCCAGGGGCAGTGGGACATGCGGAGCTCCCGCAGACGCCCCAGTTGGCGGAAGGAGTTATTGGGAAGCGTGGTCAGCCCGAGTCTGCAGAGACGCAGCTGCACGAGTCCGGTGAGTTGCGACAGGGCCTCGACCGGCACCGACGTCAGGTTGCCCCTGTCGAGATTCAGCTCTTTCAGGTTGGCCAGGCCGCTGAACGCGCGGTTGGAGATGAACACCAGGTCGTTCTCGCTGGCCTCCAGCTTCTGCAGAGACACCATCTCTCGGAACATGTCGTCCAGGAACACCAAGATCTCGTTCTTGCTGACGTCCAGAAGCTGAACGCTAGGAAGGCCGGAGAAGGCTCCGACCGGAATGATCTTCAGCCGGTTGCAGGACAGTCTCAGCATGAGGAGGTTCTGCAGGCCGCCGAAGGCTTCGACCTCGATCACCGTCAGCAGGTTGTCGCTGAGGTCCAGCTCGCGTAACTGCGTGAGGCCAGAGAACCGCCGCCGCGCCAGAGTCTTCAGGTGGTTGCTGGTCAAGTTGAGCGTCTGGGTGTCGTGAGGAACGCCCTCGGGAACAGAAGCGAGTTGTCTCGATGAACAGTTAACGATCGGGAGCTTCGGCAGACAGTCGCAGCGCTGGGCGCACGGCCCTGCGAGAGCTACGCCCACTACCCACTGGAGCACCACCCACCAGTACAGCCTCCTCCAATTAGCAGCCACACACATCTGGAGACCCGCCTGCAGGGCAAACCGGGCGTTAGATATTACAGCACACACTAATGTTTAATAAGATGAGTTCTCAGCAAACATGGTCTTGCAATTAGGTAATCAATCGCTGCATATCATGTAATCAATTTCATTAAAATAAAACAAATGTTTAAGATCTGAGTGAAACACTCACCAGCTGGCAGAGGGGCTGCTCCTTCTCATTACCAACAACAGAGAGTCTCTCTGATTGCCCTCTCACCGCCTGGAGAGAGAGAGAGAGAGAGAGAGAGAGAGAGAGAGAGAGAGAGAGAGAGAGAGAGAGAGAGAGAGTGAGAGTGTGAGAGTGTGAGAGAGAGAGTGTGTGTGTGTGTGTGAGTGAGAGTGAGTGAGTGAGTGAGTGAGTGAGTGAGAGAGAGAGAGAGAGACAGAGAAAGAAAGAAAGAAAGTGTGTGTGAGAGAGAGAGAAAGAAAGTGTGTGTGAGAGAGACAGAGAGAGAGAGAGAGAAAGAGTGAGAGTGTGTGTGTGAGAGAAAGAGAGTTAATACTTGACTGGCTAGATGCATGTTTTAAAAGTCGTGATCATCTTCTCTCCCCTATAGTGCCGTATATACGAGTGAAACGCAAACCAGAACAAATGTAGGGCGGGGCTTAATTTTGTCTGTGGGGAATTGATTGGATGGTTGTGGTTTGCTATTGGTGGATCTCATGTGAGTGACAGGTTGCCCCGCCCTCGTCATCAGAGAAGAGAAGAATTGTCGCTGTTATTCTGATTCTGATTATTAAAACAATAATGATTAATCATTTAGAATAAACACTGCCATATTCCATAAAAAAGTTTTACTTGCAGTTCAATGTACATGCAAAAAGCTTGATGCCAGAGATTCATATATTTCAAAGTATTAAGACGGAACTGTCGCAGTTTAAGAGCTGGTCAAGCAGTGGGGGGTGTGTATGCATGCGTGAAGAACAGATGAGCGTGTGTGTGTGTGAGTCTCTGTGTGATTGTCCGGGACTCCAAGCGTCAGGTTTGCATAACCAAATGTTGGCAGTGTTCAATTTATCAAAGCCACAACAAAACAAGGGGCCCTGCCAGAGACACAGCACGCATCTGTGTGTGTGTGTGAAAGAGAGTGTGTGTGTGAGTGAGTGAGTGAGTGAGTGTGTGAGAGAGAGAGAGAGAGAGAGAGAGAGAGAGAGAGAGAGAGTGTGTGTGAGTGTGTGAGAGAGAGTGTGTGTGTGTGTGTGTGTGTGTGTGTGAGAGTGTGTGTGTGAGTGTGTGAGTGAGTGAGTGAGTGTGTGTGTGAGAGAGAGAGAGTGTGTGTGAGTGTGTGTGTGTGAGAGTGTGTGTATGTGTGAGAGAGAGTGTGTGAGTGTGTGTGTGTGTGTGTGCGTGAGTGTGTGTGTGTAGATGTGAGTGTATGTGTGAGTGTGTGTGTGTGTGAGTGAGTGTATGTGTGAGTGTGTGTGTGTGTGTGAGTGAGTGTATATGTGAGTGTGTGTGAGTGAGTGTATGTGTGAGTGTGTGTGTGTGAGAGAGTGTGTGTGTGTGTGTGTGTGTGTGTGTGTGTGTGTGAGTGAGTGTGTGGCCCAACACAGAGCTGATCATTCAAAAGTGGACAAAAAAAATGAAATGTATTATGATCTGCACAGACAGAATGATGATGAAAAACTGACGATTATAATCTCTAAATGTCTCTCTTGACTCTCGGCAGTCAATAATTCACTGTTCGGCACAAACCATTTTTATATCAACAACAATACCAACTGCACATCATGAATTTGTTTGATTATGTGTGGTTTTGTTCATGTTTGTCAGGATGAGGGTCACACATCAGTCTCAGATCAATCTATGACTGAATATTGATGTCCGTGACGCTGAAACACAATTCTCAGATTTTGTTGTGTGTATGAATGAACTCGTGAACACGTGAGATCAGACGAATGATGTGAGAGCGTATGTGTCTCTGAGAGACTCTAATCTGACCTTCAGATGGACCGTAATGACCAGCTCATCCGGCTGTTTGTTTACATTAAGCATCTTTAGAAGTGAGCAAGAGCTTTAAACTTCATGCCCTTAAAAGAGCATCTAGATGTGCTGCCACACACACACACACACTCACACACACACACTCACACACACACACTCACTCACACACTCACTCACACACTCACTCACACACACAGCCATTTAAACTCCATTCAATCGTTAACACTTGTTTGTCCACGGTATATAACCATTTTGTGTGCATATTTCAGCCCAGTGTCTCTCTCTCTCCTTCTGAGGTCAGAGGTCACTCGATCCTCAGCTGAGCACATGACCTCAGACAGGTGAGACGCTGAACACTAACAAACTAAATTATCTCACACCTGCTTATTTAGAATCAAGAGCACACAGAATATTATAGAATATGAAATCGGTTATTCCGACTTCTGATGCCAACTGACCCTTACCACCAGAAACTAAACTGGATTGAGATCTGGGGAACTTGGAGGCCAAGTCAACACCTCAAACTCGTTGTTGTGCTCCTCAAACCATTCCTGAACCATTTTTGCTTTGTGGCAGGAGCATTATCCTGCTGAAAGAGCCACAGCCACCAGGGAATACCGTTTCCATGAAAGGGTGTACATGGTCTGCAACAATGCTTAGGTAGGTGGTACGTGTCAAAGTAACATCCACGTGGATGGCAGGACCCAAGGTTTCCCAGCAGAACATTGCCCAAAGCATCACACTGCCTCCGCCGGCTTGCCTTCTTCCCATGGTGCATCCTGGTGCCATGTGTTCCCCATGTAAGCCACACACACGCACCCGGCCATCCACGTGATGTAAAAGAAAACGTGATTCATCAGACCAGGCCACCTTCTTCCATTGCTCCGTGGTCCAGTTCTGATGCTCACGTGCCACTGTTGGTGCTTTCGGCGGTGGACAGGGGTCAGCATGGGCACCCTGACTGGTCTGCGGCTATGCAGCCCCATACACAACAAACTGCGATGCACTGTGTATTCTGACACCTTTCTATCAGAACCAGCATTAACTTCTTGAGCAATTTGAGCTCCAGTAGCTCGTCTGTTTGATCGGACCACACGGGCCAGCCTTCACTCCCCACGTGCATCAATGAGCCTTGGCCGCCCATGACCCTGTCGCCGGTTCACCACTGTTCCTTCCTTGGAGCACTTTTGATAGATACTGACCACTGCAGACCGGGAACACCCCACAAGAGCTGCAGTTTTGGAGATGCTCTGACCCAGTCCTCTAGCCATCACAATCTGGCCCATGTCAAACTCACTCAAATCCTTACGCTTGCCCATTTTTTCTGTTTTTCTTGCTGCCTAATATATCCTACACACTAACAGATGCCGTGATGAAGAGATAATCAGTGTTATTCACTTCACCTGTCATAATGTTATGCCTGATCGGTGTATATATAAATAATGCATCATTTCATATCAATAAAGTTGATAAGTTTAAAGTTATTTTAATTTTTGTGTATTTTGTGCATTTATTTGCATTACAGCACAAAATGGGGGTAAACGAGCTCATTTGTCATTAAATAAATTTCACAATGCAAAAAAAAAAAAAAAAAATGCTTCTTTTGCTCAAAACTATTCTTATTTGTTTGTGTAACGTGATCCGGACCTGTTCGTGACACTCAGGAGAGACACCTGACACCTCCGGTCACAAGTTCTACAGTAAACAAACTTCACCTTACATCACATACTACTTCTGTGTTTATTAATATCTGTGTAAATTCTCACCTGATACCAGGCGCGTGTCCTTCAGAGTCCAGAAGCACGAACTCCATCATCCTCATCCTCATTGCCGCGTCACGCACGCGCACAGGTGCTTTTACCTCAGACTCGATCAAAGTGCGCGAATTGAGGGAAACTTCACTCACAGCGGCGATTCTTCGATAGGGAAAGAAAGAAATCCCTGGAAATATCCCCTCAGGTATTTTTTTTTCGCGTTCACGAGCGTGTCCGCCACTCAACAGCATCAGCTCGAGACTGCGCGGGTCACGAGCGCCGCGGGAGCGCGCGCGAGGCCGGATTTATTTACGCAAACATGAGCGTGGATTCCAGCCAAGATCGCGCATTACTTCTGCTGCGGGTGGAAGATGATGGTCAGACAAATCTGCGGATTTAACACACAAAAATAAATAAATAATAACAGTAGATGGAGAAATTGAGGTTTCGTGCGTTTTAATGACACACCTCGAGCCGTGTAAGTTTGTCCTGAGTGATAAATCAATTTCATCATCGAGAGAATGTATTAATTCAAGTTAAATTAGTACAGAGGGTTTACTGGGTTAAAGGAGAGTGTGTAATCAGGAGAAACACACACACTTAGACACACACTCTCCCGCTGTCATTATATGCAAACAGTGTTTTATGAATGACTGAGTGGATTTTATTTGCTTCAGTGTGTGTGTTCGTGTGTGTGTGTGTGTGTGTGTGTGTGTGAGATCTCAGATTAATGCAGCATCTGTGGGGCGGGTGAGTGTGTCTGTAATCTGAATTTCTGATTTGTTTTTATTTGCTGAGGCTGCAGCTTTATGGCTCCATATACAAACAAACATCACACTGAAACCTGCACTAAAATACTAACTCGAGTATTTTGTCGAGCTTGTGTTTGTGTGAGAGACGGAGAGGATTGTGTGTGTTTATGTTTGTGTGAAGATTAGAGTTTTACAGCCTCAGCTGATGTTTAAGATCTGTATATAATTAAAGAACAAACACAAACAGCATCTTCAGACTTCGTTCAGACGATGAGATAATGTACCACCGCTGATGCTCTGCATACAGAATTCATGTTCATTCATGTGTGTGTGTCAAACAAATAACATATAGTATAATAAATAATGTCTAATATCATTTAAAATGATCTGTCTGTCTGTTGATCTATCTGTCTGTCTGTCCGTCTATCTGTCTGTCTGTTGATCTATCTGCCTGCCTGTCTATCTGTCTCTCTGTCTGTCTGTCTGTCTGTCTATCTGTCTGTCTGTCTCTCTGTCTGTCTGTCTGTCTGTCTATCTGTCTGTCTGTCTGTCTGTCTGTCTGTCTGTCTATCTGTCTCTCTGTCTGTCTGTCTATCTGTCTCTCTGTCTGTCTGTCTATCTGTCTCTCTGTCTGTCTGTCTATCTGTCTCTCTGTCTGTCTGTGCTTTATTGGCATGACAAAAAACTGTACATTTGTTTTGCTAGGCTGTGTATAAAATGTGTTCATCATGTTTACAAAGAAAAAGTAGTGCAACATTAAATAAAGTGAAATCAGTTTTTTACTAATGGTTTGTCAGTCCTGATCAAACCAATGCTTGTCATTTTTGGAAAATATTTTTTCCAGTTTTTGTTTTCAGCTTTGATTGTTTTGAATGTTTTTGTAATTTTTCAAATATGTGATTTATATGTTCCACGCCTTCTTTAGTGTGAGCAGGAGTTATAGAGTCTAACGGCGCTGGTGTTTCTGTTTTCAGCTCATCTTCTGATGTGAGTTCTCTAACCGTGAGAGATGGAGGATCTCTGTCTGTCATCAGATCGACTCTTTCCAAGAGGTGAGCGAGAGGTGGATCTCCCTTGTGTATCTGTGCTGAGTCAGATCCTCTCCATCTGTGCTCGCGTGCTTCACGCTGTGTGTGTGTCCGCTGCAGGAAGATTGTGTTGTGTGTGTTTTACAGTAATACACAGGACATTGTGCAGCGTCAGTAACACAGCCATCAGCATCAGCCTCACACACTCCTGTGGGTGTCAAACGTCTGAACACACAGTAATACACACAGCTCAAGGCCTGATCACATCACTGAATCACCAGCGCTCAAACACACACAGCCAGCAGAGAGAGAGAGAGAGAGACTGATGGGTTTTAATTGTGTTCACATGACAGGCAGAATCAGACGGAGTCACTGAAACCAGAGGAACACAGACAGAGACGAAGCGGCGGATGTGTGTGTGGAGATGATGTGACTTCCTCTTTCAGAAGCTGTTAAAGTGAAGGCAGAAAGTGTGTGTTTGTCTGCTCATCGCTCACAGACGCTGGTAAGATCCTGCTTTCACTCACTTTATCACATTTACTGCTTTATCAAACTCTATTCTTCTGGGCTCAAGCGCTTGATCTTGTTTACATTTACTTACATTCTAAATCATAAACATTATCACAGCTGACAGGGAACGTTCTCTCAAGGTTCTCTCAACGTTATGAGCAAACGTTCTTCTAGTAACGTTGATAGAGCGTTCGTTCAGTGTTATCTGGTCTTTAATAATGTTCTCAAAACATCAGCACAAAATATTATTTATACATCGTTCATGGAACATTTTAGTTGGACTAACGTTTTTTAAATGATTCTACTTGTTTCAGAGAACATTCAAATGTAACGTTCTCTTAACGTTCACATAACCAAGAAAAAACGTTTTTAAAACATTTAAAAAACATTCAGAATAGCGTTTTCATAACTTAATGCTTTAATATATTAGCACATATTTTTGTCCGCAGGGTTAAAGACATTTTCTAAATGTATTTTTAATATCTAATGTAGTCGAGAAAACGCCCCAAAAGTTCATCTTCCAGACGTTTCAGCAATACGTTTTCCGGCTATTAGAGGACGTCAAAATGTCATGTTTAATTCAATGATATTTGCTATTTCTTCATAATTAGTTGAGACATTTTCCAGCAATTTTTGAGTGAAAATAGTTTTCAGCTTATTTAAAATATAATATTAAATAAATATGGAATATTATTTAAAATATAATTTTAAATATAGTATATATAGTATACACCGATCAGGCATAACATTATGACAGGTGACGTGAATAACGCTGATGATCTCTTCATCACGGCTCCTGTTAGTGGGTGGGATATATTAGGCAGCAAGTGAACATTTTGTCCTCAAAGTTGACGTGTTAGAAGCAGGAAAAATGGGCAAGCGTAAGGATTTGAGCGAGTTTGACAAGGGCCAAATTGTGATGGTTAGACGACTGGGTCAGAGCATCTCCAAAACTGCAGCTCTTGTGGGGTGTTCCCGGTCTGCAGTGGTCAGTATCTATCAAAAGTGCTCCAAGGAAGGAACAGTGGTGAACCGGCGACAGGGTCATGGGCGGCCAAGGCTCATTGATGCACGTGGGGAGTGAAGGCTGGCCCGTGTGGTCCGATCAAACAGACGAGCTACTGGAGCTCAAACTGCTCAAGAAGTTAATGCTGGTTCTGATAGAAAGGTGTCAGAATACACAGTGCATCGCAGTTTGTTGCGTATGGGGCTGCATAGCCGCAGACCAGTCAGGGTGCCCATGCTGACCCCTGTCCACCGCCGAAAGCACCAACAGTGGCACGTGAGCATCAGAACTGGACCACGGAGCAATGGAAGAAGGTGGCCTGGTCTGATGAATCACGTTTTCTTTTACATCACGTGGATGGCCGGGTGTGTGTGTGTGGCTTACCTGGGGAACACATGGCACCAGGATGCACTATGGGAAGAAGGCAAGCCGGCGGAGGCAGTGTGATGCTTTGGGCAATGTTCTGCTGGGAAACCTTGGGTCCTGCCATCCATGTGGATGTTACTTTGACACGTACCACCTACCTAAGCATTGTTGCAGACCATGTACACCCTTTCATGGAAACGGTATTGCCTGAACAATATTAGGTCATAATGTTATGCCTGATCGGTGTACTATATAATAAACAATAAGTAAAATTTAATATATAATATGTGATATAGTCTAAATACCATGGTATGAGTATGAATATGGTTATTATTTATTGATTTTTATTTAATTACTTAGCAGATGCTAATAAGTGACTAATGAGGAACAACAGAAGAGTTTATGACGCAGGGCGTCAGTCACACGATACGCTGGGTTACTGTAACAGTGCTACAGTTTCACGGTCAGAAAACATGATACCAGCACAGCATTCAATCTGACACAGTAAAAACCTTTTATGCATATAAACAATAGATCACAGTGTTCGCAACGCAAGGTCGTGGGTTCGATTCCCAGAGACTGCGTGAACTGATTACATATATATGCTGAGTCACTTTGGATGAAAATGCATTTTGGATCTGCCAAATGCATGAAGTAAACGTGTGTGTGTGTGTGTGTGTGCAGGTATGCTGGTCATCAGGTTTGTTCTGGTTCTTCTGTGTGCGACTCTGGTCTGTTCTGAGATCAGACGTCTGACAGATCAGTGGATGGCCTGGAAATCTCAACACAACAAGAACTACAGAAACACAGTGAGTACTGACACACACACACACTCACACTCACTCACACACACACATACACACTCACACTCACTCACACACACACACACACACACACACACTCTCTCTCTCTCTGTGTGACCCACTGAACTCAGATCAGCAGAAGTGTGTGTGGCTTCTGAGCTCTTCACTGACACTCATCAATCCTGTCATGTAAATCCACACACACACACAGCAGGACTGAGCCGAACACAGACACAATCAGCTCGAGTGAGCCGTAAAATGATTAAATAATGGCAGGCGTGCAGGACTGTGATTGGTCCACTGTAATCTGTCAGAGGACTGTAACTCTCCCGAGTGGTCATGTGATGTGTCTAGTGCACACTATACAGACAGCAAGAGAGCATCTGATTGGCATTTAGTGTTCATGTGCCGTTAATCTGAGCTCTTTTATATATTTACAGTATTTATTTTTACTTCATATTATAATTTTTTCTTATGCATCTTTAATAATTATTTAACTGGCTGGAAGCCAGACTGAATGAGGTGTGGTTTTGTGTGTGTATGCATCAGTCATGTGTGTGTGTGTGTGTTGTAGAGAGAGGAGCGCCACAGGAGGGCCGTCTGGGAGCAGAATCTTCTGGAGATCCTCAAACACAACGAGGAGACGGCCGTCGGTCTGCACACATTCACACTGGGACTGAACCAGCTCAGCGACATGGTGCTTTACACACACACACACACACACACTCAGACACACACAGACACTCACACACACACACAAACACACAGTTGTGAGGCGTGAGTGTGACAGTCCTGCGTGCGCGGACTGCGTGCTGCACACACGCACGCAGGACTGTCACACTCACGCCTCACAACTGTGTGTGTGTGTGTGTGTGTGTGTTCAGACTGCAGATGAAGTCAATCCTCTGATGAACGGTTTATTGGAGGAAGATTTTCCAGATGTCAACATGACGTTCAGTCCTCTGTCACACGATCACCTGTCCGTCCCACACAGAGTCAACTGGACGGAGCACGGGATGGTCAGTCCCGTCCAGAACCAGGTGTGTGTGTGTGTGTGTGTGCAGTGAGAGAGTGTGTGTGTGTGTGTGTGCAGTGAGAGTGTGTGTGTGTGTGTGTGAAAACGGGAGCGTAACACGTGTGTTTGTATGCATTAAGATTGTGTTTGATAACAGGAGTGTTACACGTGTGTGTGTATGTGTGATAACAGGAATGTAACGTGTGTGTGTGTGCAGTGAGAGTGTGTGTGTGGGATAATGTGTGTGTGTGTGTGCAGTGAGAGTGTGTGTGTGTGATAACAGGAGTGTAACACGTGTGTGTGTGGTAACAGGAATGTAACGTGTGTGTGTGTGCAGTGAGAGTGTGTGTGGTAACAGGAGTGTAACGTGTGTGTGGTAACAGGAGTGTAACATGTGTGTGTGGTAACAGGAATGTATGTAACGTGTGTGTGTGGTAACAGGAGTGTAACGTGTGTGTGTGTGGTAACAGGAGTGTAACGTGTGTGTGGTAACAGGAGTGTAACGTGTGTGTGTGTGTGTGTGGTAACAGGAATGTAACGTGTGTGTGTGGTAACAGGAATGTAACGTGTGTGTGGTAACAGGAGTGTAACGTGTGTGTGGTAACAGGAGTGTAACGTGTGTGTGTGGTAACAGGAATGTAACGTGTGTGTGTGGTAACAGGAATGTAACGTGTGTGTGGTAACAGGAGTGTAACGTGTGTGTGTTGACAGGAATGTAACATGTTTGTGTGTTTGGTAACAGGAATGTAACGTGTGTGTGTGTGGTAACAGGAATGTAACACGTGTGTGTGTGTGCAGTGAGAGTGTGTTATGATAACAGGAGTAACACGTGTGTGTGTGTGGTAACAGGAATGTAACACGTGTGTGTGTGTGCAGTGAGAGTGTGTTATGATAACAGGAGTGTAACACGTGTGTGTGTGGTTAACAGGAATGTAGCA
>CM077184.1:789834-797334 GCA_039654105.1 Coreius guichenoti
CTTCACCTGCCGACCCTCGAAACAGATCTGATACACAGACACGAACAGAGGAAACCTACACACACACACAGATGTCAGACACACACACACACACAGCTGAGGGCGTGATGATGTCACTGGCACTCACTTGTCAATCATGTTCTTCTTCTGAAGGATCTTGTAAACCTCTGCAGACGTCTGAGGGCCCTGGAGCTTCTGACCGTTCAGCATCTCGGCTTCCAGCTCCACAATCGACTGATCACACACAGAAACGACACGTCAACACTACACACACACACACACACACACACATCACACACAGAAACGACACATCAACACTACACTCACACACACACACAGAAACGACACGTCAACACTACACACACACACACACATCACACACAGAAACGACACGTCAACACTACACACACACACAGAAACGACACGTCAACACTACACACACACACACATCACACACAGAAACGACACATCAACACTACACTCACACACACACACAGAAACGACACGTCAACACTACACACACACACACATCGCACACAGAAACGACACGTCAACACTACACACACACACAGAAACGACACGTCAACACTACACACACACATCACACACAGAAACGACACGTCAACACTACACACACACACACATCACACACAGAAACGACACGTCAACACTACACACACACACATAACACACAGAAACGACACGTCAACACCACACACACACATCACACACAGAAACGACACAACACTACACACACACACATCACACACAGAAACGACACGTCAACACTACACACACACATCACACACAGAAACGACACGTCAACACTACACACACACACATCACACACAGAAACGACACGTCAACACTACACACACACACATCACACACAGAAACGACACATCAACACTACACACACATCACACACACAGAAACGACACGTCAACACTACACACACACACACATCACACACAGAAATGACACGTCAACACTACACACACACACATCACACACAGAAACGACACATCAACACTACACACACATCACACACACAGAAACGACACGTCAACACTACACACACACACACATCACACACAGAAACGATACGTCAACACTACACACACACACATCACACACAGAAACGACACATCAACACTACACACACATCACACACACAGAAATGACACATCAACACTACACACACACACATCACACACACAGAAACGACACGTCAACACTACACACACACATCACACACAGAAACGACACGTCAACACTACACTCACACACAGAAACGACACGTCAACATTACACACACACACATCACACACAGAAACGACACGTCAACACTACACACATCACACACAGAAACGACACGTCAACACTACACACACACACATCACACACAGAAACGACACGTCAACACTACACACACACATACACACAGAAACGACACGTCAACACTACACACACACACACATCACACATAGAAACGACACGTCAACACTACACACACACATCACACACAGAAACGACACATCAACACTACACACACATCACACACACAGAAACGACACGTCAACACTACACACACACACACATCACACACAGAAACGACACGTCAACACTACACTCACACACAGAAACGACACGTCAACACTACACACACACACATCACACACAGAAACGACACATCAACACTACACACACATCACACACACAGAAACGACACGTCAACACTACACACACACACACATCACACACAGAAACGACACGTCAACACTACACTCACACACAGAAACGACACGTCAACACTACACACACATCACACACACAGAAACGACACGTCAACACTACACACACACACACACACACACAGAAACGACACGTCAACACTACACACACACACATCACACACAGAAACGACACGTCAACACTACACACACACATCACACACAGAAACGACACGTCAACACTACACACACACACACATCACACACAGAAACGACACATCAACACTACACACACATCACACACACAGAAACGACACGTCAACACTACACACACACACATCACACACAGAAACGACACGTCAACACTACACACACACACATCACACACAGAAACGACACATCAACACTACACACACATCACACACACAGAAACGACACGTCAACACTACACACACACACACATCACACACAGAAACGACACGTCAACACTACACACACACACATCACACACAGAAACGACACATCAACACTACACACACATCACACACACAGAAACGACACGTCAACACTACACACACACACACATCACACACAGAAACGACACGTCAACACTACACTCACACACAGAAACGACACGTCAACACTACACACACACACATCACACACAGAAACGACACATCAACACTACACACACATCACACACACAGAAACGACACGTCAACACTACACACACACACACATCACACACAGAAACGACACGTCAACACTACACTCACACACAGAAACGACACGTCAACACTACACACACACATCACACACAGAAACGACACGTCAACACTACACACACATCACACACACAGAAACGACACGTCAACACTACACACACACACACACACACACACAGAAACGACACGTCAACACTACACACACACATACACACAGAAACGACACGTCAACACACACACACACACACATCAGCGCCTCACTCCAGTTACAGCGTTCACACACACTGCATCTGTTATGATGCTTTCGCTGCTCTCTGCGTCCACACATCAAAGAATGCGCTTATATTACAATTATTGGTAAAAACTAGTAATTTACAGGTAAATAAAATAAATAAAAAACAGAAAAATATTTTAAAAAATTCAACTTTTTATCATAATTCTGACTTTTTATATCATAATTATGATTCTCTCAATTTCAAGTTTTTATCTCATAATTTTGACTATTTATATCATAATTCTAATTTTTTATCTAATAATTTCACATCTTTATCTAATAATTAGGACTTTCTTGTCAACGACATTTTACCTCATAAAGTTTTTGTCATAATTAAGACTTTATCTTATAATTTCATATTTTACCATAAACTGACTTCTCTCATAATTATGACTTTTATCTCATCATTTCGACTTGTCATAATTTCAACTTTATCTCATAATTAAGTCTTTTTATCTCATGATTATGACTCTCATAATTTCAAATTATGAAATTATGTTTTCATTTCAATCATTTAATTATTTCGACTTGTCATAATTAAGACTTTTTATCTTATAATTACAATTCATAATTCGGACATTTTATATCATAATTCTGACGTTTTATCTCATAATTCTGACTTTATCTCATAATTTCACATTTTTATCTCATAACTTCGACTTTATGACAATGACTACTCATAATTTTGACTTTTTATATCATAATTATGATTCTCTCAATTTCATAATTTTGATTTGTCATAATTTCAACATTATCTCATAATTGTGATTTTTTTATCTCATAATTCTGACTTTTTATCTAATAATTTCACATTTTTATCTAATAATTAGGACTTTTTTGTCAATTTCTTTTTATCTCATAATTTCAAGTTTTTGTCATAATTAAGAATTTTTATCTTACATTTTCATATTTTACTATAAACTGACTTCTTTTTATCTCATCATTTCGACTTGTCATAATTTCAACTTTATCTAATATAATAATAATGACTTTTTATCTCATAATTCTGACTTTTATCTCATAATTGTAATTTTTTTATAATTAAGTCTTTTTATCTTATGATTTCATCTTTTCATCATAATTTCGACTTTTTTGTCATAATGACTTTTATCTTTGACTTTTTATCGATCTGTCAGAATAGCAAGAAAAAAAGGTGTAATTTCTGAGATAGTTTTTTATTTTGTGTGTGTGAAGTGCTGCTCATCATCAGTGTGCGTCTGACCTTCTGCGTGCGGGCGAAGGCCTCGGCCACGCGGCGGTTGCGTCCGCCGTAGCAGGTGGTGATGAGGTCGGCCACGCCGCAGCTCTCCAGGAAGGTGGCGGAGGAGACGGCGCTCTTGCAGAAGAGTTTGGAGAAGGCCACCATCTCCATCAGCCCCAGCCTGATGACGGCCGCTTTAGTGTTGTCCCCGAAGCCCAGGCCGTCACAGAAACCCGCGCCCACCGCCACGATGTTCTGCACACACACACACACACACACTAGACGCTCAGTCATAAACTTACATGCACAATCTGATAAATGTTGATCATTTAAAAAATAAGAGGGATTATAAAAATGGCATGTTGTTTTTATTATTTAGAACTGGTATTAGCAACTTTTGAACAGGATTATCTGTTAATGTACTTATTTACAGTATATCAACTATCACAAAACATAAAAACCAAACCTTTGAAAACCCCTGATCTATAATATAATTCAGTGTCGTCATTCGGACATGTATGGAAGCCCATTTCTGCCACATAAGAAAACTAAAACATGCATTATGATGAGATAAAAAGACACAATTATGACATTAAACATAAAAAATACGACATTGTCAAAACCATGACATAAAAGTAATAACTATGAGATAAAAAGTATGGACTTCTAAGTCAGCAATGAGTTTTATCTCATACTTTTGACTTTTCAACGTAATTATGACTTTTTATGCCTTAATTTTGACTTCTTTGTCTCATAATTCTGACTTTTATTTCATAATTGCTTTTTATCAAATAATTTTGATTTTTATATCATAATTCTAACTTTTTATCTCATCATTTCAACTTGTCATAATTTCAACTTTATCTCAAAATTATGATTTTTTTAATCTCATAATTTCAATTTTTGTCATAAGGACTTTTTATCTCATAATTTCATTTTTATCTAAAAAATTTGACATCTCACAATCTTATAATTTGACTTTTTTCATAATTCTGACTTTTTATATCATAATTATGACTTTTTTTCTCATAATTTAATTTTTTAAAAATAATTATTACGTTTTTTGTCATACTTTTAACTCTTTGTCATAATGACTCATCTCTTTTATTCCCCATATGTGGTGGAAATGGGTTGTATATAGGCCACCAGGGCACCATACAGACTTTACCAGAGAATTTGCTGATTTTCTATCAGAGTTAGTACTGGCTGCAGATAAAGTCCTAATTGTTGGTGATTTTAATATCCATGTAGACAATGAAAAAGACGCATTGGGATTGGCATTTAGAGACATTCTAAACTCTATTGGAGTAAGGCAACACGTGTCAGGACCCACTCATCGCCGTAATCATACTTTAGACCTAATACTGTCACATGGAATAAATGTTGATACCATTGAAATTCTGCAGCAGAGCGATGACATCTCAGATCATTACCTAGTATCATGTACACTTAATTTAGCAAAGGCTGCAAAGCCGTCCCCTCGCTTCAAATATGGCAGGACTATCACTGCTGCGACTAAAGATTGCTTTGTAAATAATCTTCCTCATCAGTTTCATCTCCTCAGCATCCCAGATAGCCTAGAGGAACTCGATGTTGCAACAGAAACTATTGACTCTCTCTTTTCCAGCACTTTAGACACAGTTGCTCCCCGGCGCTTAAAGAAGATTAAAGAAAATAGTCCAACGCCGTGGTACAACGAGCACACCCGGGCCCTTAAAACAGCAGCCAGAAAAATGGAGCGCAGCTGGAAGAAAACAAAACTGGAGGTTTTTCGCATTTCGTGGAAAGAGAGCATGATTGCATACAGAAAGGCCGTAAAAACTGCTAGATCTGCTTATTTCTCGACTCTCTTAGAAGAAAACAAACACAACCCTAGGTATTTATTCGATACAGTGGCTAAATTAACCAAAGATAAAGCTTCACCTTCTGATGTTTGTAAACAGCACAGCAGTAATGACTTTATGAACTTCTTTACTTGTAAGATTGATAATATTAGGAAAAAATTATAACCATGCAGCCATCTACTACAGTATCACATCAGACAGTGCATTGTAGTGTCACTGAGGAAAAATTACATTCATTCACTGCTATAGGAGAAGAAGAATTGGCTAAACTCGTTAAATCATCAAAATCAACAACATGTATGCTCGACCCTATACCGACTAAACTACTAAAAGAGATGCTTCCAGAGGTCATAGATCCTCTTCTTAATATCATTAATTCATCCTTGACATTAGGATATGTACTGAAAACTTTTAAGTTGGCTATTATTAAACCACTTATTAAAAAAACGCAACTTGATCCTACAGAATTAGTCAATTACAGGCCAATCTCAAATCTACCTTTTCTGTCAAAAATACTAGAAAAGGCAGTGTCCTCACAATTATGCTCCTTTTTAGAAAGAAATGGTATCTGTGAGGATTTCCAGTCAGGATTTAGACCGTATCATAGTACTGAGACTGCTCTCATTAGAGTTACAAATGATTTACTCTTATCATCCGATCGTGGTTGTATCTCTCTGTTAGTGTTACTCGATCTTAGCGCTGCATTCGATACTATCGACCACAACATTCTTTTGAATAGACTCGAAAATTATGTTGGCATTAGTGGAATTTCATTGGCATGGTTTAAATCATACTTATCTGACCTTTATCAGTTTGTAGCAGTAAATGAAGAGATGTCACACCGATCACAAGTTCAGTATGGAATACCGCAGGGCTCAGTGCTAGGACCGTTGCTTTTCACCCTGTACATGCTACCACTGGGAGATATTATTAGGAAGCATGGCGTTAGTTTTCATTGTTATGCTGACGATATTCAGCTCTATATTTCTTCACGCCCTGACGAAAATTACCAATTCACAAGATTAACGGATGACTAGTAATTTCTTGCAACTTAATTCAGAAAATAGAATACTGTCTAACACTCGATGGCTGCTCTGTCAAGTCCTCGTCGTCAGTTAGGAACCTGGGTGTGCTCTTTGATAACAATCTCTCATTTGAAAGCCACGTTTCTAGCATCTGTAAAACTGCATTCTACCATCTTAAAAATATATCTAAATTACGGCACATGCTTTCAATGCAAAATGCTGAACAGTTAGTTCATGCGTTCATGACCTCAAGGCTAGATTATTGTAATGCTCTACTGGGTGGTTGCCCTGCTCGCTTAATAAATAAACTGCAGCTGGTCCAAAATGCAGCAGCTCGAGTTCTTACTAGAACCAGGAAGTATGACCATATTAGCCCGGTTCTGGCAACACTGCACTGGCTCCCTATTAAACATCGTATACATTTTAAAATCTTGCTGATTACTTACAAAGCACTAAATGGTTTAGCTCCCCAGTACTTGAGCGAGCTCTTAACGCATTATACTCCATCACGTTTATTGCTGTCTCAAAATTCTGGCCAGTTGATAATACCTAGAATATCAAAAATCAACTGCAGGCGGTCGATCCTTTTCCTATTTAGCACCTAAACTCTGGAACAGTCTTCCTAGCATTGTTCGGGAAGCAGAAACACTCTGTCAGTTTAAATCTAGACTGAAAACACATCTCTTTACTATGGCATA
>CM077184.1:799834-822334 GCA_039654105.1 Coreius guichenoti
CACGTCTCCACTGCTCTAGAGTCCAGTGGTGGCGTGCTTTACCCCACTGCATCCCACGCTTTGCATTGCACTTGGTGATGTAAGGCTTGGATGAGCTGCTCGGCCATGGAAACCCATTCCATGAAGCTCTCTACACACTGTTCTTGAGCTCATCTGAAGGCCACAGAAGTTTGGAGGTCTGTAGCTATTGATTCTGCAGAAAGTTGGTGACTTCTGCGCACTGTGACCCTCAGCATGCGCTGACCCCGCTCTGTGATTTTACATTGCCTACCATTTCATGGATGAGTTACTGTTGTTCCCAATTGCTTCCACTTTGTTATAATACCACTAACAGTTGAGCGTGGAATATTTAGTAGTGCCTAGTGCTTGATTTATACACCTGTGGCCATGGAAGTGATCGGAACACCTGAATATAGTGTATGTTTATTTGACATAAACACTGTATTAATAAATGCTTTACTTAAACACAACTGATTGAAAATAATGTGAAATATTTTTCTAAATTTTTTTATTTTATATAGAAATAAACGGTGCATCATTTAGAGGTGAATATTGTCTAGAAGCATTAAAATGACCACCTAAAGAACTTACACAAACTGAACTAAAACTAAAATCTCAAATAAAAATAAACTAAATCTAAATAATCACAAAAGCACATTACTAAAAATGTAACTAAAATTAAAATAAAACCTGAAAGTATAAAAATAGAAGCTAATTCAATATTAACAGTGACTATAACAGTACAGAAATAGCTCTGAAGGACAGATTCCAGGCGGGGGCGGCGGGTCGTACTTTGATGAGGGAGATCCCGAGGGCTCCGGGTTTGACGTGAGGCTTCATCTGGTCACAGATCTTCACAATAAACTGATGAGGAATGACGAAGACCAGGAAGTCGGCTCCGCTCGTGGCCTCGGTGACGTCAGGAACAGCCACCTGCGGACACACAACACACACTCATCATAAAAACACACTCTAAAACTGAGTTTACATGCTGTCATCCATGAGCTGGTTCTTAAAGTTCACCCAAAAATAAAAATACACTGTGTGTGTGTGTTTGTGTGTGTTTGAGTGAGTGAGTGTGAGTGTTTGTCTGTGTGCTAGTGTGTGTGAGTGTGCGTGCGTTGTGTGTGTGTGTTTGTGTATGTCTGTATGTGTGTGTATGTGTGTGTGTGTGTGTGTGTGAGTGTTTGTGTGCGTGTGAGTGTTTGTGTGTGTGCGAGTGTGTGTGTGTGAGTGTTTGTGTGTGTGAGTGTCTGTATGTGTGCGTTTGTGTGTGTGTGAGTGTATGTGCGCGTGCATGTGTGTGTGTGTTTGAGTGAGTGTGTGTGTGTGAGTGAGTGTGTGTGTGTTTGAGTGAGTGTGTGTGTTTGAGTGAGTGAGTGTGTTTGAGTGCGTGTGTTTGTTATTAGCATCTTTTGATTGTTTTAATTTATTTATAATATCAGCTAGTGTATCCTAGTATGAGCTGTTTATCTTCATAAAACATTGTGTTTGAATGATTGCGACACTTCTTTATTCCTCCTTCAGCTTTGCTCTAGTAGCTGATCTCAACCCATGAATCCAGATTGGTGTTGAAGGTCATTATTAATCCGGTTCACCCACGTGTAGTGCGACACACCCTGTGTTCTTCTGTTGTGTGTTTAATTCTGAACTCATTCAGTGGTTATATTAGTCACATGTCATTATTAGTCCGTGTCTGGTTGAGAAACACAGACGCAGCAGTGATGAAGAGTGTAAAGGTGATCGGTGCAAAGGTCATCACTGTAATCTGTGTGTCACTTCACTGATAACAGCTCAGTGTGAACATCGCACAATGAACTACAGGTAATATATCCGGCACAGGTCAACTGGAGACATAAATCACAGTGAGTAAAAGCTCACGAAGAGAGAGACACACACCACGTTTTTGGGCAGTTTGTGTCCGGGCAGGTACTTGACGTTCTCGTGCTCAGTGTTGATGATCTCGGTGAGTTTGCGTCCGTCGATCATCTCCTCATAAACCCACATCTTCACCAGCGGCTCGAAGCGGTTTGAGGCTTTCACATTGTGCCCGATGATCTTCGCGATGGCAGAACCCCTGAACAACACACACACACACACACACACACACACACACACACACACACACATATAAAAACACACAAACACATCACTAATCAACAACACACACAGACACATCACAAATCAACAACACAAATCAACAACACACACACACAAACACATCACTAACCAACAACAACAACACACAAACATATCACTAACCAACAACAACACACACACACACACACACACACATCACTAATTAACAACACACACACACAAACACGTCACTAATCAACAACACACACGCAATCACATCACTAATCAACAACACACACAAACACATCACTAATCAACAACAACACACACACACACACACACGCACACAGAGACATCACTAATCAACAACACACACACACAAACACATCACTAATCAACAACACACACACACACACACACACACAGAGAGACATCACTAATCAACAACACACACACACACACACACACATCACTAACCAAGAGTTAATCCACGGTACCAGCTGACAAAAACATGTTCTAAGAACGTTTTGTTAACGTTCCAATTAAGTTATGGAAACATTATTTCTGAAAGTTTTCTGAACGTCCAAAACATCCAGTTTATTAAATGTTTTTAAGTGAACGTTACATTGTATCATTCTTCAAACATTATTGTCATTACATGTCGTTGTCGTTACATTTGAATGTTCTCTGAACGGTCTGAAACAAGTAGAAACATTTAAAAACGTTAGACGAACAGCCAATTAAAATGTTATTATTTTGGCATGAACATTTGGAATGTTCTCTCAACGTTATGAACAAACGTTCTTCCAGCAACGTTAATAGAACGTTCGTTAAAAGTTATCTGGTCTTTAATAATGATCTCAAAACGTTAGCACAAAAACCTTATTTATGCAGTTTTTATGTTGTTGTAACGTTCTAACGTTTTTATTAAATGTTGCTACTTGTTTCAGAACGTTCAGAGAACATTCAAAAGTAACATTCCCATAATGTTTGAAGAATGATACAATGTAACGTTCGCATAATCTTCACATAACCAAGAAAATATGTAAACATTTCAAAACGTGAGGGGAGGGGAATCGTCGTATTCTTACAAATTAACGCGGTAAATTACCAATTCGGCAATCAAAAAGTAACGCGGTAAACTACCAATATGGCAATCAGTCAGCGGTATATATCCAAGATTCATGGTATCAATGAACATCAGACTACCATGGTAACACCACAGTATTTTTGTAAGCGAACACACACGCGCGCGCATACATACACAAACAAACGCATGTGGAAACGCAAGACGGACGCCGGTGAAAATGAAACTCGTCGCGCGTCTGGCGTCGCGTCGCGTTGCGTTCAGTGTTCACTGCGTAGATAGAAAAACTGCAAACAGCTGCTAAAGGCATCATCATAATCATAATCATATCTACCGGAAGCTCCCGTTTAATACATGAGCAGGAACTCACCAGTTTCCAGAGCCAATAATACAAACTTTCTTTCCAGGCATGGTGTTGTTGTGTGTTGACCAGTCAGTGAGAGAGTGAAGTTTGACTTCCTGACACACCCGTCAAAGAGTGTGTGTGTGTGTGTGTGTGTGTGTGTGTGTGTGTGTGTGAGAGAGAGAGTGTATGTGTGTGTGTGTGTGAGAGAGAGAGAGAGTGTATGTGTGTGTGTGTGTGTGAGAGAGAGTGTGTGTGTGTGAGAGAGAGAGAGAGAGAGAGTGTGTGTGTGTGTGTGTGTGAGAGAGAGAGAGAGAGAGAGAGAGAGAGAGAGAGAGAGAGAGTGTGTGTGTGTGTGTGTGAGAGAGAGAGAGAGAGAGAGAGAGAGAGAGAGAGAGAGAGAGAGAGAGAGAGAGAGAGAGAGAGAGAGTGAGTGAGTGTGTGTGTGTGTGAGAGAGAGAGAGAGAGAGAGATGTAAGGCTGGGTTCAACAGGTCTGGATTTGTCTCTATTCCTAAATTCCTTCTGTCTGTGTGATACTGATACTTAATGAACTGAATGGAAATATTATTTATGCATGCGTTAATGCTTGAACTTTCAGCTCAGCTCAACTTACATGATTTTATTTGTCTTTATGAAGATGTTCAAGTGCACAGAGCTTTATGTGAGGGTTTATGGCATGAGAAATATCAATAGCAGAAGTCAATGACAGTCTCCGTCATGTGATTATGTTGGTTTTGCTGATCATGAAATTTCTATAATACAGCAAATCATGACCAATGGATGAATCCCATCGTTTCTTCATATGAGGGCTAAATGATGTCCTGCATATATTTACACAATTTATCAAGCATTTCTGTTGCCCTGAGATCAAAGGAGAAATAATCACATTTTATAACCATATACGACCTTTCACCCCAGAGAAGATCCTGGCATTACTATATAATATAACATAACATAATATAATATAATATAACATAACATAACATATCATAATATAATTAATTTAACATAATTAATATAACATAACATAACATAACATAATTAATATAACATAACATGGTGAAGTAAACTGCTGTATGCTCCAGGCAGCCGGAATATCCCGGTACTCCTCCTTTTTGGACACTGGGATCGATGAACTCATTGGCGAGCAGGTCTGTTGTTAGTCTTTTGGTGATGATGGACCAGAAGATTTTCCCCTCTACGTCCAGCAGGGAAATCTCCCGAAACTGGTCGAGTCTTGTGGAATTTAGCTCTTTTGGCACAAAGCAGCCCTCAGCGAGAGTCCAGACCCCGGGGTCCATCTTCTTCTTCCACAGTGTCCGTAGGAGCTTTGAGAGCCTCTTCAGCAGCAGTGGGCAGCATTTGTAGATTTTTATAGATGGTCCTGGGGCTGATCCCGCCCGTGCTTTTGTCACCACTGCCCTCACTTCATCCATGGTGAAGTCTGCCATGTTCACACCTGTGAAGTCTGCCATCTGCCATCTGCACACCCCAAGGGGTGTGTGGTGTGAGAATCGGCAGTTGGAAAGGAATACCTCTAGAGGAGTCTCCGTGTGCGGCCGCCACACTGTTTTCTATTTCCTCCTTTGCACATGACAGGGTCCCACCTTTGGGCTTTCCTAGTAGGTCCGCTGTGAATTGGAAGGGGGTGTTAAAGAAGGCTTTCCTCTTTCTGCGCTTCTCCCGCTGTTTCTCCCGTGTGGTCTCAGCTCTCCCAAGCTGGATTAGCCTTTTCCGTGTCTCTATGCTGATCTCATCCAGGGCCACTTTTTCCTCGTCCCTTGCTTCCCGCCACCTTCTCTTGAGCGTCTTTAATTCTTCTCGCAGCTCTTTGATCTGCCGCTGTCTCCTGCTAGGTCCTGCTGGTGGCCTGGGAGTCTTGCCTTCTTTCGCGCCAAAGGTGTCGTGGCACGCCTGGTACACAACTTCAACCATGATCTTGATCTTCTTGGCTGCATCTCCTTTCAGAGTGTTATCCAGGATGGTATTTAGATCATCATCCACTTGGGCCCATCTGCAGTCTGGGCCCGTTCTTTCACGGATGTCTGTGGGTCTTCCCCCACCGCCAATGGGCCTCTCCCTATGGTCTCGACAATAAGGTGAAGTAAACATCAGAGATGCTTTGCCACAAGCTACAACTGTAGGAACTACACGAACTATGGTGATGCAGATCTTCCTCCGAGATGGTATTCCTTGGAGCATCCACGTTGTTGGAACCCTTCCGCATCATCAGCAGGGATCTCAGGGTCTCAGGTGTTTCGCCCCTTAACCTGAACACCTCACCTGAGTGGGGCAGCGAAGACTGGCTAGCCTTCACCTGCAGAAGGGTTCCAACTGTGGGCTCTCTTCAGCCACAGGACTCGGCTGGACTCGGCTGCTGCAGCTATGTCCCTGGTGGCTTTCTTCAGCTGTTTAGGCTCCAGGCCCACCCTCTGGATGAAGTAGCGCACCGATTTAGCTGGGAACCCGCGGCAGCCGACTTCAATGGGGTAGCTGGTTGCATGCCACCCCTTTAGAACAGCTTCGTCGACCAGGTCTTGGTACTTGGCTTTTTTCAGTTGGTGGGACGTGGCTAGCCTCTCTTCCCAGGGCACCGTGAGCTCAGCAATTATGATGGTTTTCGTACTCTTGGATAACAGGACCATATCTGGTCGGAGAGAGATCACTGCCACATGCAAAGTAGAGGGTGGGTTCTTAGCCACCGTGCCGGTCTTATGAGCCTTGTCTCCTTCCCTCACAAAGGTTATGGCTTCGGGCGGATGGGCCTGCTTGTTGTTGGCTTTGACTCGCTGCTGTTCCACCCATTTGGCGATTTCCGTGAGGACCTTGTCGTGCCTCCATCTATACATAATTAATATAACATAATTAATATAATATTATAATATAATATAACATAACATAATAGAATAGAATAAATATAATAATATAGAATGAAAAAATAAATAAAACAAAAACAAAACATTCTGGAAAAATATAAACGTATTTTATTAAATTCAACAATCAATGGACTGACAGAGAAATAGCTATAATTTATTATTATAGTTGAATATTAAACATACACACATGCTGATTAAAAGAGAAAAGCATCCATAAAGTCCTTCATCTCATAACTCACAATAATCAAGTTATTCATCTCTTCCATACAGCTTCTTCCCTTCATATGTTATTCATAATGAAAAGTGCCAGTGGATTGACAGCATTTCAAAGACTCATAACTGTATATGAATGATAGAAATATGATCAGTCACTGTCTCTGTCCAACTTCTCGTGTAAAATTAAGCTGAATTAACATCAAATGTCTGTAAAATGCTGATTTTGGCCCATCCCGAAAATATCTAAAATCATGCAGCGCCATATTCTAAAATATCCACAATAATACAAATGAAATAACAGCAAGAATTTTATTAGCCATATTCAATTCTACATATTAAAAAGCTACTTTTAACTATTAACAAATTTATTTACATATATATTTTTAGCTGTTTCCCGCATTTGTGCTCAACCGTTACCACATGATTTTCACCAAATGACAAAAAAGATTCATAAAACTAAAGATATTCCTGACAGACAGGAAATGACATCACTGGAGCAGAACATGTTCTCTCAGTGTTTACACTCAGTGAGACTTGACGTATACAAGATTTCAGATATAAACTAGAAAGTGAAGTTCAATGGGACAAATTTTAATGTTGGCTCAACAAAGCCGTATGAAAGTTTTATAAGCTTTAAATTTACTGAAGTGGAAAGCAAAAATGAAAGAAAGAAAGAGAGAAAGACATTGCTAGCATGAATTAACATGTTTTAACAGGGTGCTAACATGAATTAGCATGTTGCAACATGAATTAGCATGTTGCAACATGAATTAGCATGTCGTTAACATGATTTAACATGTTACTGACATGATTTATAATTTTGCTAATCTGATTTAGAATGTTGCTAACATGTTTTAACATTATCATGATTAGCACATTGCTAACATGATTTAACATTTTGCTAACATGTTATAACATTTTACTAGCATGAATTAACATGTTTTGCTAACATGATTTAACATGTTGCTAGCATGAATTAGCATTTTATTAGCATGATTGTCATGTTGCTAACATGAATCAACATGTTTTTAACATGATTAGCATGTTAACATGAATTAACTTGTTGCTAGCATGATTAGCATGTTGCTAACATGAATTAGCACGTTGGTAGCATTAATTAACATGTTTGCTAGCATGAATTAGCATTTTATTAACATGGTTGACATTTGCTAACATGATTTAGCATTTTGCTAATGTGTTTTAACATTACTAACATTAATTAGCATGTTGGTAGCATGAATTAGCACATTGTTAACATGATTTATAATGTTGCTAACATGATTTCACATTTTGCTAATGTGTTTTAACATGTTAATAGCATGAATTAACACGTTGTTAACATGAATTAGCATGTTGTTAACATGATTTAACATGTTGTTAAAATAACTTAGCATGTTGTCCTAGGATAGTTAAGCTCTGCTAGTGATAGCTTAAATAGTTTTATTGTACAAAAGTTTTGACCCCCTCATTGAAGGTCTATGGGACTTTTCGTAGTTTTGATCATCCGTTTAACTAAAACCGTAAGTCGGATCAGTTAGAAAAGATACAGCGACCCGAGTCAGAGCCGAGACTAAAGCTCTAGGAGGAGAAACGGTTTAAGTCTCAGAAGAAGTTTAAATGGTAGATGAGATCTTTGTCAAGCCAGCAGAATAAAGCAGCGCTAGTCATCAGCACTGACACACTCACACACACTCACACTCTCTCTCACACACACACACACACACACACACACACACACACACACACTCACTCACTCACTCACTCACTCACTCACTCACTGGTAACAAACTGCACAGAAAAACTACTACATAAATATTTAAGACATCGTAATAAAATGAAGTTACTATTTCCTAGTATAATCTGTGTGGAATAACTGGGTATAATTTACTGAATAAATTATCAGATCATGTGACTGAACTGTTTGACACACACACACACAGAGAGGAAGAGAGCGGCGTCACACGCAGCCTTGAGCAACATGACAGGCCGCGAGTGTCACATGATGAAGAAGTGTATTTCAGTTCAGCATTTGTGTGTGTGAGTGTGTCTATGAAGGGATCACGCTGTAGCTCTCAGGATTTGTTGAACGCGGCCAGCACGGCCCAGATCATTTCCTCAGCGGGGCTGGTGACCCGGGCGCTCTCCATGTCGGGCTCGGCCTCCAGCAGGCTGCGTGAGCGCGAGTTGGCTAGCTCGTAGCGGTCGTCGGGCAGCGATGAGAGCGCATTCTCCAGCACGTCCGAGATGTGAGCCAGCAGGATCAGCGCCAGTGTCCGGCGGCTCATGCGGCGCGAGTCGTTGGTCCAGCGGTCCAGCAGACTGTCCTGCAGACGCTGCACCAGACGCTCCTTCTCGCTGCTGTCTGTCACCGGGTGTGTGGTCATGTCGAACAGCAGGAAGTTCTGCTTCTCTGTGGTCAGGACACCCTTCTCCACTAGATTCTTGGCCAGGCGCTCGCGCATGTTGCGCATCTGGAAGTGCAGCTTCAGCGGATTCCACGTCTCGCCTGAAAACAAACACCACAAACATATGTGTGAGTGTGTGTGTGTGTGTGTGTGTGAGTGAGTGAGTGAGTGTGTGTTAAAGAAAATAGTCCAACACCATGGTACAACGAGCACACTCGGGCCCTTAAAAGAGCAACCAGAAAAATGGAGCGCAGCTGGAAGAAAACAAAACTAGAAGTTTTTCGCATTTCATGGAAAGACAGCATTACTGCATACAGAAAGGCCTTAAAAACGGCTAGATCTGCTTATTTCTCGACTCTCTTAGAAGAAAACACAACCCTAGGTATTTATTTGATACGGTGGCTAAATTAACAAGAAATAAAGCTTTAGATGTTTCCAAACAGCACAGCAGTAATGACTTTATAAACTTCTTTATGTGCAAGATTGATAATATTAGAGAGAAAATTATAACTATACAACCATCTACTACAGTATCGCATCAGACAGTGCATTATAGTGTCACTGAGGAAAACTTTAATTCATTCACTGCTATAGGAGAGGAAGAATTGGCTAAACTCGTTAAATCATCAAAATCAACAACATGTATGCTCGACCCCATACCGACTAAACTACTGAAAGAGATGCTTCCAGAGGTCATAGATCCTCTTCTTAATATCATTAATTCATCCATGTCATTAGGATATGTACCGAAAACTTTTAAGCTGGCTATTATTAAAAAGTTATTAAAAAAAACTGCTCTGAGACTGCTCTCATTAGAGTTACAAATGATTTGCTCTTATCATCCGATCGTGGTTGTATCTCTCTGTTAGTGTTACTCGATCTTAGCGCTGCATTCAATACTATCGACCACAACATTCTTTGAATTAACTCGAAAATTATGTTGGCATTAGTGGAATTGCATTGGCATGGCTTAAATCATACTTATCTGATCGTTATCAATGAAGAAGATGTCACACCGATCACAAGTTCAGTATGGAGTACCGCAAGGCTCAGTGCTAGGACCATTGCTTTTCTGATGATACTCAGCTCTATATTTCTTCGCACCCTGACGAAACTTACCAATTCACAAGATTAACAGAATGCATAGCTGATATAAAAAAAATTGGATGACTAGTAATTTCCTGCAACTTAATTCAGAAAAAATAGAATTTTTAATCATTGGACAAAAAAACTCCACAAGTAGTAACCTAGAACACTCGATGGCTGCTCTGTCAAGTCCTCGTCGTCAGTTAGGAACCTGGGTGTGCTCTTTGATACCAATCTTTCATTTGAAAGCCACGTTTCTAGCATCTGTAAAACTGCATTCTACCATCTTAAAAATATATCTAAATTACGGCACATGCTTTCAATGCAAAATGCTGAACAGTTAGTTAATGCGTTCACAACCTCAAGGCTAGATTATTGTAATGCTCTACTGGGTGGTTGCCCTAGAATATCAAAATCAACTGCAGGTGGTCGATCCTTTTCCTATTTAGCACCTAAACTCTGGAACAGTCTTCCTAGCATTGTTCGGGAAGCAGACACACTCTGTCAGTTTAAATCTAGACTAAAAACATCTCTTTACTATGGCATACACATAAAACATTATCAGTTTCTATTATTCAAATCAGTTAAATTTGGCTTTTGGCTTGCTTAGTTGGGGACACTAAATATTCAACTATATTACTGATCTGCCCGCATTGATACTATATGATAATTGAACTGAGCTGGATTTTCTCCAGAGCGGCTGTACAGCCGAATCAAATTCTGTTGCATTATTTTCCTGTTATCACTGTGAAGCTGCTTTGAAACAATCGGCATTGTAAAAAGCGCTAAATAAATAAAGGTGACTTGACTTGTGTGTGTCAGTGTGTTTGTGAGTGTGAGTGTGTGCGTGTGTGTGTGTGTGTGTCTCACCTGTGAGCAGCTCGATCCAGCTGGTCACGTCCTCTGGTGGTTCAGTGCTCTTGATGTGTTTCAGCGCTTCATCCAGCAGAACGTCACCGGTCGGAGCGGCCGACTTGAACAAGACCTGCAGGAAACATGAATGATCAAAACATTAAATTAATAAAAATCTGCTTATGTGTTAATATGTGAAATATTGAAGTCAGAGTTATTATAGTTAATTAAACTAAAACCATAAAAAAATATTTAATTTAGTTTAACTTGATGTACAAAAATAACTAAAACTAAAACTGAAATAATAATGAATAAAAAAACTAATAAAATTGACAAAACCACATAACAAAATTACTAAAACTTTAACTAAAGTTTAAACTTTAACTTTAACTCATGTCCCATGGCATGAAAATTTCACTTTATGAGGTTTTTTAACATTAATATGAGTTCCCCTAGCCTGTCTATGGTCCCCCAGTGGCTAGAAATGGCGATAGGTGTTTTACATAGACTGTAAAAAAATATGGATGTAGTGTCCGTGACGTCACCCATAGGATTCTGAAGAGCAGTTTTGAAGCGTAAAGTAGGGTCGAGCTGGCCATCGCCATCTTGGCAGTGCGTCACCGCGCGTCACTCCCGGATAACTGAAAATGGGCAAAGAGGCGGGACAAGGGCGGAGCTGAGGTGACGTGATGACTAACAGACAGCAGACAAACGGCAATCCACCTGTCACTCAAAGTGGCCACGCCCTTAATTATGCAGAACTTTAAGGCTTTATATAATGTAAACGAATGAGTTATAAAAAAGATTCACCCCCTCACAGTTGTCATGAAGGGAAAAATTAGCCGTATAGACCAAAACCACAATTTGTTCCAGGCTGTAAACATGTTTTTTTCTGCTGTAAAGTTGGGCATTTTAACATGGGGCTCAATGAGATTCTGCTCCGTCTCTAGCGGCCAGTCGATGAATTGCAGTTTAAGTCACTTCCGTATTGGCTTCAAAGAAACTGGGAGAGGTTGCCGCTTGGTGTAAACCAAGCCCTGGATATCCTGCTCTGCCTTTGAGAAAATGAAAGCTCAGATGGGCCAATCTGGAATCTTCCCTATATGTCGTCATACGGGGAAAGGTTACCTCCCCTTTCTCTGCTTTGCCTGCCCAGAGAATTTGGAGAATTTATTTTTTTACATTTAATTCAGTCGCAATGTCAGCACAGGCTTTACAAACAGACTTTTACGATATGGATTCGACAGCACCGCCACAAACAGTAAGTAACAGTGTTCATTAATGCCTGATCTGTGATCAGTGATTTCTGATGTGTAGCTAATTATTCAAGTTCACACAGATTTTCTTTCTAAAATTGTTTAATACTGTTTATGCATCAGTGAATCAAGCCAGTGACTAAACGATCAACTTCACATCGTTTCTCTTAGTAGCATGAAAAAAAATCTGTTATTTAAATTGTGATTAAACTACAGAGAGCGATCAAAGAACACTCTCTTTATAATGTTCGGAGCTGTCAATCACACGTCGCGAGTATATCTGCACACTTGCCCAAACTGCCGTTATAATGAATGACGCTGTTATGCTGCACAACGAAGCTCTTACTGTATTCATATCGATATTGTGTTTGCTGTTAGTTGTGGTGAAAGCATTTTGTGAGAGAAATCGCGTTGCAATGACGAGATCACGCGATCAACAGACTGTCTGTCTACTCAATGCTCGTCACTGCAGCCTTTCATGTGATGGGAAAAGATCTAAAAATAATGCTATAATCAACACTTTCACGATTCGTTCTCTACAGCTGTAATAGTAAAAAAACGTAGTAAAAGTATTCGAGAGGGTTCCACATGTAATACGCATTTCAAATGCAAAGATGTCAGCCAATCACAGCAGTGGGCGTTTCACAGCAGACACGCCCCTTCAAACAGAGCGTTCAAGCCAGAGGGCTAAAATCAGGATAGAAAAATGCTTTTTATTTCTAAATTATGACATTTTATGATGTAAAAATCATACTAACAATATAAGTACACCTCAGGAAACATTATAAAATAATAAAAAAAAAAATCCACAACATGGGACCTTTAACTAAATTTTAAGTGAAAATAGAAAATACAAAAATAAAAACTAATTCAAAGAAATAATTAAAAACTATTATAGTATCATTTCTCAATTATATATGTAAATGTATTTATTTAATATTTATTTATTATTTAACACCATATCAGCAACAAAAGCTATTTTCATGGCAAACTAGAACAAATAAATAAATAATATGATACAGAGTAACTTAATATTTTCCTTACCCTTTTATAAACAAATATAGCTGAGTAAAGCTGTAATCTAATATCATAATTTCAGTAAATGATTGCCACATACTGGCAGTTGTAATAAAAGCACACGGGTAATTCTTGAGTGACATCTTGTGTTCACAGTTAAAAATAAAAAAGTTTTCATTTATTTTCTTTACTTTCCTCAGTTCTTGTACACACATTCAGTCCATTTCATTTGCAAGTATTTTGAACAAAAAAAAAAAAAAAAGATTTAATATGTCTGAATTAACCGGATTTCATTCCAGAAATATCTTCTGAAAGTAACAAGGGCACATACTCAATTTTAAACGTGTAAATTATTAATGATAGAGTTTGAACGCTGTGAAAAAAAAAATCCAAAATATAAAACAAGGTTAATTTCACGCCAGGTTTCGGAACATTAAGGAAATGTGAATGTGTTAGTCACGTCGCTTGAGGCATCAGACAAGGCATTTCCGTCACGGCCTCTGAATGTACGTCAGTTTTTATGCATGTAAACAAGCTGAGATTGTCGTGACACTGAAACACTAGCGCGTCCGGTCGGGCAGGTTTGGATTATCTACAGTCAGACGATCAGATGAAGAAGCTCCTGTGAAGGAGTCACACACACACACACACACCGCTGCCGTTTGCATTCAGATATAGGGTGTGTTGGGAATGTGTGTTTAAGCACAAAAAGATTTGCATTGGTGTTTCCTGGAGGTGCTGAACACTGAAGATCAGAGAACATCACTGAAGAAACATGAGTTACGCTACTGGTCAAAAGCTTTTTTAATGTTTTCCACAGAAATATGAACTTGAGCATCAGATCCTCATATGAGAATGATTTGTGAAGGATCATGTGACACTGAAGACTGGAGTAATGATGATAAATTCAGCTTTGATCACAGGAATAAATCACACTTTACTATATATTCACATAGAGAACAGCTGCTTTACACTGGAGTAATATTTCACTGTTTTACTGGATTTATGATAAAAGAAAAGACCATTAAAAATGTATATGAATTATTCCAAACTTTTGAGCGCTAGTATGTGTAATGAATTTTGCTTGACATTTATCTGATGCCGTTCATCCAAATATACCGCAGGGGACATTCTCACGGCCTTGCGCAACGTTCCCTAAAAGTTCCCTAAAGGTGACGAAAATCCCGAACCTTTACAGAACATTAGAACCCACATGAGCCTCTGTTGGTCATATAATAATGTTCCTGATATGACTTTAGGGGGACGTTCCATTTTGGTTATTCTATGGTCACATGGCAACGTTACAAAGAGGACATTTGGGACGCTAACAGAACGTTCCCATACGGTTCCCTGTTAGTCCGATGGGACGTTTCATTCGGGACTGCTCTTGTTCAGTGCTCAGTCTCTACACTACATTCACATAACGTTTGCAGGACCTTTAGGGGACCAACCTAGAATGTTATTTTTTGGTCCTATTTAGGTCCTTCCATCACGTTTACTGAATGTGTTCAGAACATGTGTGTGTGAATCAATGTACACTGGGCTGCTTTGCTAATGAGGGTCAGTAAAAGACAGGATTTGGACAAAAGTTGCTGTTTGTCCAACTTCATATTCAGAACATGTAAGTACCGCACGTTTTATTTTGTGAATGTGCTGGTTAGGACGCTGACGGCTAATGTGGCTAAAGTTAGCATTGCCTCTGACTGTATTCACAGAGATCAGAGCTATGTCATTTTTAAGAAGTAATAAAAGTGCTTTGGTGAGCATTTTCGGGCTAAAAATAACAAGCTCTGGTCTGTGTGAATACAGTAAGAGGCAATGGTAGCTTTAGCCACATTAGCACATTCAGAAAGGCCATTTGCAAACACACACATTATAAAGTGCAGTACTTAGGTGTTCTGGATATGAAGTTGGACAAACAGTTGGTATTGAACCATCTTTGAGAAGCAACTTCTGTGCCAATCCTGTGTTTTACTGACCCTCATTTGCAAAGCCGCCCAGTGTACATTGATTCACACACACGTTCTGAAAACATTCAGTAAACGTGATGAAGGACCTAAATAGGACCAAAAAATAACATTATAAGTCCTGCAAACGTTATGGGAATGTAGTGTAGAGACCCTAAACATTCCCAGAACGTCCTGAATGTTCCCTGAAGGTCCGCCAAATATCGTCCCCCAACCCTTTAAACTCCACATCGTGACCGTCTCAGAACGTTAAATTTCTAGCGGGGTAGTGAATATTTAAATTAGTATTGTGAAATGACATACATGTTTCTGTTTTGTTCAATTATAATTTGTGCTTTGGCAACATTGTAACATACAGACATGCCAATAAATCAATTAAAATTGAAATTCAATGTGTCAAGTAAGAAGATCTGGATAAAAATGGTGTGGAAGTCTCTAAATCTTCAGCTACTGGGTTTCCAGCTTCAAACTATGTGAAAAAATGATATGAAAATATGTTCTGAGAACGTTTAACTAAGTTCCCATTAAGTTATGAAAATTTCTGAATGCTCTCTAAACATTTTTTAATGTTTTAAAAGCGTTTTTTCTTGGTTATATGAACGTTAAGGGAACGTTACATTGTATCATTCTTCAAACATTATGAGAACGTTACATTGTATCATTCTTCAAACGTTATGAGAACGTTACATTGTATCATTCTTCAAACGTTATGAGAACGTTACATTGTATCATTCTTCAAACGTTATGAGAACGTTACATTGTATCATTCTTCAAACGTTATGAGAACGTTACATTGTATCATTCTTCAAACATTATGGGAACGTTACATTGTATCATTCTTCAAACATTAAGGGAACGTTAAATTGTATCATTCTTCAAACGTTATGAGAACGTTACATTGTATCATTCTTCAAACGTTAAGGGAACGTTAAATTGTATCATTCTTCAAACGTTATGAGAACGTTACATTGTATCATTCTTCAAACATTATGAGAACGTTACATTGTATCATTCTTCAAACGTTAAGGGAACGTTAAATTGTATCATTCTTCAAACATTATGAGAACGTTACACTGTATCATTCTTCAAACATTATGAGAACGTTACACTGTATCATTCTTCAAACATTATGAGAACGTTACACTGTATCATTCTTCAAACATTATGAGAACGTTACATTGTATCATTCTTCGAACGTTAAGGGAACGTTACATTGTATCATTCTTCGAACGTTAAGGGAACGTTAAATTGTATCATTCTTCAAACGTTAAGGGAACGTTACATTGTATCATTCTTCAAACGTTATGGGAACGTTACATTGTATCATTCTTCAAACGTTATGAGAACGTTACATTGTATCATTCTTCAAACGTTATAAGAACGTTACTTTTGAATGCTCTCTGAACATTCTGAAACAATAGCAACATTTAAAAAACGTTAGACAAACGTCCAGCTGAAACATTCCATGAATGATGTATAAATAATATTTTTGTGCAACGTTTTGAGATCATTATTAAAGACCAGATTTCACTGAACAAACGTTGTATTAACGTTACTGGAAGAACGTTTGCTCCTAACGTTGAGAGAACGTTCCCTGTTCGCTGGGGTCGCTGTGATTGTAACTCCCTCAACTAAAGCTCGGACTGATGCCGATCTCTCTCTGTGGGCGGCTCTGCACCCAGAATGCATCAGTGCTGTTGCGCTCACCTTGCGGTCCAGCAGTTTCCTCCGGCGCGAGCTCTGAGGCTCCAGGTGAATGCGTCCTCTCAGCGTCAGCTCCACCAGGATACAGCCGCGCAAACCTGACGAGATGCTGTCGTTCCAGAAAGACGTGTAGCCCTGCGGGTCACATGATCAAACACACACACATCAACAACACATGAAGAGCGCAGAGATAAATATGACACAAAACTCATCAGAAGATGTAAAACTTCTAGACAGTCGTCCTATACTGTGATGTGATTCAGAGCTTTTCATGCAAATATGGAGTTTAAGTTCTTCACTGGCTTTCCCACTTTCATTTCCTCTGGTGTTCAGTTAAAGCAATTATTCTAGGGCAAATAAAGCTAGCGGAAGTCAAAAGACAAAAGAGTCCAAAACTGAAGGATGACAGGCCGGACATTAGAATGAACACACAATATATCATTATTTGTCCAGTGTTGTTTAGTAATTTGTCAGATGAACTATGAAGATCACACACACACACACACACACACTCACTCATACACCCACTCACACACAAGAAGTTTAATATTCACCAAGTAATAAGGAAGTTTGCTCAGAGACTTTACACAAAAATAGACAGAGACACACCTGCAGTTCAAAGCAGAATATAATACACACCCATCCATCCACCCATAAACCCACCCCGTGAAGCTCCCGCCACACAGGCTATGAGCTGATATTATCTATCTATCTATGTCTATCTTTTATAGTACATTTTTGGTGTCTTTCATTGTGTGTAAATCTCCTCTTGCGTAGTTTTATTGTGTTCTCTGCTCAGACAGAGCGGCTCGACGTCTCTCGTCAGGCTGAAAGAGATGAGCCGGTTTAACCTGATCGGTGCAGAACAACACATGAAGTATTTTACACCCCCAAGACTGTTTCTACAGAACGCAGGCCTGACACGCACACACTTCACGAGCTCCAGGACTGGAAGACTACCTAACCAGTATTACCAGACGAGTGTGAGTGTCTGTGTATGAGTGTGTGTGTGTGTGTGTGTGTGAGTGAGTGTGTGTGTAACCTCTTTATCTTTGAGTCCCAGCAGCAGGATCTCCTCCATCAGTGTGTGAGTGTGTGTGTGTGTGTGTGTAATCTCTTTATCTTTGAGTCCCAGCAGCAGGATCTCCTCCATCAGTGTGTGTGTGTGTGTGTGTAATCTCTTTATCTTTGAGTCCCAGCAGCAGGATCTCCTCCATCAGTGTGTGTGTGTGTGTGAGTGTGTGTGAAACCTCTTTATCTTTGAGTCCCAGCAGCAGGATCTCCTCCATCAGTGTGTGAGTGTGAGTGTGAGTGTGTAACCTCTTTATCTTTGAGTCCCAGCAGCAGGATCTCCTCCATCAGTGTGTGTGTGTGTGTGTGAAACCTCTTTATCTTTGAGTCCCAGCAGCAGGATCTCCTCCATCAGTGTGTGTGTGTGTGTGTGTGTGTGTTTGTAACCTCTTTTATCTTTGAGTCCCAGCAGCAGGATCTCCTCCATCAGTGTGTGAGTGTGTGTGTGTGTGTGTGTGTGTGTGTGTAACCTCTTTATCTTTGAGTCCCAGCAGCAGGATCTCCTCCATCAGTGTGTGAGTGTGTTTGTGAGAGTGTGTGTGAGTGTGTAACCTCTTTTATCTTTGAGTCCCAGCAGCAGGATCTCCTCCATCAGTGTGTGAGTGTGTGTGTGTGTGTGTGTGTGTGTGTGAGTGTGTGTAACCTCTTTATCTTTGAGTCCCAGCAGCAGGATCTCCTCCATCAGTGTGTGAGTGTGTGTGTGAGAGTGTGTGCTAGTGTGTAACCTCTTTATCTTTGAGTCCCAGCAGCAGGATCTCCTCCATCAGTGTGTGTGTGAGTGTGTAACCTCTTTATCTTTGAGTCCCAGCAGCAGGATCTCCTCCATCAGTGTGTGTGTGAGTGTGTGTGTGTAACCTCTTTATCTTTGAGTCCCAGCAGCAGGATCTCCTCCATCAGTGTGTGAGTGTGTGTGTGTGTGAGTGTGTGTAACATCTTTATCTTTGAGTCCCAGCAGCAGGATCTCCTCCATCAGTGTGTGAGTGTGAGTGTGTGTGTGTGTAACCTCTTTATCTTTGAGTCTCAGCAGCAGGATCTCCTCCATCAGTGTGTGAGTGTGAGTGTGTGTGTGTGTGTGTGTGAGTGACCTCTTTATCTTTGAGTCCCAGCAGCATGATCTCCTCCATCAGTGTGTGATTGTGTGTGTGTGTGTGTGTAACCTCTTTATCTTTGAGTCCCAGCAGCAGGATCTCCTCCATCAGTGTGTGTGTGTGTGTGTGTGTGTGTGTGTGTGTGTGTGTGTGTGTGTGAGTGTGAGTGTGTGTGAAACCTCTTTATCTTTGAGTCCCAGCAGCAGGATCTCCTCCATCAGTGTGTGAGTGTGTGTGTGTGTGAGTGTGTGTGTAACCTCTTTATCTTTGAGTCCCAGCAGCAGGATCTCCTCCATCAGTGTGAGTCTCAGTGATTTGGAGTCGGTGTCCTGCTCTTCGTCCGAGGCGTCTCTCTTCTTCTCCTCCTCCTTCTGCTCTCCCTCCGCTGGAGCCTCCAGCCGCCGGTTCCGCTTGGTCAACGTGGTCATCCCTTCCTACTAACAGAACCTCCACGACACACACACCATCTTTACCAAACTCTGATCTAGAAATCACTCATTAACATACTTAATAATTATGTGTTCTGGCAGGTAAACCAGTTCAACTTCTCTTTTAATGGCATTTATTGATTTGTATATACAAAAATGTGACCCTGGAGCACAAAACCAGTCATGCGTCTCACGGGTATATTTGTGGCAATAGCCAACAATACATTGTATGGGTCAAAATTATCCATTTTTCTTTTATGTCAGAAATCATTAGGATATTAAGTAAAGATAATGTTCCATGAAGATATTTTGTAATTTTCCTACTGTAAATATATCAAAAATGTATTATTAGTAGCAATATGCGTTGCTAAGGACTTCATTTGGACAACTTTAAAGGAGATTTTCTCAATATTTAGTTTTTTTTGCACCCTCAGATTCCATATTTTCAAATATTGTCCTATCCTAACAAACCATACATCAATGAAAAGATTATTTATTCAGTTTTTTTCGCTTACAGATGATATATACATCTCAATTTCAAAAAATTGACCCTTATGACTGGTTTTGTGGTCCAGGGTCACAGTATCAGTGACTCTAACATATACATGCACAAATATTTCAATCAACTCACCACATCTGCCGGTTTATGTAATCAAAAACACAATGTCAGTCCAATGTGAGATTTTAGTCTCTAGAGTGTGTTCACTTCCCTTTGCGCTCGCCGAGTTCTCTTCACCTGCGGACACGCCCCTCTGACCGCTCAGCCAACCAGGAGAAGCTCCAGCGCGTCTCCTCCAATCGGAATTCTTGACGCACCTGAACGCGCAGACCTGTCCTGTCGCCCGGATTCAGGATCAACAAACCGGAGGCTTTTATTGATGACACTTGCCTAAAATGTAACCTAACAAGTTTATTACCTGTATGTGAAGTCATAGTCGAAGATATTAGGCTGTTTTAGTAGCGATTCTTTATTAAATGTTGTCATTTGCTACCGCAAACCTTTCACTCGAATCATAATTACATTTATTCAAACTTATGTACAGCCTATATATTGATATTTACACTTCTGGTTATATTAATACTGCATTTCAATTTTTATTTGAGTTTTATTCCAAAACAAAAAAACAAACACATTTCGGATTTTGTTGTTTTGCTCAAACAGCGCCATCACGCGGCGAATTCACAGAATATTCTGTTTTCAATTTTTTTTTGTAAACAATTTTATATTTATACATCTTACAGTACATTAATAGTGGGTAGAAAAAGGATACAGATATGTAAATAAAAAATAATAATTTGCTTTGCTTTACGTAATCATCACGCCACGCTCTCATTGGCCACTTTCACTCTGATCCCGCCCGCGCTGATTACGTCACGCAGTGTCATCCGCCGCCATTTTGTGTGGTAAGGCAATATTGCAATAATCGCGCCCGCTGCACTTTGACTAACATCTCGCCGTTATTGAGGGAGGAACGGTTTTATTTCCAGTGTTTCTGCCGCGGGGAATAATGTCAGAGAACCCGCACACGGACACTCTGGAGCTGGAGTCCGAAGAGAAGCAGGTAAGTTAGCGCCATTGCGATCAATGAGCGAAACCACATAAACCCAAATAACCAGTCGTTTTAAAACCGATCCGCGACTTTAGCTGGTATTTACTGTTGTTAAGACGGGAATAGAATGAAATCGTGATTTAACGGATCCTTGCGGAGGTCACGCCCACGCTGCGATGATATCCTCGCTCTGATTGGTCGACCCGTCCGTCAGTCACATAGATAGTACACTCCTATTAGTCGGCTGTAAACTTTTTTTTTTTTGTATGTATTGAGAGAAATTGTTTTTGTTTAGTATTCTATCTCAAAGACGAACAAATAAAACCCAGATTTCTCATACACTTTAATAATCTTACTTTATGATGTTAAACTGTTAACGTTACTGTGATGTACAACTACTGTTGTGTAGGATTTTGGTCATATCACTCACACACACACACATACACACTCACTATTTACTGTTGTTAATACGGGAATAGAAAGAAATTGTGATTAAACGGATCCACGCGGAGGTCACGCCCACGCTGCGAGGATATCCTCGCTCTGATTGGTCGATCAGTCCGTCAGTCACATAGATAGTACACTCCTATTGGTCGGTGTTTGTTGTCATGCCGTAAACTCTTTTTGTTTGCATTGAGATAAATTTTTGTCTTTAATATTTTATTTCAGACCGAACAAATACCCAGATTTCTCATGCACTTTAATAATCTTATCTTATGATGTTATACTGTTACTGTGATGTACAACTACTGTTGTGTAGGATTTTGGCCATAACACACTCTCACACACACTCACTCACACATTCATTCACACTCTCACACACACACTCACTCTCACACACACACACACACACCCTCACATTCACACACACACACTCTCGATAGTAGCTGTATATAGCAAATAACAAATAAAAAGAAATATAATATAATGAAATGTGTAAAAATGTGTATTTGCAGGATTCTCCAGAGAAGATCTGTAGCCCAATCCTGTCTGAAGAGGCTAAACTGAAGGCAAAATATCCAAACCTGGGACAGAAAGCAGCCGGTTCTGACTTCCTGATGAAGAGGCTACAGGCTAAAGGGGTGAGAAGAACAGGGAACGTTCCCTCAGCGTTCGTCCTGTAACGTTAATAGAACGTTTGTTCAAAGTTATCTGGTCCAGGGTGTGACGTTTACCTTTTTCCCAAGGTGCACCTGTGTTTATAAGTTGAAAAATGTAGGAGCGCATTAGAAACTTTAGGGGCGCAACTATTCCTGCATTTATATATAAAACACACCATACTAGTGTTAATTTAGTGTCACTGACATAATATATAGTTCTTGATAATATTTTAATCCTGCTTTCATTTTAATTTTAGTTCAACGTTTTAGTTATTCTGTCATTTTTTTTAAGCTTTTGTTATTTTTAAAAATGTCTGTATAGTTTTTATTAATTTTTATTTCAGTTTTAGTTTGGTACATCAGGTTAATGAAA
>CM077184.1:832334-1105052 GCA_039654105.1 Coreius guichenoti
TTTTCCGTCAGTGGGTTTTTATCTGGTCAAACCGAAAGTTCGTCAGTGCGATTCTCGGAACTGCCAGAGTTCCGCTTATCAGCGCCTTAACACTGTGTGTGTGTGTGTGTGTGTGTGTGTGTGTGTGTGTGTGTGGGTGTGGGTGTGGGAGGGTGTCATAAACATGAAAACAGCGGTTTGGAAAGCGAAACATTTAAAAAATGCAAAGTGAAACGTAATATCACCATTTTAACACCTTGCTATAGAAATGTGCAGCATATCAGTGCGATAAGCAGTTTGTCAATGCAGCCAATGGTCAGATAATGTGCTGTCAATCAAAAAGGGGGCGCGGCAAGCGGAGATAGATATCTGTATTGTCACAAACTTATCTACTACTGATTATGAATTACGTGACTAAAATTGTAGTTAGGAATGTTCTAGGTAATAGATTACATTCCATTTTAGATTACTTTTGATTTGAATGGGATTGACATTTAAAACACAAAGGGAAAGAAAAAAATATTTCATTATTAACATCATTGAAGTACAGTCATTATGCAAGAACTGCATGAGTTGAAGCTGATCTGAGTTAGGTGGTTCATACACTATATTGCCAAAAGTTTTGGGACGCCTGCCTTTACATGCACATGAACTTTAATGACATCCCATTCTTAATCTGTAGGGTTTAATATGGAGTTGGCCCACCCTTTGCAGCTATAACAGCTTCAACTCTTCTGGGAAGGCTTTCCACAAGGTTTAGGAGTGTGTTTATGGGAATTTTTGACCATTCTTCTAGAAGCGCATTTGTGAGGTCAGGCACTGATGTTGGACGAGAAGGTCTGGCTCGCAGTCTCCGCTCTAATTCATCCCAAAGGTGTTCTATCGGGTTGAGGTCAGGACTCTGTGCAGGCCAGTCAAGTTCCTCCACACCAAACTTGCTCATCCATGTCTTTATGGGCCGACGCTTTGTGCACTGGTGCGCAGTCATGTTGGAAGAGGAAGGGGCCGTCCCCAAACTGTTCCCACAAAGTTGGGAGCATGAAATTGTCCAAAATGTCTTGGTATGCTGAAGCATTAAGAGTTCCTTTCACTGGAACTAAGGGGCCAAGCCCAACCCCTGAAAAACAACCCCACCCCATAATCCCCCCTCCACCAAACTTTACACTTGACACAATGCAGTCAACCCAGACTCGTCCATGGGATTGGCAGACAGAGAAGCGTGATTGGTCACTCCAGAGAACATGTCTCACTGCTCTAGAGTCCAGTGGCGGCGTGCTTTACCCCACTGCATCCCACGCTTTGCATTGCACTTGGTGATGTAAGGCTTGGATGAGCTGCTCGGCCATGGAAACCCATTCCATGAAGCTCTCTACACACTGTTCTTGAGCTCATCTGAAGGCCACAGAAGTTTGGAGGTCTGTAGCTGTTGACTCTGCAGAAAGTTGGTGTCTTCTGCGCACTGTGACCCTCAGCATGCGCTGACCCCGCTCTGTGATTTTACGTGGCCTATCACTTCGTGGCTGAGTTGCTGTTGTTCCCAATTGCTTCCACTTTGTTATAATACCACTAACAGTTGAGCGTGGAATATTTAGTAGTGAGGAAATGTCAGGAATGGACTTATTGCACAGGTGGCAACCTATCACGGTACCACGCTTGAGTTCACTGAGCTCCTGAGAGCGACCCATTCTTTCACAAATGTTTGTAGAAGCGTCTGCATGCCTAGTGCTTGATTTATACACCTGTGGCCATGAAGTGATTGAACACCTGAACTCAGTGATTTGGAGGGGCGTCCCAATACTTTTGGCAATATAGTGTGTGTGTGTGTGTGTGTGTGTGTGTGTGAGAGGGTGTCATAAACATGAAAACACAGCGGTTTGTAAAGCGAAACCATTTCAAAAATGCAAAGTGAAACATATCATCACCATTTTAACACCTCGACATAGAAATGTGCAGCATATCAGTGCGATATTACATGAAATCGGCAGTTGCTGTCAGTCAAAAGGGGGCGGGGCAAGCGGAATTAAATATATCTGTATCGTCACAAACCGATCACTAATTACGTGACTAAATAGTAATCTAAATACATTACATAAAATGTAATCTATTACCTAGAACATTCCTAACTACAGTTTTAGATTACGTTTAGATTAGAATTGGATTGTGTATCATATTGATATTTAAAGTTCAGTTGTTCACTCTGTTTGTTCTCTTCAGGGATGTTGCAGCGTCTGCAGCTGGACTCTCAGCCGGACTCGATGGACTTCATCAGCTGCATAGCAAAGACCATGTTCAAAGACGGCAGCACCAACTGGGGTCGGATCACAAGTCTGGTGGCGTTCGGCGCCGTGGTGTGCTCGCGGCTGAAGGAGGTGCGGCGGGAGCGGTGCGTGGAGGCGGTGGCGGAGCAGATCTCCTCCTATCTGACCTCAGAGCAGCACGACTGGCTCCTCCACAACAACGGCTGGGTGAGTCGAGCTGCTAGGCTCAAAGGAAAATCTCTAAATGGGGACGGCTCGTATTTCCTATGCTGCATAATTCAGCGAGGCGTGTGTGATCGTCCATTCAGCAGAAACTGAGCTGGTGTTGAGTGTGTTTCCACTCATGTGTTTCTCTCTGTGTCTGCAGGAAGGATTCGTGGAGTTCTTCCGCGAGCAGGACGTGGAGTCCGTCGTTCGTAACACTCTTATGGCGGTCGTGGGATGCGCGGGGATCGGTGCCGGGCTTGTCTTCCTGATGCGATGAGGCCGGTCACTCCGGTGGTAGTTGACCCGTCCCGGTGGACGCTGATGCACGCTAGTGTGTCGTTTGGAGTGAAATTCCGGCTGGACTCGCCTCTGAGCCCGACACCTGCTCACGCAACATGATTGGGCTCTCCGCAAGCCAGAAATGACAGATTTTATCTGTTTTATTTTTCTAATAAAACAAAGACTGAGAAGAACATTTGTGTGCATCATGTGATTTTTCTTATGTTTGGCTTTGTACATGTGTAAATAAACAACAGAGGGCTTTGTGGATGTTTGCTTCCATACAAACGTGTTCCGCAGCGAAAAGAGCCTCAGGGTCCTGGCCATGGGGTAAGATGAGCCAACTTCTGCTGAGCTTGACCTTTAGGCGAAGAGAAGCGAGAGAGATCATGTTTCATAACCTCTGTCAACTGAAAGTGAAAGACAACTTCTTAAACACATCACACACAGATTGCGTTTGAATTGTGGGAATCATTAAACTTTAACCAAATCCTGGCATTGACTGTCCAGCCATAATGAAATTATTATATGTAATGTTGAACATGGAGTCAATTCATATTTATGTCTATAGTGCTTTATAAGCAGCTTCAGTCATAAACCGCATCCAAAGAAGGACATTCAGACCGTTTTGACACTGACTTTAGTGTCTCAATGCATTCTGGGATCTCAAATGATTGTGTATCAGTGACAAATGTGCTTTAAGAATGTTTTACGTTCACATAAAGGTATGAAAATTGTATTTCTGAATGTCCAATTTAATGTGTACAAGCGTTTTTTTTTTTTTTTTTTTTTTTTGGTTATGTGAATGTAAAAGCAACGTTACATTGTATCATTCTTCAAACATGAGAACGTTACATTGTATCATTCTTCAAACGTTAAGGGAACGTTACATTGTATCATTCTTCAAACGTTAAGGGAACGTTACATTGTATCATTCTTCAAACGTTAAGGGAACGTTACATTGTATCATTCTTCAAACGTTAAGGGAACGTTACATTGTATCATTCTTCAAACGTTAAGGGAACGTTACATTGTATCATTCTTCAAACGTTAAGGGAACGTTACATTGTATCATTCTTCAAACGTTAAGGGAACGTTACATTGTATCATTCTTCAAACGTTAAGGGAACGTTACATTGTATCATTCTTCAAACGTTAAGGGAATGTTACTTTTGAATGTTCTCTGAAGGTTCAAGTAGAAACATTTCAGAAATAAAACATTCCATGAACAAGTTAAATGTTTTTGTGCTGACGTTTTGAGAACATTATTAAAGACCAGATCACTTTGAGTGAACGTTCTATTAACGTTACTGGGAGAACGTTTGTTCATAACCTTGAGAGAATGTTTCCTGTTCGCTGATCCTTCTAATAAAGAACTTTCTAAGAATGTTCAAACATTTCCTCAGGATTTAGTCCATTATCAGTTATGTATGATATTCCAAAAGTTTAGTTTTAAGAACATTTTCTATTAACATTTATAAGAATATTCATCTAAAAAAAAAGAAATGTCATATGGATGTTCCATGAACTTTATTGTCACAATATTTTCTGATAACATTACAAAAACATCCAGCAAAAATATTAATAACATCATAAGAACGTTCCAAGAATGTTTCCTCTCAGCATTACAAGAGCGTGTCAAATATTCATGTTATAAAAACATTCCATAAACATGATTTTAAGAATATTTTGTCCTAACATTTACATAACCTTTAAGAAATGTTATGGGAACGTTCCGGTAGCTGGGAAGTTTGTGTTGTTTTTGTTGTTATGTGTGTGTGAGAGTGTGTTTTTGTGTGTGAGTGTGTTTGTGTGTACGTGCGCATGAGTGTGTATGTTTATCTCATCTCAGATGTGGCTGTCAACCAGAGATGCAAAAAGCAATACACCAAATGCAGAGTGTGTGTGTTGAGCTCTATATTTGCTGAGAAATCATCAACACACTTAACCAGATGACAGAAACCACACACACACACACACAACCTACTGAGATGATAAAAAACTGTTTTGCTCTGTGCGGTTTGTGCTGCACCAGAATCAACACACACACACACACACGTTGATGCACCTATCATTATGAGGACTCCATAGGCGTGATGGTTTTTGAGGTAATCAGTTACATCAAATGTTTCAGGTTAAGAGATTAAAAGTTTAAGTAAGCAGAACTTTCACATTTTTATTTTGTACTCATACATTTTAATTGCTCTGAACTTGAAATATTTGTGTAAGCTAATTCATACATTTAACTTAAAATTATCATGCAATCTCAAATTTTTAGTAATGGAAACTTGGCTATCTTTAACTAGCTAATTCAGTAAATGCCACCTTGCTAATTGGTAACACAATGCTTTGGTAGCATTAGCATAGCATAGCACTTGCTGAATGAGTATATAATGCATTTAACATAAATTTGTTCTCAAACTAAGCTCATGCTCCACTCGTCACATGATAACAGAAACTCTTCTAAACTAGCACAACACATTAAACACTACTAAATCTCACACTTAACGTTACTGTCCCTTTCGAGTGCAAAAAAGCATGCTGGGAAATGGAAATCCCAGCCCAGTTTCGGTTAAATTTAAGTTTGTCTACATTAATAAAAACAAGTTCATAAAACTCAAAACAGTGAAACACTTCAGATTACTTAACATGTGTTAGTTTTGTGACCTCAAAAGAAAAAGAAAGTTCTAAATACTCATAAAAGTTCATTTGATTGAACTAATTTGTTTTAAGTTTTCCCTAACAATTATTATCATGAGTGTTAGCGTTCAGAGTGTGTACAAACTCTATATTCTAAACTCCAAGGAGTTGATCAGGGTCATCAAGTATGTACTTTAAATGTTAAATGTCTCATATGTGTCTACTTTATTGAGATATGCAGGCATTTGTTTGACACAAAGTAACTTATTTACATTAAATTCCTCTGGGACCATTTCCGCTGGATCTGGCCAAATCGAAAAAGCTTCCCATACCCACACACAGTGGTCTCTAAATACACAATTTTGGTGTCATTTTACAGGAAACCCTTTGAAGTTACATAAAACACTGCTAAAAGTGATAAACATTTAAGTATTTGTTGTCTGAGCTGTAATAAACCCAAAAATAAATTCATTTTGTATAACCCAGGCCCTGTGTGCTCTAGCACCCTGCAGACAGTTTTGGCTGTTTCAACTAGATGGCAGCAAAAACAAATTTTCATATAAACAAACACACACACACAAACATGCACACACACTCACACACAGACATGCACAAACTCATACATTCACTCACACACACACACACACACAGACATGCACACACACACACTCACACACGGACATGCACACACACACACAGACATGCACACTCACACACAGACATGCACACACACACACACACTCACACACAGACATGCACACACACACACACACGGACATGCACACACACACACACACTCACACACAGACATGCACACAGACACTCACACACACACACACACACACACACATTCCTCGAGTACAGACAGCATCACATAGCAATCTCTCTCTCTCTCTCTGATCAGATCAAACACAGATGAAAACAGGAAGTAGCTCATCATGATCCGCCCTTCCCCCACCGGCTCGGCTTATATAACCTGTTTGCTCTCGTGTCTCTCTTTGCTCCTGTCGTTTGTTTAGTTTGATCTGTCAATAATTACATCCGCTGGGAAATATTCAAACGTAAAGAGGTTTTACTGGTGAAACGAAGCATTCGTAACTCATTTCTATTTCAAAAAGTTCCACTGAAGGCCTTAGAGGTCAAATAATAGCATTCACCATAATTCACAGACAATAGTTGTGCATTATTTTGTATGTTTAATATGTAAATTAGGCATTATGAGGCAAATATGCACTAATTTGCATACATTTCCAGAACAGAAATCAGAATTGTAGTTTGAATAAACACACTTTCAGCATGTTTTCATGAGTAAAATGTTGTGTACATGAGGTGAATAATATATGAATTAACCTTCAGAATATAGATATGAGTAAAACTGCAACGTTTGGTGTGTGTGAGATAATACCTTCACAGAGATAATAAAAAGATAAAGAGTTAAATGTGTGACGGCGTCTCTTGTGCGGATCAGAGTTTATTTCTGTTAGTTCTGTGAGAAACTGTGTGTGTTTGAGCCTCAGATGAGAAACTCCAGCTGTCCGGATCAGGGAATCATGGGTAATGGATGAGGTGATGTGAAGTTTCCAGAGCTGCTGTTACTGCTCTTAAACTTCTGAGATCGCACACATGCCTGCACTTCCTGCTGCGCTCTGATTGGCTGCGGCTGTTCTGCCTTCCCCTAGCAACAGGAACTTTAAATGGCAACAAAAACAGAAGTTTCCCAGAAGTCAGCTGACAAAGGGTGTGTGTATGTGTGAGTGTGAGAAAGTGTGTGTGTGTGTAATAGAGTGTGTGTATGTGTAAGAGAGAGTGTGTGTGAGAGTGTGTGTGAGTGTGTATGTGTGTGTGAGAGTGAGTGTTTGAGTGTGTGTGTGTGTGTGTGTAAGAGAGTGTGTGTGTGAGAGAGTGTGTGTGTGTGTGAGTGTGTATGTGTGTGTGAGAGAGTGTGTGTGTGTCAGTGTGTATGTGTGTGTGTGTGTGAGAGAGAGTGTGTGTGAGTGTGTATGTGTGTGTGTGAGGGTGAGTGTTTGAGTGTGTGTGTGTGTGTAAGAGAGTGTGTGTGTGTGAGAGAGTGTGTGTGTGTGTGTATGTGTGTGTGAGAGTGTGTGTATGTGTGTGAGAGAGTGTGTGTGAGTGTGTATGTGTGTGTGAGTGTGTATGTGTGTGTGTGAGAGAGTGTGAGAGTGTGTGTGTATGTGTGTGTGTGAGAGTGAGTGTTTGAGTGTGTGAGAGTGTGTGTATGTGTAAGAGAGTGTGTGTGTGTGTGAGAGAGTGTGTGTGAGTGTGTATGTGTGTGTGTGTTTGAGTGTGTGAGTGTGTGTGTATGTGTGTGTGTGAGAGAGTGTGTGTGAGTGTGTATGTGTAAGAGAGTGTGGGTGTGTGTGTGTGTGAGTGTGTGAGAGAGAGTGTGTGTGAGTGAGTGTGTGTGTGTGTATGTGAGTGTGTGTGTGTGAGAGAGTGTGTGTGAGTGTGTATGTGTAAGAGAGTGTGTGTGTGTGTGTGAGTGTGTGTGTGTGTTTTAAAAAAAACTTTAATTAAAGTAAAAGAATTGAAAATGGGGGGTAAATCACATTATGAAATAAATGCTTTTCTCCAAAACACGTTGGCCACAATTATTGGCACCCTTTTATTAAATACTTTTTGCAACCTCCTTTTTCCAAGATAACAGCTCTGAGTCTTCTTCTCTAATGCCTGATGAGTTCAGAGTTCAGAGATCATTCCTCCAAACAGATCCTTCAGATTCCAGCTCTTCCCATCAGTTTATTCTCTATAGGGTTCAGGTCAGGGACTAGGACTTCATTTTGTGTTCAGTGACACATTTGTGTGTTGATTTTGATGTTTGTTTTGGATCGTTGTCCTGATGGAAGATCCAACCACGGCCCATTATGAGATTTCTAGCAGGTTTTGATTTTGGATCTGCAGGTATTTGCTAGATGCCATGTGTATGAACAAGAAGTCCAGGACCTCCAGCAAAAAAATAGGCCAGAACATTAAAGATCCTGCGGTGTATTTAACCGTGGGCATGGGGTGCTTTATATCCCATCTGGTGGGTTTGCTGCCCAAAAGCTCTTGTTTTAGTGTCATCTGACCACAGAACCAGGTCCGTCTGAAGCTCCAGTCGTGTCTGAATATGCTGGAGTTTGTTTCTGGATGAGTGAGGAGGATTTTTCTTCAAACTCTCCCAAACAACATGTGGTGATGTAGGGGTTGTTTGGTCATTTTTTTTGTCTTTCTGACCCCAAGACTCAACTAATCTCTGCGATTCTCCATCTGTGATCTTAGAGAGTCTTTGTCCGCTCAAACGCTCCTCTCGCCGTACATTAGGACGATATACACACACGTCAGATTCATCACATCTTTAGTTGATTGGAACTTCTTAATTATTGCCCTGATGGTGGAAATGGGGATTGTCAGTGCTTTAGCTGTTTTCTTATTTTGTGAAGCTCAACAATCTTTCTCTGCACATCAGAACTATATTCTGTGGCTTTACTCATTGTGATGATGATTAAGGGAATTTGGCCTTTGTGTTTCCTCATATTTATACTCCTGTGGAACAGGAAGTGATGGCTGGACAATTTCATGCTCATAGTCACCCTGGTGTGCTAAAACGTAAATATTAATGGGAATATACTTCAGAGATATTTTACTCATAAAAAATTCTATGGGTGCCAATAATTCTGACCAACGTGTTTTGGAGAAAAGCATTTATTAGGGGTTCAAGCGCTGAAACTCTATTGTAATTGTTACATTTTCCAAGAACCAGCATTCTCCCCTAAAACTGATCGGGCAGACCAAACCGTAAGTTGTAGAGACTTGAGACTTTGAGGGCTGGTAGTACTCACACCGCCTACAACGTCACCAATGCTCGACCTGATCGGCCTGACGGGGGCGCTACAGCGCTCAAAAGTACGAAATGGCTCATGACCCCTAAATCATTAGGCCTAGGCTCAAGTGTCTTATATCGTTGGAATCCTTGGCTCAAGCAAAATGCCTCGGATTTTTGCTCGTCACCCTGGGAAAATTTTCGGGTATTTCGGATTTTTTTGAAAAACCTACTTTTGCGAACTAGTCCTAGGTTTTTGGCCTGACCGGACCCAAACCAGTGCAGTGTCTTTATCCAAGGTGCCACAATTGTCTATGCGAACACTGGCGTATCTCAAAAAACATGTCCGCCATCGGCCAATGGCGTTTGAACACCTTTTAGACAAGGTTAACGGAGGCCGATCGGAACAAAACTCGGTCAGCATGTTCGACTCATGGCCCTAGAGGTCTGTAAGAATTTTGAAAGAAATCGGCCACTAGTTGGTGCTAACGAGTTTTATGCCTCTGTAATCACATGGTGTTTCACATATCCACACAATATTCATATAATGTGATAGACCTCATACTGAACACTAAGAGAACCACTGAACCACTGCTGTCAATCAAATTGTTCATTAAATATTCATGATTATGTAAAGAACCTATTTTTGCAAATTAGTCCTAGGTTTTTCACTCAATCTGAATAAGACTAATGCAGTACAATTCTCTGGACTCTCTAGATCAATAATTAAAATTAAAAAAAGTTGAACTTTGCCCTTTGGATGGCTATAACAGGGTCATTTAGAGAATGGGTGTGGAAAAATATGCTCAAAAGCCTATAAATCCTAAACAAAAACTCGGAACTACACGAAAATCGGTGAGCATATGTGACATAACATTCTAAACAAGCTTGCAAACTTTTTTCTGGAGATCGGACCATAGGTGGCGCTATAACTGTTAAAAAGCTTTTGTAACCATATATTTTCTATGGTAAATTGCCTGTTTTGGCTGTAAATGGTCTTTTCCTTCTATGATTCTATGAATGGTTACATGCTTGCTAAAAACTTTATATCTTTTTATGCATATGTGCTTAAAGGCCTTATATCGCTTGAACCCCGATAACTGCTGCTCGCAGCTATATTTTTATAATGTAATTTCACCCCCACCTTCAATTCTTTTACTTCAGTGAAAGGTTAGATTTTTGCACATTTTTAGAATGAAAGATCAAAAGGATAAACAATGCAGATTTATTTTTACAGCCATCTTTGATCATATTTACCACTGGTGCCAATAATTCTGACCACAGCTGTACATCATTCATGGAGTGTTTTTTAAATGTTTCTACTTGTTTCAGAACGTTCAGAGAACATTCAAATGTAATGTTCCCTTAACGTTTGAAGAATGATACAATGTAGCGTTCTCATAACGTTTGAAGAATGAAACAATGTAACGTTCCCATAACGTTTGAAGAATGATACAATGTAACGTTCTCATAACGTTTGAAGAATGATACAATGTAACGTTCCCATAACGTTTGAAGAATGATACAATGTAACGTTCTCATAATGTTTGAAGAATGATACAATGTAACGTTCCCTTAACGTTTGAAGAATGATACAATGTAACATATCCTTAATGTTCACATAACCAAGAAACAACGCTTTAAAAACACATTCTGAACATTAATGAACGTGCTCAAAATATGACTAGCTGTGGAACAAGCAATATTCACTTATTTAAAATGTAAGAGATTTATTGATGATAAATATATAAATATTTTATGATTGATGATGAATATATAAACCTGGTTCTTGTGTATTTAAAACACATTCAGTTTATTAGTCCGATTACAGAAATCTGACCTGTTTCATTTATGAATGACTGACAAATATTCATCACATTAAGTCTATTAGTCTGTTTGTGTTAAAACTGTGTAACTCAAATGCATTGAAATTTGATCTGCAGTTCAAACACATCAATCTTAAATTTAGGCTAAATGAGGGAATGGGGCAGAATGCCAACAGGATGGCTGAGAGAAAAGTACCTACACATACCAGGGTATTTTCATATTTAAGCATAACTAGCCCTGGTCTTACCCATTTGGTATTTTCAGGGATTTCCACTCATATCTTTAAACTAGGCCATTTTCAATCTTCTTAGATTACCATAATTATCATAATGTTTTGATATCTTTGCTCATCTCAGCTGATTCTGTGACAGTCCCACACCTATCAACAGTCACATCCTGTAAACACAAACTGCTGCCATGGTAACGGAGGGACATGATGAACTGATGTCAGAGATGTTACATAACCGATCATACGCGTTTCACTCATGGAACATTTGAGTTATGTTTCTATAGCAATAACAATCGCTGCATGCAGTGTGACATGAGTCAGAGTTATTTTAGTGTCATTGTGATACTATTATAGCTTTTATTAATATTTCCAATTAGTTTTTATGTGACACATGCTAGCAACATGCTAAAACATGCTAGCATTGTGCTAATTCATGTCATAAACATGCTAACAGAATGCTAAAACATGTTAGCAATGTGCATAAAATTCTATCAACGTGCTAAAACATGATACATTATGCTAAATCATGCTAACAACAAGCTAAAACATGCTATCATTGTGTTAATTCGTGGTACCGTTAAAACATTAACAATGTGTTAAATCATGCTAGCAACATGTAATCACTGTCCTGTGACTAAATAAACAGAAACAGACACGACTGAATAAGTACCCGTGTCATCTTTCTTTAGTGAAATAACGGTAAATACCACTTTATTGCTGTGTGACTAATGTGCAGTCTCGACACAAATTAATTCATTATGATCAATGTATCACTTATTATTGTAAACGTTGCTCCAGAGAGGCGTGTTACGGGCAGGTTTTAGTGAAGCGCTGCAGAGCTTCTGGCCCGACGGTGGAAACGCAGCGTGGTTTTAGGCTCGGTGCTACAGGTCCGAGGCTATTAGCCCAGCCCGGCCCGTTGAAAGCTCTGGCTTGCACTGGCCCGACAGTGGAAACGCGGCTATTCAGTCTTAGTTCTGGCCTCGTCAAGGACTCAGACTGTCTTACCTGGAAACTTATCTTGTGGATTTATCTCTGTGTGGATCTGCAGTCCTGTGAGTGCACATGCTGTGTGGGCCCTAGATAGATAGATAAGACATTCTAAGTCACTCATCCGCATATTACATGGAACTGTTCTACCGTTCGCCAGTTTACTTGCCTGTTTAGCCTGTTCCTGCACATACTGCTCACTAAATTACCTGAGTTACTGAGTTACACCTCTTCTGTCTGTTGAGTCTGGTAGATCCTGACACGCATTGTGCTAATTCATGCTAGCAACATGCTAATTCATGATAGAAACGTTTAGCAATGTGTTACATTTAGCTAGAAATCGTGTTAGCAACATGCTAAAATATGTTCTAAATTTGCTAATCTATGCTAGAAACAAGCTGGAAACGTGTTAAAACATGCTAGCATTGTGCTAATTCATGTTAAATAATGCTAGCAACATGTAAAAAACATCCTAACAATGTGCTAATTCATGTTAGCATCATGGTAGCAACGTGCTAGCAGCATTCTAGCATTGTGCTAATTCATATTAGCAACATGATTGGTCTAATGGCCCAGACTGTGGGCCTCAAACTTCAAGTTTCAAAACTACATAAAACAACTTCAAACTGACACAGGAACTTTAATTAAAAGTGGCATTTTTTTAAAAAAAATTCCTGCTTTCTGCGTTTTCTCTGTTATACAGTAAGGGGCGCTATTACACATCTTCTGAAAGAGTACAGAATCTCCTGATCAAAACACAGGAGAAGAAGAAGCAGAAACAAGCGATAGAAGCATTGCTGACGCACATGTCAATTATATATATATATAAACATATTAAAAGGTCCATAACACACACAGTTTCTGCCAGTCTCATGTTAATCTTGAGTCTTTAGTTTTATCATATTTATAAAAGACAGATACACTGTACCGATTCTTTCTGAAAACAGCCGAGTTCGTGGAGTGGGCGGAGCTAAAGAGTCACGAGCGCACACACACACACACACACACACATCATGGCATTATCCCTGGATAACTCACGATTCACTATACGTTGGTGTTGTTCACATTATATGCACTTACGCGCTGATTGCCAACAAAACACACACATTTGATGCAGTTTCACTCACAGCCTGCGGTTTCCACTCATGACCGGGAACAAACACACTTGCAGAACTCCAGAAACACAAACTGCACTGTTCCCTTAACGCTGGGTTATTTGGGAAGCTGAACAAGGTGATCTTTCCCTCACACCAGAAACACACTTCTTTAGTGACATTGTTGATCTCGTGTCTAAAAACACAACGCCAGCGCCGCCGACGGCTCCCGTAACCGAACGATGCTCGTTGATGGACGCGCTCTTGCTCTCGCTCTGGGTGATGTGTGTGTGTGTGTGTGTGTGCGCTCATCTGGGAGAAGTGCCCATATAAGGAATTTCGCCCTTTATGACGTCATACAGGGCCATACTCGAAAAACACTTTCCGAAACTTGTTTGAATCCTGAGCATTAGACCCCCCCTTTAATGAGATGTCAACCCATGAAGGGTTAACGACTGTGAAGCTTTGAGGTGTTGATGGATTCGATCGACTCCATCTGTGTTTGATCATCGTTCTGAATCTGATCCAGATGTAGTCTTTGACAAAAACATGATTTTCTCAGCTTTTTGCTCAAAATGTTGCTTTTTTATGAAACTTAACCACATTCAAGAATTAAATGATCTTCTCCAGTCATTGGTCAGCGATAACCCTTCACAGACGGGTCATAGGGCAATCGATCTGAGCATCTGTTATATCAGAGAATGATTTGCATTAGAGAATGTAAATGAGTGCATTCTACATTAAATATAAGACACTTTCATGCAGAGCAACCTAGAAAATATGTGTGTTGGTTTTGTTATGTGACTGAGGCTTGTTTGAGTCTTTGTGTAACTGAGACAGTTGAGGGTGTGTGTGTGTGTGTGTGATGTAAATCAGTATATCTCAATGCAAGTATTACAACAGCGATCTCCAACATGAAAGACAGTTCAGACCTTGAGCAAAGATCGAGATAACTCATTTACAACTGAAGTTTAACCCTTAATGTTGTTTCTTCAACATTCCTGAATGTATTAGATGAGGGTTAAAGGTCATCATGGTGGTTTGAGTGTAACAAGTCTTAAATGTTCTCTGTTTGAATCTGTTCAATCAATTGTTTTATTGTGATATTATCCTAAACTAATTTGCATTTAAATATCTCTCTTGAGTCAGACGCAGGATTGCAGTCACTCAAAAGCCTGGGAATGATCGGAATGCTGCTCGAACACATTTCTATCCGGATCTTGTGTTTGTTTCTCTGGGTTACGAGCTACACAGAAGACAATAGCACAAAACATGAATCCTAGCAACACTTATTAGAGTTAAAGTCACCACGAAAATGGACAATATTGCAGTGCTTATTTCTTAATGATTTATTGGTGCACATCATTATTGTTTTAATAATCTTGAACTTAGAATAACTTCCCCTCCCTCTTGCAGCGACATCTTTATTTCATCAGTGTTTGGGTAGTTTTAGTGTAACCCAGATCCTGGGTCAGACGTAACAACCCAGTGTTTGGGTAGTTTTTGTGTTACCCAGATCCTGGATCAGACGTAACAACCCAGTGTTTGGGTAGTTTTTGTGTAACCCAGATCCTGGGTCAGACGTAACAACCCAGTGTTTGGGTAGTTTTTGTGTTACGCAGATCCTGGGCCAGACGTAACAACCCAGTGTTTGGGTAGTTTTTGTGTTACCCAGATCCTGGGTCAGACGTAACAACCGAGTGTTTGGGTAGTTTTTGAGTTGCCCAGCTCCTGGGTCAGACGTAACAACCCAGTGTTTGGGTAGTTTTTGTGTTACCCAGATCCTGGGTCAGACGTAACAACCCAGTGTTTGGGTAGTTTTTGTGTAACCCAGATCCTGGGTCAGACGTAACAACCCAGTGTTTGGGTAGTTTTTGTGTTACCCAGATCCTGGGTCAGACGTAACAACCGAGTGTTTGGGTAGTTTTTGAGTTGCCCAGCTCCTGGGTCAGACGTAACAACCCAGTGTTTGGGTAGTTTTTGTGTTACCCAGATCCTGGGTCAGACGTAACAACCCAGTGTTTGGGTAGTTTTTGTGTAACCCAGATCCTGGGTCAGACGTAACAACCCAGTGATTGGGTAGTTTTTGTGTTACCCAGATCCTGGATCAGACGTAACAACCCAGTGTTTGGGTAGTTTTTGTGTAACCCAGATCCTGGGTCAGACGTAACAACCCAGTGTTTGGGTAGTTTTTGTGTTACGCAGATCCTGGGCCAGACGTAACAACCCAGTGTTTGGGTAGTTTTTGTGTTACCCAGATCCTGGGTCAGACGTAACAACCGAGTGTTTGGGTAGTTTTTGAGTTGCCCAGCTCCTGGGTCAGACGTAACAACCCAGTGTTTGGGTAGTTTTTGTGTTACCCAGATCCTGGGTCAGACGTAACAACCCAGTGTTTGGGTAGTTTTTGTGTAACCCAGATCCTGGGTCAGACGTAACAACCCAGTGTTTGGGTAGTTTTTGTGTTACCCAGATCCTGGGTCAGACGTAACAACCGAGTGTTTGGGTAGTTTTTGAGTTGCCCAGCTCCTGGGTCAGACGTAACAACCCAGTGTTTGGGTAGTTTTTGTGTTACCCAGATCCTGGGTCAGACGTAACAACCCAGTGTTTGGGTAGTTTTTGTGTAACCCAGATCCTGGGTCAGACGTAACAACCCAGTGATTGGGTAGTTTTTGTGTTACCCAGATCCTGGATCAGACGTAACAACCCAGTGTTTGGGTAGTTTTTGTGTTACCCAAATCCTGGGTCAGACGTAACAACCCAGTGTTTGGGTAGTTTTTGTGTTACCCAGCTCCTGGGTCAGACGTAACAACCCAGTGATTGGGTAGTTTTTGTGTTGCCCAGATCCTGGGTCAGACGTAACAACCCAGTGTTTGGGTAGTTTTTGTGTTACACAGATCCTGGGTCAGACGTAACAACCCAGTGTTTGGGTAGTTTTTGTGTTACACAGATCCTGGGTCAGACGTAACAACCCAGTGTTTGGGTAGTTTTTGTGTTACACAGATCCTGGGTCAGACGTAACAACCCAGTGTTTGGGTAGTTTTTGTGTAACCCAGATCCTGGGTCAGACGTAACAACCCAGTGTTTGGGTAGTTTTTGTGTTACGCAGATCCTGGGCCAGACGTAACAACCAGTGTTTGGGTAGTTTTTGTGTTACCCAGATCCTGGGTCAGACGTAACAACCCAGTGTTTGGGTAGTTTTTGTGTTACCCAGATCCTGGGTCAGACGTAACAACCGAGTGTTTGGGTAGTTTTTGAGTTGCCCAGCTCCTGGGTCAGACGTAACAACCCAGTGTTTGGGTAGTTTTTGTGTTACCCAGATCCTGGGTCAGACGTAACAACCCAGTGTTTGGGTAGTTTTTGTGTAACCCAGATCCTGGGTCAGACGTAACAACCCAGTGTTTGGGTAGTTTTTGTGTTACCCAGATCCTGGGTCAGACGTAACAACCCAGTGTTTGGGTAGTTTTTGTGTTACCCAGATCCTGGGTCAGACGTAACAACCCAGTGTTTGGGTAGTTTTTGTGTTACCCAGATCCTGGGTCAGACGTAACAACCCAGTGTTTGGGTAGTTTTTGTGTTACCCAGATCCTGGGTCAGACGTAACAACCCAGTGTTTGGGTAGTTTTTGTGTTACCCAGATCCTGGGTCAGACGTAACAACCCAGTGTTTGGGTAGTTTTTGTGTTACCCAGATCCTGGGTCAGACATAACAACCCAGTGTTTGGGTAGTTTTTGTGTTGCCCAGATCCTGGGTCAGACGTAACAACCAGTGTTTGGGTAGTTTTTGTGTTACCCAGATCCTGGGTCAGACGTAACAACCCAGTGTTTGGGTAGTTTTTGTGTTACCCAGATCCTGGGTCAGACGTAACAACGCAGTGTTTGGGTAGTTTTTGTGTAACCCAGATCCTGGGTCAGACGTAACAACCCAGTGTTTGGGTAGTTTTTGTGTTGCCCAGATCCTGGGTCAGACGTAACAACCCAGTGTTTGGGTAGTTTTTGTGTTACCTAGCTCCTGGGTCAGACGTAACAACCCAGTGATTGGGTAGTTTTTGTGTTACCCAGATCCTGGATCAGACGTAACAACCCAGTGTTTGGGTAGTTTTTGTGTTGCCCAAATCCTGGGTCAGACGTAACAACCCAGTGTTTGGGTAGTTTTTGTGTTACCCAGCTCCTGGGTCAGACGTAACAACCCAGTGATTGGGTAGTTTTTGTGTTACCCAGATCCTGGATCAGACGTAACAACCCAGTGTTTGGGTAGTTTTTGTGTTACCCAGATCCTGGGTCAGACGTAACAACCCAGTGTTTGGGTAACAACCCAGTGTTTGGGTAGTTTTTGTGTTGCCCAGATCCTGGGTCAGACGTAACAACGCAGTGTTTGGGTAGTTTTTGTGTTACCCAGATCCTGGGTCAGACGTAACAACCCAGTGTTTGGGTAGTTTTTGTGTTACCCAGATCCTGGGTCAGACGTAACAACCCAGTGTTTGGGTAGTTTTTGTGTTACCCAGATCCTGGGTCAGACGTAACAACCCAGTGTTTGGGTAGTTTTTGTGTTGCCCAGCTCCTGGGTCAGACGTAACAACCCAGTGTTTGGGTAGTTTTTGTGTTGCCCAGATCCTGGGTCAGACGTAACAACGCAGTGTTTGGGTAGTTTTTGTGTTGCCCAGCTCCTGGGTCAGACGTAACAACCCAGTGTTTGGGTAGTTTTTGTGTTGCCCAGCTCCTGGGTCAGACATAACAACCCAATGATTGGGTAGTTTTTGTGTTACCCAGATCCTGGATCAGACGTAACAACCCAGTGTTTGGGTAGTTTTTGTGTTACCCAGATCCTGGGTCAGACGTAACAACCCAGTGTTTGGGTAGTTTTTGTGTTACCCAGATCCTGGGTCAGACGTAACAACCCAGTGTTTGGGTAGTTTTTGTGTTACCCAGCTCCTGGGTCAGACGTAACAACCCAGTGTTTGGGTAGATTTTGTGTTACCCAGATCCTGGGTCAGACGTAACAACGCAGTGTTTGGGTAGTTTTTGTGTTGCCCAGCTCCTGGGTCAGACATAACAACCCAGTGTTTGGGTAGTTTTTGTGTTACCCAGATCCTGGGTCAGACGTAACAACCCAGTGTTTGGGTAGTTTTTGTGTTACCCAGATCCTGGGTCAGACATAACAACGCAGTGTTTGGGTAGTTTTTGTGTTGCCCAGCTCCTTGGGTCAGACATAACAACCCAGTGTTTGGGTAGTTTTTGTGTTACCCAGATCCTGGGTCAGACGTAACAACCCAGTGTTTGGGTAGTTTTTGTGTTACCCAGATCCTGGGTCAGACGTAACAACCCAGTGTTTGGGTAGTTTTTGTGTTACCCAGATCCTGGGTCAGACGTAACAACGCAGTGTTTGGGTAACAACCCAGTGTTTGGGTAGTTTTTGTGTTACCCAGATCCTGGGTCAGACATAACAACCCAGTGTTTGGGTAGTTTTTGTGTTACCCAGCTCCTGGGTCAGACGTAACAACCCAGTGATTGGGTAGTTTTTGTGTTACGCAGATCCCGGATCAGACGTAACAACCCAGTGTTTGGGTAGTTTTTGTGTTACCCAGATCCCGGGTCAGACGTAACAACCCAGTGTTTGGGTAGTTTTTGTGTTACCCAGATCCCGGGTCAGACGTAACAACCCAGTGTTTGGGTAGTTTTTGTGTTACCCAGATCCTGGGTCAGACGTAACAACCCAGTGTTTGGGTAGTTTTTGTGTTACCCAGATCCTGGATCAGACGTAACAACGCAGTGTTTGGGTAGTTTTTGTGTTGCCCAGCTCCTGGGTCAGACATAACAACCCAGTGTTTGGGTAGTTTTTGTGTTACCCAGATCCTGGGTCAGACGTAACAACGCAGTGTTTGGGTAGTTTTTGTGTTGCCCAGCTCCTGGATCAGATGTAACAACCCAGTGTTTGGGTAGTTTTTGTGTTACCCAGATCCTGGGTCAGACGTAACAACCCAGTGTTTGGGTAGTTTTTGTGTTACCCAGATCCTGGGTCAGACGTAACGACCCAGTGTTCGGTTAGTTTTTGTGTTACCCAGATCCCGGGTCAGACGTAACAACCCAGTGTTCGGTTAGTTTTTGTGTTGCCCAGATCCCGGGTCAGACGTAACAACCAGTGTTTGGGTAGTTTTTGTGTTACCCAGATCCTGGGTCAGACGTAACAACCCAGTGTTTGGGTAGTTTTTGTGTTACCCAGCTCCTGGGTCAGACGTAACAACCCAGTGTTTGGGTAGTTTTTGTGTTACCCAGCTCCTGGGTCAGACGTAACAACCCAGTGTTTGGGTAGTTTTTGTGTTACCCAGCTCCTGGGTCAGACGTAACAACCTAGTGTTTGGGTAGTTTTTGTGTTACACAGATCCTGGGACAGACGTAACAACCAGTGTTTGGGTAGTTTTTGTGTTACCCAGATCCTGGGTCAGACGTAACAACCCAGTGTTTGGGTAGTTTTTGTGTTACACAGATCCTGGGACAGACGTAACTACCAGTGTTTGGGTAGTTTTTGTGTTACCCAGATCCTGGGTGAGACATAACAATCCAGTGTTTGGGTAGTTTTTGCGTTACCCCGATCCTGGGTCAGACGTAACAACCCAGTGTTTGGGTAGTTTTTGTGTTACCCAGCTCCTGGGTCAGACGTAACAACCCAGTGTTTGGGTAGTTTTTGTGTTACACAGATCCTTGGACAGACGTAACAACCAGTGTTTGGGTAGTTTTTGTGTTACCCAGATCCTGGGTCAGACGTAACAACCCAGTGTTTGGGTAGTTTTTGCATTACCCCGATCCTGGGTCAGACGTAACAACCCAGTGTTTGGGTAGTTTTTGCGTTACCCCGATCCTGGGTCAGACAAAACAAACCCAGTGTTTGGGTAGTTTTTGCGTTACCCCGATCCTGGGTCAGACGTAACAACCAGTGTTTGGGTAGTTTTTGCGTTACCCCGATCCTGGGTCAGACGTAACAACCAGTGTTTGGGTAGTTTTTGTGTTACACAGATCCTGGGACAGACGTATCAACCAGTGTTTGGGTATTTTTTGTGTTACCCAGATCCTGGGTCAGACGTAACAACCCAGTGTTTGGGTAATTTTTGCGTTACCCCAATCCTGGGTCAGACATAACAACCCAGTGTTTAAGTAGTTTTTGCGTTACCCCGATCCTGGGTCAGACGTAACAACCCAGTGTTTGGGTAGTTTTTGTGTTACCCAGCTTCTGGGTCAGACGTAACAATCCAATGTTTGGGTAGTTTTTGTGTTACCCAGCTCCTGGGTCAGACGTAACAACCCAGTGTTTGGGTAGTTTTTGTGTTACACAGATCCTGGGACAGACGTAACAACCAGTGTTTGGGTATTTTTTGTGTTACCCAGATCCTGGGTCAGACGTAACAACCCAGTGTTTGGGTAGTTTTTGTGTTACTCAGATCCTGGGACAGACGTATCAACCAGTGTTTGGGTATTTTTTGTGTTACCCAGATCCTGGGTCAGACGTAACAACCCAGTGTTTGGGTAGTTTTTGCGTTACCCCAATCCTGGGTCAGACGTAACAACCAATGTTTGGGTAGTTTTTGTGTTACCCAGATCCTGGGACAGACGTAACAACCAGTGTTTGGGTAGTTTTTGTGTTACCCAGATCCTGGGACAGACGTAACAACCAGTGTTTGGGTAGTTTTTGTGTTACCCAGATCCTGGGTCAGACGTAACAACCCAGTGTTTGGGTAGTTTTTGTGTTACCCCGATCCTGGGTCAGACGTAACAACCCAGTGTTTGGGTAGTTTTTGTGTTACCCCCATCCTGGGTCAGACGTTATAACCCAGTGTTTGGGTAGTTTTTTGTGTTACCAGATCCCGGGTCAGACATAACAACCCAGTGTTTGGGTAGTTTTTGTTACCCCGATCTTGGGTCAGACATAACAACCCAGTGTTTGGCTAGTTTTTGTGTTACCCAGATCCCGGGTCAGACGTAACAACCCAGTGTTTGGGTAGTTTTTGTGTTACACAGATCCCGGGACAGACGTAACAACCCAGTGTTTGGGTAGTTTTTGCGTTACCCCGATCCTGGGTCAGACGTAACAACCAGTGTTTGGGTAGTTTTTGTGTTACCCAGATCCTGGGTCAGACGTAACAACCCAGTGTTTGGGTAGTTTTTGCGTTACCCCAATCCTGGGTCAGACGTAACAACCCAGTGCTTGGGTAGTTTTTGCGTTACCCCGATCCTGGGTCAGACGTAACAACCCAGTGTTTGGGTAGTTTTTGCGTTACCCCAATCTTGGGTCAGACATAACAACCCAGTGTTTAAGTAGTTTTTGCGTTACCCCGATCCTGGGTCAGACGTAACAACCAGTGTTTGGGTAGTTTTTGCGTTATCCCGATCCTGGGTCAGACGTAACAACCCAATGTTTGGGTAGTTTTTGTGTTACCCAGCTTCTGGGTCAGACGTAACAATCCAATGTTTGGGTAGTTTTTGTGTTACCCAGCTCCTGGGTCAGACGTAACAACCCAGTGTTTGGGTAGTTTTTGTGTAACACAGATCCTGGGTCAGACGTAACAACCCAGTGTTTGGGTAGATTTTGCGTTACCCCGATCCTGGGTCAGACGTAACAACCAGTGTTTGGGTAGTTTTTGTGTTACCCAGATCCTGGGTCAGACGTAACAAACCAGTGTTTGGGTAGTTTTTGCGTTACCCCGATCCTGGGTCAGACGTAACAACCAGTGTTTGGGTAGTTTTTGTGTTACACAGATCCTGGGACAGACGTATCAACCAGTGTTTGGGTATTTTTTGTGCTACCCAGATCCTGGGTCAGACGTAACAACCCAGTGTTTGGGTAGTTTTTGCGTTACCCCAATCCTGGGTCAGACGTAACAACCAGTGTTTGGGTAGTTTTTGTGTTACCCAGATCCTGGGACAGACGTAACAACCAGTGTTTGGGTATTTTTTGTGTTACCCAGATCCTGGGACAGACGTAACAACCAGTGTTTGGGTAGTTTTTGTGTTACCCAGATCCTGGGACAGACGTAACAACCAGTGTTTGGGTAGTTTTTGTGTTACCCAGATCCTGGGACAGACGTAACAACCAGTGTTTGGGTAGTTTTTGTGTTACCCAGATCCTGGGACAGACGTATCAACCAGTGTTTGGGTATTTTTTGTGTTACCCAGATCCTGGGTCAGACGTAACAACCCAGTGTTTGGGTAGTTTTTGCGTTACCCCAATCCTGGGTCAGACGTAACAACCAGTGTTTAGGTAGTTTTTGTGTTACCCAGATCCTGGGACAGACGTAACAACCAGTGTTTGGGTATTTTTTGTGTTACCCAGATCCTGGGACAGACGTAACAACCAGTGTTTGGTTAGTTTTTGTGTTACCCAGATCCTGGGTCAGACGTAACAACCCAGTGTTTGGGTAGTTTTTGTGTTACCCCCATCCTGGGTCAGACGTTATAACCCAGTGTTTGGGTAGTTTTTTGTGTTACCAGATCCCGGGTCAGACATAACAACCCAGTGTTTGGGTAGTTTTTGTTACCCCGATCTTGGGTCAGACATAACAACCCAGTGTTTGGCTAGTTTTTGTGTTACCCAGATCCCGGGTCAGACGTAACAACCCAGTGTTTGGGTAGTTTTTGTGTTACACAGATCCCGGGACAGACGTAACAACCCAGTGTTTGGGTAGTTTTTGCGTTACCCCGATCCTGGGTCAGACGTAACAACCAGTGTTTGGGTAGTTTTTGTGTTACCCAGATCCTGGGTCAGACATAACAACCCAGTGTTTGGGTAGTTTTTGCGTTACCCCAATCCTGGGTCAGACGTAACAACCCAGTGCTTGGGTAGTTTTTGCGTTACCCCGATCCTGGGTCAGACGTAACAACCAGTGTTTGGGTAGTTTTTGTGTTACACAGATCCTGGGACAGACGTATCAACCAGTGTTTGGGTATTTTTTGTGTTACCCAGATCCTGGGTCAGACGTAACAACCCAGTGTTTGGGTAGTTTTTGCGTTACCCCAATCTTGGGTCAGACGTAACAACCCAGTGTTTGGGTAGTTTTTGCGTTACCCCAATCCTGGGTCAGACGTAACAACCAGTGTTTAGGTAGTTTTTGTGTTACCCAGATCCTGGGACAGACGTAACAACCAGTGTTTGGGTATTTTTTGTGTTACCCAGATCCTGGGACAGACGTAACAACCAGTGTTTGGGTAGTTTTTGTGTTACCCAGATCCTGGGTCAGACGTAACAACCCAGTGTTTGGGTAGTTTTTGTGTTACCCCCATCCTGGGTCAGACGTTATAACCCAGTGTTTGGGTAGTTTTTTGTGTTACCAGATCCCGGGTCAGACATAACAACCCAGTGTTTGGGTAGTTTTTGTTACCCCGATCTTGGGTCAGACATAACAACCCAGTGTTTGGCTAGTTTTTGTGTTACCCAGATCCCGGGTCAGACGTAACAACCCAGTGTTTGGGTAGTTTTTGTGTTACACAGATCCCGGGACAGACGTAACAACCCAGTGTTTGGGTAGTTTTTGCGTTACCCCGATCCTGGGTCAGACGTAACAACCAGTGTTTGGGTAGTTTTTGTGTTACCCAGATCCTGGGTCAGACGTAACAACCCAGTGTTTGGGTAGTTTTTGCGTTACCCCAATCCTGGGTCAGACGTAACAACCCAGTGCTTGGGTAGTTTTTGCGTTACCCCGATCCTGGGTCAGACGTAACAACCAGTGTTTGGGTAGTTTTTGTGTTACACAGATCCTGGGACAGACGTATCAACCAGTGTTTGGGTATTTTTTGTGTTACCCAGATCCTGGGTCAGACGTAACAACCCAGTGTTTGGGTAGTTTTTGCGTTACCCCAATCTTGGGTCAGACATAACAACCCAGTGTTTAAGTAGTTTTTGCGTTACCCCGATCCTGGGTCAGACGTAACAACCAGTGTTTGGGTAGTTTTTGCGTTACCCCGATCCTGGGTCAGACGTAACAACCCAATGTTTGGGTAGTTTTTGTGTTACCCAGCTTCTGGGTCAGACGTAACAATCCAATGTTTGGGTAGTTTTTGTGTTACCCAGCTCCTGGGTCAGACGTAACAACCCAGTGTTTGGGTAGTTTTTGTGTAACACAGATCCTGGGTCAGACGTAACAACCCAGTGTTTGGGTAGATTTTGCGTTACCCCGATCCTGGGTCAGACGTAACAACCAGTGTTTGGGTAGTTTTTGTGTTACCCAGATCCTGGGTCAGACGTAACAAACCAGTGTTTGGGTAGTTTTTGCGTTACCCCGATCCTGGGTCAGACGTAACAACCAGTGTTTGGGTAGTTTTTGTGTTACACAAATCCTGGGACAGACGTATCAACCAGTGTTTGGGTATTTTTTGTGCTACCCAGATCCTGGGTCAGACGTAACAACCCAGTGTTTGGGTAGTTTTTGCGTTACCCCAATCCTGGGTCAGACGTAACAACCAGTGTTTGGGTAGTTTTTGTGTTACCCAGATCCTGGGACAGACGTAACAACCAGTGTTTGGGTATTTTTTGTGTTACCCAGATCCTGGGACAGACGTAACAACCAGTGTTTGGGTAGTTTTTGTGTTACCCAGATCCTGGGACAGACGTAACAACCAGTGTTTGGGTAGTTTTTGTGTTACCCAGATCCTGGGACAGACGTAACAACCAGTGTTTGGGTAGTTTTTGTGTTACCCAGATCCTGGGACAGACGTATCAACCAGTGTTTGGGTATTTTTTGTGTTACCCAAATCCTGGGTCAGACGTAACAACCCAGTGTTTGGGTAGTTTTTGCGTTACCCCAATCCTGGGTCAGACGTAACAACCAGTGTTTGGGTAGTTTTTGTGTTACCCAGATCCTGGATCAGACGTAACAACCCAGTGTTTGGGTAGTTTTTGCGTTACCCCAATCCTGGGACAGACGTAACAACCAGTGTTTGGGTATTTTTTGTGTTACCCAGATCCTGGGACAGACGTAACAACCAGTGTTTGGGTAGTTTTTGTGTTACCCAGATCCTGGGACAGATGTAACAGCCAGTGTTTGGGTAGTTTTTGTGTTACCCAGATCCTGGGTCAGACATAACAACCCAGTGTTTGGCTAGTTTTTGTGTTACCCAGATCCCGGGTCAGACGTAACAACCCAGTGTTTGGGTAGTTTTTGTGTTACACAGATCCCGGGACAGACGTAACAACCCAGTGTTTGGGTAGTTTTTGCGTTACCCCGATCCTGGGTCAGACGTAACAACCAGTGTTTGGGTAGTTTTTGTGTTACACAGATCCTGGGACAGACGTATCAACCAGTGTTTGGGTATTTTTTGTGTTACCCAGATCCTGGGTCAGACGTAACAACCCAGTGTTTGGGTAGTTTTTGCGTTACCCCAATCCTGGGTCAGACGTAACAACCCAGTGTTTGGGTAGTTTTTGCGTTACCCCGATCCTGAGTCAGACGTAACAACCAGTGTTTGGGTAGTTTTTGTGTTACACAGATCCTGGGACAGACGTATCAACCAGTGTTTGGGTATTTTTTGTGTTACCCAGATCCTGGGTCAGACGTAACAACCCAGTGTTTGGGTAGTTTTTGCGTTACCCCAATCCTGGGTCAGACATAACAACCCAGTGTTTAAGTAGTTTTTGCGTTACCCCGATCCTGGGTCAGACGTAACAACCCAGTGTTTGGGTAGTTTTTGCGTTACCCCAATCCTGGGTCAGACATAACAACCCAGTGTTTGGGTAGTTTTTGCGTTACCCCGATCCTGGGTCAGACGTAACAACCCAGTGTTTGGGTAGTTTTTGTGTTACCCAGCTTCTGGGTCAGACGTAACAATCCAATGTTTGGGTAGTTTTTGTGTTACCCAGCTCCTGGGTCAGACGTAACAACCCAGTGTTTGGGTAGTTTTTGTGTAACACAGATCCTGGGTCAGACGTAACAACCCAGTGTTTGGGTAGTTTTTGCGTTACCCCGATCCTGGGTCAGACGTAACAACCAGTGTTTGGGTAGTTTTTGTGTTACACAGATCCTGGGACAGACGTATCAACCAGTGTTTGGGTATTTTTTGTGTTACCCAGATCCTGGGTCAGACGTAACAACCCAGTGTTTGGGCAGTTTTTGCGTTACCCCAATCCTGGGTCAGACATAACAACCCAGTGTTTAAGTAGTTTTTGCGTTACCCCGATCCTGGGTCAGACGTAACAACCAGTGTTTGGGTAGTTTTTGCGTTACCCCGATCCTGGGTCAGACGTAACAACCCAGTGTTTGGGTAGTTTTTGTGTTACCCAGCTTCTGGGTCAGACGTAACAATCCAATGTTTGGGTAGTTTTTGTGTTACCCAGCTCCTGGGTCAGACGTAACAACCCAGTGTTTGGGTAGTTTTTGTGTAACACAGATCCTGGGTCAGACGTAACAACCCAGTGTTTGGGTAGATTTTGCGTTACCCCGATCCTGGGTCAGACGTAACAACCAGTGTTTGGGTAGTTTTTGTGTTACCCAGATCCTGGGTCAGACGTAACAACCCAGTGTTTGGGTAGTTTTTGCGTTACTCCGATCCTGGGTCAGACGTAACAACCAGTGTTTGGGTAGTTTTTGTGTTACACAGATCCTGGGACAGACGTATCAACCAGTGTTTGGGTATTTTTTGTGTTACCCAGATCCTGGGTCAGACGTAACAACCCAGTGTTTGGGTAGTTTTTGCGTTACCCCAATCCTGGGTCAGACGTAACAACCCAGTGTTTGGGTAGTTTTTGCGTTACCCCGATCCTGGGTCAGACGTAACAACCAGTGTTTGGGTAGTTTTTGTGTTACACAGATCCTGGGACAGACGTATCAACCAGTGTTTGGGTATTTTTTGTGTTACCCAGATCCTGGGTCAGACGTAACAACCCAGTGTTTGGGTAGTTTTTGCGTTACCCCAATCCTGGGTCAGACATAACAACCCAGTGTTTAAGTAGTTTTTGCGTTACCCCGATCCTGGGTCAGACGTAACAACCAGTGTTTGGGTAGTTTTTGCGTTACCCCGATCCTGGGTCAGACGTAACAACCCAGTGTTTGGGTAGTTTTTGTGTTACCCAGCTTCTGGGTCAGACGTAACAATCCAGTGTTTGGGTAGTTTTTGTGTTACCCAGCTCCTGGGTCAGACGTAACAACCCAGTGTTTGGGTAGTTTTTGTGTAACACAGATCCTGGGTCAGACGTAACAACCCAGTGTTTGGGTAGTTTTTGCGTTACCCCGATCCTGGGTCAGACGTAACAACCAGTGTTTGGGTAGTTTTTGTGTTACACAGATCCTGGGACAGACGTATCAACCAGTGTTTGGGTATTTTTTGTGTTACCCAGATCCTGGGTCAGACGTAACAACCCAGTGTTTGGGCAGTTTTTGCGTTACCCCAATCCTGGGTCAGACATAACAACCCAGTGTTTAAGTAGTTTTTGCGTTACCCCGATCCTGGGTCAGACGTAACAACCAGTGTTTGGGTAGTTTTTGCGTTACCCTGATCCTGGGTCAGACGTAACAACCCAGTGTTTGGGTAGTTTTTGTGTTACCCAGCTTCTGGGTCAGACGTAACAATCCAATGTTTGGGTAGTTTTTGTGTTACCCAGCTCCTGGGTCAGACGTAACAACCCAGTGTTTGGGTAGTTTTTGTGTAACACAGATCCTGGGTCAGACGTAACAACCCAGTGTTTGGGTAGATTTTGCGTTACCCCGATCCTGGGTCAGACGTAACAACCAGTGTTTGGGTAGTTTTTGTGTTACCCAGATCCTGGGTCAGACGTAACAACCCAGTGTTTGGGTAGTTTTTGCGTTACTCCGATCCTGGGTCAGACGTAACAACCAGTGTTTGGGTAGTTTTTGTGTTACACAGATCCTGGGACAGACGTATCAACCAGTGTTTGGGTATTTTTTGTGTTACCCAGATCCTGGGTCAGACGTAACAACCCAGTGTTTGGGTAGTTTTTGCGTTACCCCAATCCTGGGTCAGACGTAACAACCAGTGTTTGGGTATTTTTTGTGTTACCCAGATCCTGGGACAGACGTAATAACCAGTGTTTGGGTAGTTTTTGTGTTACCCAGATCCTGGGACAGATGTAACAACCAGTGTTTGGGTAGTTTTTGTGTTACCCAGATCCTGGGTCAGACGTAACAACCCAGTGTTTGGGTAGTTTTTGTGTTACCCCGATCCTGGGTCAGACGTAACAACCCAGTGTTTGGGTAGTTTTTGTGTTACCCAGATCCCGGGTCAGACGTAACAACCCAGTGTTTGGGTAGTTTTTGTGTTACCCAGATCCTGGGACAGACGTATCAACCAGTGTTTGGGTAGTTTTTGTGTTACCCAGATCCTGGGTCAGACGTAACAACCCAGTGTTTGGGTAGTTTTTGCGTTACCCAGATCCCGGGTCAGACGTAACAACCCAGTGTTTGGGTAGTTTTTGTGTTACCCAGATCCCGGGTCAGACGTAACAACCCAGTGTTTGGGTAGTTTTTGTGTTACCCAGATCCTGGGACAGACGTATCAACCAGTGTTTGGGTAGTTTTTGTGTTACCCAGATCCTGGGTCAGATGTAACAACCCAGTGTTTGGATAGCTTTTGTGTATCCCAGATTGTGGGTCAGACGTAACAACCCAGTTGTTGAGTTATTTATCGCAGGCTTTTTGCGCCCTCTTCAGGAGAAATCATTTCTGAGCTCCGTCAAATTGGTGCATGTCTTCGGTAAAATACAGGTTTGTGTACATTTTTATTTTACCTAAATTCGTTATTGTGCTGTATATTGTTTTATTTTTTTTTTAAATTTGTTTTTTATTTTATGCAAAGTTACATACAGAGGCGTGATGTGAGTCACCTAAACGAGTGTTGCGTCAGTCTTTTCGCGTGATGGAAACGCCTAATGCCTTGCATAAAATTTTATGATTGTATTCAAGATACAGAATATAAATACTTATGATGTTAAAACATGTTCTCAGAACTGTACACTGGTTGTTTACGGATGGGTTATGGAGTCAGTCACCGCATATTTTGGCTACGAGAGTAACGCAGGGCGGCGGTCTTAAGTTAGAAGTTCTCCAGCTGAACACGACACAAGCTCCGGCACGAGATCCAGCGCTGTTACCGTGGAAACGTGACAACAGAGACTGATCGATTACACGTGAATTACTTCTAAATGTTTAATTTTTACTTCTGATATTTGTTAAACAAGCTTAAATGTTGGCAATATGTATTAAAACAATATAAAATATGCTATATTGTAAAATATGATCGAAAATAAAGGAATTATCATGCAAGTCAGTGGTTGTGTTTTTTTACAAAGTTCATCCAAAGGCATTAATTCATGTATGAAGTAAAAAAAAAAAAAAAGCTAGAATTATAATAAAAATTAATCAACATATGCTGGGTTAAATAAACAACCCAATTTTCTGGGTAAAATTAACCCAACGTGTTCTGTCCTATATTTACCCAGCCCTTGGGTTAAAAATATAGACTGTAAAAAAATATGGACGTAGTGTCCGTGACGTCACCCATAGGATTCTGAAGAGCAGTTTTGAAGCGTAAAGTAGGGTCGAGCTGGCCGTCGCCATCTTGGCAGTGCGTCACCGCGCGTCACTCCCGGATAACTGAAAATGGGCAAAGAGGCGGGACAAGGGCGGAGCTGAGGTGACGTGATGAGTAACAGACAGCAGACAAACGGCAATCCACCTGTCACTCAAAGTGGCCACGCTCTTAATTGTGCAGAACTTTAAGGCTTTATATAATGTAAACGAATGAGTTGTAAAAAAATTGCTGTGAAGTTGGGCATTTTAACATGGGGCTCAATGAGATTCTGCTCCGTCTCTAGCGGCCAGTCGATGAATTGCAGTTTAAGTCACTGCAATCCGTATTGGCTTCAAGAGAAACTGGGGGAGGTTGCCGCTTGGTTAAAAACCCAAATTGGGTTGTTTTTAACCCAGTGTAGCAAACCACAACCATCCAATCAATTCCACATAGACAAAATCAAGCCCCGCCCTATTACAGGGTAGAAAATACTTCCCACATAAAAAAATACTATAGTATATTATAGTAAAATTACTCTAGTAAATACTAGTGTTTTTGAAGCATATAGTAAAGATACTACAGTAAATTGTAGTATATTATAGTATTTACTACACATACAGCATATTGTACTATAGTCAATTGTTAAACTATAGTAAATACTGAGGTATACTATTATTTACTGTAGTATCTTTAATATAGTATGGTTCAAAAACACTATAGTATTTACTAGAGTAATTTTACTATAGCTAATATACTATAGTATTTTTTCATGTAGACTTTAACACTGACCTGCAAGAAAAAAAGCACTGTAAATGGATAAATGAACTTTAATCATTATTAAAATGAATAAAACCAGGCCTTTAAATGCTTCAGTTTCCTAATAAGGTTCTGCTTGAACTGAGACTAAAACTCAGGCATGTTTGTTTACTGCCATCTAATGGAGCTCACAGATGAAATGCTTGCTCATATTTCAGATTCTTGAGCTTCTGCTTAATTAAAGCGCTTGAAGATTCCAGGAAGAACAGGAAGTTTCTCAATAATTCAAAGAATGAATGGTTTGTGTTAGGCTTCCGTGAAGGAAACGCCCTCTGAAAGACATCATTCAGGAACTTCTACAAATGAGAAGCACTTAAAAATTAATAATTAATTACATTTAAGGGACATGGCAACACACTATAAAATGGGAATTTTTTGTTTCCCCCCATCATTACTAGACTGGACACTGTGTGCATTGTTTTGGGAAGAATCACGTGACATATGACTCATGAAAGGTCACGTGTGCAGGATCAGTGTCCAGTCTAAAGTCCACGTCAGAATACTTTAATATACATTTCGGTTAGTGGTTAACCAATATTAACATTGAAACGATCAATTATTAACACTACGTTAAAAATGTACGATTGTTTGTGTGTGTTTGCGTCCTCCAGTCCACTGCGCGGCAGCCTCGAGCTGTGAATGCTCGTGCTCGTGAACACCGGAAGTGAGGGCTCTCTGCGTTCCTTGTGTTGTGGTTATCAGCGTTTCTGTTTTAACATTGAACGTTTTCGTGTATTCTCAGTATAAGAGTTGATCATTAGTTTAGAGATGAGTGTAGCGCACAGCAGAGAGCAGCGCAGCACCGCGGGGAACCGCATGTCCAAACTACTGGACGCCGAAGAGGAGGACGAGTTCTACAAGACCACTTACGGAGGATTCAATGATGTGAGTGTGTGTGTGTGTGTGTGTGTGTGTGTGTGTGTGTGTGTGTGTGTGTGAGAGAGAGAGAGAGAGAGAGAGAGAGAGAGAGAGAGAGAGAGAGCGAGAGCGAGAGCGAGTGCGAGTGCGAGTGTGAGTGTGAGTGTGTGTGTGTGTGTGTGTGTGTGTGTGTGTGTGTGTGTGTGAGAGAGTGTGTGAGTGTGAGTGTGTGAGTGTGTGAGTGTGTGTGTGTGTGTGTGTGAGAGAGAGAGAGAGTGTGTGTGTGTGTGTGTGTGTGTGTGTGTGTGTGTGTGTGTGTATATGAGTGTGTGTGATTGTGTATATAATATTGTGAGTGTGTTTATATGTATGTATGGGTGGGTGTGTGTGTGTATATGACCGTGTGTGTATAGTGTGTGTGTGTATATGTATGAAAAGAAAATCAGCTTGAATGAATGAACATCTATTAATTTATTTCGCTATAAATACACAATAACACATGACGTGTGTGAGCAGGAGTCAGGTGATGACGAGTACAGGGGTGATCACTCAGACACTGAAGACGAGGTGGACAGTGATTTTGACATCGATGAAGGAGACGAGCCCGACAGCGACCAGGAAGACGACGCTCCACGCAGGAAGAGCCGCGTCGTCACTAAAGCCTACAAGGTCAGACATCATCATCATCATCATCATCACACACCTAAACACATCTGCTCACCTGTGTGTGTGTGTGTGTGTGTGTGTGTTTCAGGAGCCTCTGAAGGTCTCGAAGCCCAAAGTCAAGCGAGTGGCTGAAGAATTAAAGACTGAACGGCCCAAAGTCGAGAGACGCATCATTCAAGAGCTGCAGGAGTTCGGAGAAAGTGAGATTGGATCATTATTGCAGTGATTATGATGTTTCTAGCATGTTATATGTTTGGCAACAGTTCTTCTAACCCTAATTGGAGTGCATAGCTTTTCGTTTCTTAAACAAGCATGTAGGAAGACACATCATGGCCAGAAGTCTGTGGGATGTGCTGGAGGAGACTTCACAGAGTGCTGGACTCTTGCTTTGATCTGGACCAAACACTGATGGAAATAAATGTTGTGATGTTATTCCCAGTGTTAGTGGATTAACCAGTAACGCTTCTGTTGTGTTTCAGTCCGTAAGTCGGTGCGTAAGTCGACGAGCGAACACACGCGTAAGACGAACGAGCGTCTCCAGGAGCGGCAGCAGGAAGCGCCGCGGAAGAGGAAGGGCGCGTCGAGTGATCGAGTGCTGACGCAGGACGAGCTGCTCGCCGAGGCCAAACTCACCGCTGAGATCAACCTGCGATCGCTGGGTACCAGAACTGGCCTACATCTCAATGAGAATATCACACGTGTTCAGATCAAAGTGTAAGTGTGTGTGTGTGTGTGTGTGTGTGTGTTCTTCAGAGAACTATGAGCGTTTAGAGGCTGATAAGAAGAAGCAGGTTCATAAGAAGAGGCGGTTTGAAGGGCCGACGATCCGCTATCACTCGGTGCTGATGCCGCTGCTGCCCGACGCTCACATGAAGGAGGAGAACGTGGATGTGGAAGGGTAAATACATACACATCATAGTAAATTGTAATTAATCATAATAATTGTTAAGAGTGGGTACAAAATATCGATTTCTTGATTTTAATCGGTTCTCATTTTTATGAACCGATATCGATTCTTAAATCCCAAGAATGGATTAGTCATCCTGTTTTCAGTTGATGAATGAACAGGACATTGTAGCGCCTCCCATCCAATAAATCGCAATACTCTTTGTGCTTTGTTACTTTTGATATGAAACAAAGTCTCAGATTTTAAAGGACGAAATTTTATTACAAAATTTTAAAAAATAAATACCGTTTTGGCGCTGTTTAATGTGGTGTGACACATCGCAGTAGCGCCTCAGCTCACGTGAACTGATCATCTCCTCCGCTTTAATACCAGTTACAGCGCGAAATAAACATGAATGAACATCTAAAGGTATGTTAAAAGATACATTACAACTTTCCGAAATCCCATCATGTCTCATGTAATCACTCAATCAGTGTTTTGGAAAGACGTCAGTAAAACAGCTTGTGAACAATGTCACATAACGTCACATTTATCTCAGAAAAACCATCAGTGACCACAAACTCGTCAGTCAGCTAGAAAAATGAACCCTAGAGATGAGCACCACATTACATATTTATTATAATTTTTAATGTTCTTCAATATTAATGCATGTTTGAATAAATCTGTCAAGTTTTTATGATAGCCACCATTTAAATGTTTATATTTCAAAAACAAATTGGAGTAGAAATATGATCATGTAATTGTAAATTTATTTTTATAACTTTATTATAAAAAACATAATTGAGTGTAATTTGTTTATATTTAAATCAGTTAATTTTAACATTCAGTATTACAGTAATGTAGTACCAACTGACACCCATGTATAGTTTACAGCATTAGTTGAGATTTTTTTTTCCTTAAGAAAATTTGCCATGTACTGTATCTGATATATATCCACAATAATCGATATTGAATCGAATCGAATCGAAAGCTTGTGAATTGAAATCGAATCGTGAAATTTGTGTTAATACCCAGCCCAAATAATTGTGATTTGTGACAAAAAAACAGGCTGCTGTTTTCCAGTAATAGCAGTAAAGCATAACAACTTGTTACTGGAAAGCTGCTGTCGCTTCACTGAAAGATGAGAGTTAGATGTGTATAAACTAATGAACTAACTCAGGGATTTCTGAATAGTTTAACACAATAGTTTAACATGGATGGATGGATGATAGAAGGATGATGGATGGATGGAAGGATGGATGGATGGATGGAAGGATGGATGATGGAAGGAAGGGTGGGTGGATGGATGGATGGATGGATGATGGAATGATGGAAGGGTGGGTGGATGGATGGATGATGGAAGGAAGGGTGGGTGGATGAATGGATGATGGAAGGAAGGGTGGGTGGATGAATGGATGATGGATAGATGGATGATGGAAAGATGGATGGAATGATGAATGATGGACAAATGATGGAAGGATGGGTGGATGGATAGGTGGGTGGATGGATAGGTGGATGGATGTATGTATGGACGATTGGGTTGATGAATGAATGGATGGGTGGGTGGATGAATGGATGGATGGGTTGGTGGGTATATAGATGGATGGTTGGGTTGGTGGGTATATAGATGGATGATGGATGGTTGGGTTGGTGGGTATATAGATATATGGATGGATGGATGGTTGGGTTGGTGGGTATATAGATAGATGGAAGGATGGATGGTTGGGTTGGTGGGTATATAGATGGATGGATGGATGGATGGGTGGGTGGGTATATGGATGGATGGATGGATGGATGGGTGGGTGGGTGGGTGGGTGGGTATATAGATGGATGGAAGGATGGATGGGTGGGTGGGTATATAGATGGATGGGTGGGTGGGTATATGGATGGATGTTTGAATCGGTGGGTGGGTCGGTGGGTAGATAGATAGATGGATGGGTGGGTATATAGATGGACGGAAGAATGGAAGGATGGATGGATGGGTGGGTGGGTATATAGATGGACGGATGGATGGGTGGGTGGGTATATAGATGGACGGAAGGATGGATGGATGGGTGGGTGGGTATATAGATGGATGGATGGATGGATGAATGGGTGGGTGAGTATATAGAAGGATGGATGGGTATATAGATGGATGGGTGGATGAATGGGTGGGTGAGTATATAGATGGATGGATGGGTGGGTGGGTATATAGATGGACGGAAGGATGGATGGATGGGTGGGTGGGTATATAGATGGATGGATGGATGGGTATATAGATGGACGGAAGGATGGGTGGGTGGGTGGGTATATAGATGGATGGATGGATGGATGAATGGGTGGGTGAGTATATAGATGGATGGAAGAATGGATGGGTATATAGATGGATGGGTGGGTGGGTATATAGATGGAAGGATGGGTGGTTGGGTGGGTATATAGATGGATGGATGGATGGGTGGGTGGGTATATAGATGGATGGTTGGAAGGATGGATGGATGGATGGATGGATGGATGGGTGGGTGGGTATATAGATGGAAGGGTGGGTATATAGATGGATGTTGGAAGGATGGATGGATGGATGGGTGGGTGGGTATATGGATGGATGGATGGATGGATGGATGGATGGATGGTTGGATGGTTGGAAGGATGGATGGATGGATGGGTGGGTGGGTGGGTATATAAATGGATGGAAGGATGGGTGGGCATATAGATGGATGGAAGGATGGATGGATGGGTTGGTGGGTATATAGATGGATGGATGGGTTGGTGGGTATATAGATGGATGGAAGGATGGATGGATGGATGGATGGATGGATGGGTGGGTGGGTATATGGATGGATGGATGGGTGGGTATATAGATGGATGGAAGGATGGATGGGTTGGTGGGTATATAGATGGATGGATGGATGGATGGTTGGAAGGATGGATGGATGATGGATGGAAGGATGGATGGGTGGGTATATAGATGGATGGAAGGATGGATGGGTGGGTATATAGATGGATGGAAGGATGGATGGGTGGGTATATAGATGGACGGAAGGATGGGTGGGTGGGTGGGTATATAGATGGATGGATGAATGGGTGGGTGAGTATATAGATGGATGGAAGGATGGATGGGTATATAGATGGGTGGGTGGGTATATAGATGGATGGGTGGGTGGGTATATAGATGGATGGATGGATGGATGGATGGGTGGGTGGGTATATAGATGGATGGATGGATGGATGGGTGGGTGGGTATATAGATGGATGGAAGGATGGATGGATGGGTTGGTGGGTATATAGATGGATGGATGGATGGTTGGAAGGATGGATGGATGATGGAAGGAAGGGTGGGTGGATGAGTGTATGATGGAAGGATAAATAGATGATGGAAAGATGGATGGATGCAATGATGAATGATGGACAAATGATGGAAGGATGGGTGGATGGATAGGTGGATGGATGTATGTATGTATGGACAAATGGGTTGATGAATGGATGGGTGATGAATGGATGCATGCGTGGGTGGGTGGGTGGATGGAAGGATGGATGAGTTGGTGGGTATATAGATGGATAGATAGATAGATAGATAGATAGATAGATGGATGGATGGATGGATGGATGGATGTGTGGGTGGGTATATAGATGGATGGATGGAATTACTTGTTGTGCTTTTTAATTTTAAAAAAAATATATATGTTTCTAAATAATTTGATTGCGTTTATATTTCAGTTTTAGTTTTCAGTTAGCAATTTTAGTATGTCACCTTAAACTTATTTCAGTTATTTGCCAATGCAACATTTCATCTAATATTTATATTTTATTTCAGCTTCATGTGAATAATCAAATGTTTTTTTATATAGTTACACAAAATGAAAACTATCAATAACAGGACTGCTTCTTCTGAATAACACGCCTGATAGTAAGACTCTCTCCGTCTCCTGTTATAGGCTGGACCAGGACACGCCTCAGGCCACGCCCACTTCTTCTTCCTCTGCTCAGGGGGCGGGGTCTCTGTGCTCACGCACTTACATCACCTTCAGCGACGATGATGCGTTTAACTCCGCCTTCCCGCAGTCGGCTCGCTCCAGCCCGCTGCAGCCCGTTCAGGAGGTGTGTCCCGTTACCCATAAACCCGCACTATATCGCGACCCCGTGACCGACATCCCGTACGCCGACGCCCGAGCCTTCCGCATCGTCCGCGAGGCTTACCAGAAGTACATCGCGGCGCACGGCTTCCCCAACGCCTCCGGAAGCTTCAGTGGATCCAGTGATGTCAGTGATTCTCCGGCCGCCGCAAACAAGAGCGTGCGGCCCAAAGCCGTCGTCAAACAGGCCGTAGCCGCCACATAAACACCAGCCGATGATCAGTAGTGCTGAAGTGCACTTCTCTCAGGTCTGACTCTGTGTTTGAGGCTGTAATGTGACTGTGTTAGCATTCAGGCGTCTGTAATCTCATGACTTCAGCTGAATGAGTGATTCTGAGCGACTCTGAGCCGGATCCGCTGATGGAGGACAGGATTCGTCTGTCGGTTCATGATCTGGGACTGTGACGCATCACCAGCACCGGCCCGCAAGGCTCTTATTTTACGAGTTCTTCTTTTGTATTTTTCTAGGTGTTTCGGTCAAAAAATTGCAATAAATCGTGTTTATCTCCTTTTTTTCAGTGTTTATTTTGCAATGCAAATGTGTGCCGAAAAAAAAAAAGATTCTTATTTTCTTATTTTCAAGAACTAAACATTCTAAAATCAAGATACTAAAAGCAAAATGACATCAGATATAAAGACTTTTGAGTTTATGAATCCATGTGCATCCTTATGGGCATTTTTGTCTTTTTCAGTTTTGTTTTTTTGTTAATGCTAACTACATACATTTTGGCACAGGGATGTATTTTTATTGGAATTTTACTATTTCACACCCATTTCCTCTAAAAAATAAATGTTGCACTAATAACACAAAATAGTTCCTCTCAGGACCTTAAGGACAAAAATGTCCCCATTAAAACTGCAATTTTTAAGCCCAGGGCCATTTAGCTATAAAATGATGCAGTCTTTGTTAATAGTGTACACTCATTAGTGTGTATGTGTGTTATAAAAATTGTGTGTGTGCTTGTAATATGTGAGAGAGAAAAACTCTACTGCAAATCACAAATCCAACCGCTGTGTGTACCAGTGGAGTTTTGCTGGCATCTAATGGGGAAACTTTGGCACTGCGCCCAAACAAAACCTTACTGAAAGCTCAATTTTTAACAATTTTTCAATCAACCTCAAATTTGGAACACAGCTTTTTTAGATTTAAGGCTTTGATTTTCCAGCAGTTTTAGAGTTGAACATGTTTCATAAAATATATATTTGATGGATGGGCAGATGGATGGATGGATGGGCGGACGGACGGATGGGCAGGCGGATGGGCGGGCGGATGGATGGATAGATGGACAGGCGGATGGATGGATGGATGGATGGATGGATGGATGGGCGGGCGGATGGATGGATGGGCGGGCGGATGGATGGATGGGCGGGCGGGCGGATGGATGGATGGGCGGGCGGATGGATGGATGGGCGGGCGGATGGATGGATGGGCGGGCGGGCGGATGGATGGATGGGCGGGCGGATGGATGGATGGGCGGGCGGGCGGACGGGCGGGCGGACGGATGGATGGATGGATGGGGGGATGGATGGATCTGCCCACCGCAACTTAATCCTACAGAATGAGTCAATTACAGGTCAATCTCAAAACTACCCTTTCTGTCAAAAATACTAGAAAAGGCAGTATCCTCACAATTATGCTATCTGTGAGGATTTCCAATCAGGATTTAGACCGTATCATAGTACTGAGACTGCTTTCATCAGAGTTACAAATGATTTACTCTTATCATCTGATCGTGGTTGTATCTCTCTGTTATTGTTACTCGATCTTAGCGCTGCATTCGATACTATTGACCACAACATTCTTTTGAATAGACTCGAAAATTATGTTGGCATTAGTGGAATTTCATTGGCATGGTTTAAATCATACTTATCTGACCGTTATCAGTTTGTAGGAGTAAATGAAGAGATGTCACACCGAACACAAGTTCAGTATGGAGTACCGCAGGGCTCAGTGCTAGGATCGTTGCTTTTCACCCTGTACATGCTACCACTGGGAGATATCATTAGGAAGCATGGCGTTAATTTTCATTGTTATGCTGACGATACTCAGCTCTATATTTCTTCACGCCCTGACAAAACTTACCAATTCACAAGATTAACAGAATGCATAGCTGATATAAAAAATTGAATGACTAGTAATTTCCTGCAACTTAATTCAGAAAAAAATGAATTTTTAATTATTGGACAAAAAAACTCCCCAAGTAGTAACCTAGAACACTCGATGGCTGCTCTGTCAAGTCCTCGTCGTCAGTTAGGAACCTGGGTGTGCTCTTTGATACCAATCTTTCATTTGAAAGCCACGTTTCTAGCATCTGTAAAACTGCATTCTACCATCTTAAAAATATATCTAAATTACGGCACACGCTTTCAATGCAAAATGCTGAACAGTTAGTTCATGCGTTCATGAGCTCAAGGCTAGATTATTGTAATGCTCTACTGGGTGGTTGCCCTGCACGCTTAATAAACAAACTCCAGCTGGTCCAAAACGCAGCAGCTCAAGTTCTTACTAGAACCAGGAAGTATGACCATATTAGCCCGGTTCTGGCAACACTGCATTGGCTCCCTATTAAACATCGTATACATTTTAAAATCTTGCTGATTACTTACAAAGCACTAAATGGTTTAGCGCCCCAGTACTTGAGCGAGCTCTTAACGGATTATACTCCATCACGTCTATTGCGGTCTCAAAATTCTGGCCAGTTGATAATACCTAGAATATCAAAATCAACTGCAGGCGGTCGATCCTTTACCTATTTAGCACCTAAACTCTGGAACAGTCTTCCTAGCATTGTTCGGGAAGCAGACACACTCTGTCAGTTTAAATCTAGACTAAAAACACATCTCTTTACTATGGCATAAAACATTTTTAATTTATATTATTCAAATCAGTTAAATGATTGTTTTAGGCTGCATTAACTAGGTCAGCCGGAACCGGGAACACTTCCCATAACACCTGATGTACTTGTTACATCATAAGAAGAATGGCATCTACGCTAATGTTAGTCTCTCTGTTTATCCCGAGGTTTACTGCAGTCAGCCGGATCGGGGCCGTATCCAGATCAGATGGTGGACCTGCACCCAGACAGGACCAACGCATCCCTGAAGTGTCTGCAGAGACCATGCCAATTAGTCTCCCCTCTGAAATTGCCTCATCGACATGGCATCCTCAGTGGATCCGTCTCCGGCGTGATGACTCCGATCCTTCGAATATTCCTATTTAATGGGCTCAGTTGGGGACACAAAATTTTCAACTAAATATCCAAATAAATTGAATTACTAAACTAAATTAACTATATCAACTAAATTACTGATCTGCTCACGTTGTCGCTATATGACAATTGAAATGAGCTTCTCCAGAGCGGCTGTACAGCTGAATCAAAATCTGTTGCATTATTTTCCTGTTTAACACTGTGAAGCTGCTTTGAAACAAATGGCATTGTAAAAAGCACTATATAAATAAAGTTGACTTGATGGATGGGCAGATGGATGGACGGGCGAATGGATGGACGGGCAGATGGATGGATAGATGGGTGGATGGATGGATGGGCGGATGGATGGGCAGATGGGTGGATGGGCGAATGGATGGACGGGCGAATGGATGGACGGGGGGATGGATGGATGGATGGGCGAATGGATGGACGGGTGGATGGATGGATAGATGGGCGGATGGATGGGCGGATGGATGGATGGGCGGATGGATGGATGGATGGGCGGATGGATAGATGGATGGGCGGATGGATGGATGGATGGGCGGAGGGGCGGATGGATGGATGGATGGGCGGAGGGGCAGATGGATGGATGGATGGGCGGATGGGCAGATGGATGGATGGGCGGATGGATGGGCAGATGGATGAATGGGCGGATGGGCAGATGGATGGATGGGTGAATGGATGGACGGGTGGATGGATGGATGGATGGGCAGATGGATGGATGGGCGAATGGATGGATGGATGGCCAGATGGATGGGGGGATGGATGGATGGATGGATGGGCAGGCGGAAGGGCAGATGGATGGGCGGGCGGATTGGCAGATGGATGGATGGGCGGATGGGCAGATGGATGGATGGGCGAATGGATGGACGGGCGGATGGATAGATGGGCGGATGGATAGGCAGATGGATGGATGGATGGGCGAATGGATGGATGGATGGATGGATGGGCAGGCGGATGGGTGGATGGGCGGATGGATGGATGGGTGGATAGGCGGATGGATGGATAGATGGGCGGATGGATGGATGGATGGGCGAATGGATGGATGGATGGATGGATGGATGGGCAGGCGGATGGGTGGATGGGCGGATGGATGGATGGGTGGATAGGCGGATGGATGGATGGGTGGATAGGCGGATGGATGGATAGATGGGCGGATGGATGGATGGATGGGCGGATGGATGGGCGGATGGATGGGTGGGCGGATGGGTGGATGGGCAGATGGATGGATGGATGGGCGGATGGATGGATGGATGGGCGGGCGGATGGATGGATGGATGGGCGGATGGATGGATGGATGGGCGGATGGATGGATGGATGGGCGGATGGATGGATGGATGGGCGGATGGGTGGATGGGTGGATGGGCGGATGGGCGGATAGATGGATGGATAGATGGGCGGATGGATGGGCAGATGGATGGATGGATGGGCGGATGGATGGATGGATGGACGGATGGATGGGCGGATGGATGGATGGATGGGCGGATGGATGGATAGATGGATGGGCGGATGGATGGATAGATGGATGGGCGGATGGATGGGCAGATGGATGGATGGGCGAATGGATGGACGGGTGGATGGATGGATGGATGGGCGGATGGATGGATAGACGGATGGGCAGATGGATGGGCGGATGGATGGGCAGATGGATGGATGGGCGAATGGATGGACGGGCGGATGGATGGATGGATGGGCGGATGGATGGATGGATGGATGGATAGATGGATGGATGGATGGATTGATGGATGGATAGATGGATGGGCGGATGGATGGGCGGATGGATGGGCAGATGGATGGATGGGCGAATGGATGGACGGGCGGATGGATGGATGGATAGATGGGCGGATGGATAGGCAGATGGATGGATGGATGGGTGAATGGATGGATGGATGGATGGGCAGGCGGATGGGTGGATGGGTGGATGGATGGATGGGTGGATAGGCGGATGGATGGATGGATAGATGGGCGGATGGATGGGCAGATGGATGGATGGATGGGCGGGCGGATGGGTGGATGGGCGGATGGATGGATGGGCGGATGGGTGGATGGATGGATAGATGGGCGGATGGATGGATAGATGGGCGGATGGGTGGATAGATGGGCGGATGGATGGGCGGATGGATGGATGGATGGGTGGATGGATGGATGGATGGATGGATGGATGGATGGGCGGATGGATGGATGGATGGATGGACGGATGGATGGGCGGATGGATGGATGGATGGGCGGATGGGAAGATGAATGAATGCATGGATAAATGCTTCATTTTGAAAATTTGCAAGACTTAATATCTTAATTTTCCTTCTCAAAGTAAATGTATCTTGATTTAAGAAATTTTATATATTTTGTAATTTCGAACAAGACAAAAATACTAAGAAATCCATTTTTACAGTGTGTGGTCGTAGAAAATGCAGAAATCTGTTAGTGGAAGTCGGTTTATACTGCACTCCATTCAGATCCATTTGAATAAATCTTGCTTACATGATACAGACAAAATTCTCTTTTCCAGTATTTTCTGGAATCTAGTGGAAACAGCCAAAACTGTCTGCAGGGTGCTAGATGGGCACAAATTGTGCATTCTTAATATCTGTCGTTCTTAAACTATCATACGGTGTATTTAGAGTATTGTTGAACACGGGCCAGTGTCTCTGAAAACTGAAACTCGAGGATCTAAACCAGGGTCAGATCTGCTGGAATCAGGACTTAAATGACAGAAATGAGGAGAAACAGAATCTCAGAGCTGAGAAGATTTCAAAAGAGGCTCCTGAAGGAATATTTGAAATAAAATAAAACAACACTTTATTAAACTCCAAACAGATCCGAGTCTTTAACGAGTAATACTGTTGCTAAATAGAGTGAAACATGAAGAGAGAAGCAGAAGTGGATTATTTTACTGGTACATACAACTGTACAAAAATGTTGCTAAAGTCCTTTTTTGGTTTTAGTTGTAAAGATCGATGGACGGAAATCATGTTAAAATGCAGAAACAAAACCATAATTGTATTAAAAACATAATTGTATCATTTTTTAAATTTCCTAAAGAGATCTGTCTTTCTTCTGTGAAACACAAACAATGACTTTCATATCATCTTTTGTGTTCCACAGAAGAAAGCCAGTCCTTCTTGGGTGAACTCTCGCTGTAAATCTTCCTCTTGACTCTGGGGTGAAGTGTGTGTTCCAGACGCGAGCGTCTCTCAGTCCGTGTGTGTGTTCAGAGTTTGCCCTCCTCGATCATGCGGTTGAGGCCGGTGCAGATCTTGCTCAGGTTGCTCCACAGCGTCCCCTGTGGGTCGTACAGGTGCGTGAGCAGCTCCGGATCTGCGTAATGGTTGAACACATGCCTGATGCGGTCCAGGGATTTGGGCGTCAGGTGTTTCTCCACCAGCTTCAGCAGTAAATCACGACAGTCCGTCAGCAGCTCCATCATCACAGTCTTATCGAACGTGAACTCCACCTGATGAGAGAGACGCGACACTAGTGCTGTCAATCGATTGAAAAAATGAATCGCACATTTTTCTGTAATGAACTCTTTCCCAGTGTGTTTTCACTGTTATACGGTAGGGGGCGCTGTTCAAAACACAGGAGAAGAAGAAGCAGAAACGAGCGATAGAAGCACTGCTGATGCACATCAAATATATACATAAACATATTAATCAAAACGACCTTACGACTCCATCTGTGTTTGATCATCGGTCTGAATCACATCTGGATGTAGTCTTTGACAAAAACGTGATTTTCTCAGTTTTTTGCTCAAAATGTTGCTTTTTTTATGAAGCTTACCCACAAGTGTTGATAAAAAAAGAAAGCATGGAGCTTGAATAAAACGGGTTTGTTTAAAAGCTTTAGAGGGTTTGTGCTTTTGATTTATTGCATGTTCAGATATTCATACAACAAAATATTCTGAGGGCCATGAAAATTTTGTGAAAATGATCAAAAATGCAGGCGTTGGCTGGCTACTTTTTGTTTTAAACGCTGGCGGGGAAAGAGTTAATCATGATTAATTGCACCTAACGTTCAATTTTTTTATTGTATAATTTCATACACTGCAAAAATGCCTTTTTTTACTTAGTATTTTTGTTTTGTTTCCAGTCCAAATATCTAAAAATTCTTAAATCAAGATGATTCTACTAGATAAGTGAAATGACATAAGACATTTTTTCTTTTTTTCTGGGAAAAATAATCAAAATGAGTTTTAGCTTAAAACAAACAAAATGATCTGCCAGTGGTAAGAAAATAATCTTGTTTTTGTTTGGGACAGAAACAGGAAACAAGATTTAAACAGAAACAAGATTATTTGGTAACACTTTAGAATACTGTTCTGTCATTAATGATTAACTACACAAATGAGTAACGCAATATTAACACTCTAGTAACTACTATTAACTAACAAGAAACTCTGATTAATAAATGAGTTAGTAATAACGCTCAGTTGAATGTGGTAGTTCACTGTTAGCTAATCAATAACTATTATTTTCATAACTCCCAGAGGACTACTAAGAACTACTATATACAGGTTCATAATTAACATGAATAATGCATGATTAATTTTAAAGTAAAGCTAATGGTAACCCACTAGTAATGACTCAAGTGTTACTACATCCTTCAGAAGGAATTACGAGTTATTTGGATCAGTATTATAAAGTGAAAAACATGATAACTCTCTAGTAATGACTGAAGTCATTGTAAGCTTTTAAGTTTTTGTAAGGTTTTGGATAGTAACACTTGAGTAATTACTAGAGAGTTATCATGTTTTTCACTTTATAATACTGATCCAAATAACTCGTAATTCCTTCTGAAGGATTTAATAATACCTGAGTTATTACTAGTGGGTTACCATGATCTTCACTTTAGAATTAATTATACATTATGCATTATTCATGTTAATTATGAACCTGTATATAGTAGTTCTGTATGAAGTATGAAAAAAAGAGTATTTATTGATTAGCTAATAGTGAACTACCTCAATCGACTGAGCGCTATTACTAACTCATTTATTAATCAGAGTTTCTTGTTAGTTAATAGTAGTTACTAGAGTGTTAATACTGCATTACTCACTTGTTCCTGTGTAGTTATTCCTTAATGATGGATCGGTATTTGGCAGATCATTTTGTTTGTTTTAAGCAAAAACTCACTTCATTTTGATTTTATATTCCAGAAAACAAGAAAAAATATCTTATGTCATTTTACTTATCTAGTAAATGCATCTTGATTTAAGAATTTTTAGATATTTAGACTGGAAATTTTTTGCAGTGTATTGAAATGAGAACTCAATGTGGCTTTCTGTGCGTGCCGTGATAGCATAAAGTAATCCAAAGTTATAGCATTTGGAACTAAGGGAAATGCCCCTAATGGGCATTTTTAAAATCGTTCCTCCATGAGGAATATCTCGTGATAGACGCAATGTTGATTTTTCAATCGGGAGCATCTGTAAATAATGATGTGCCATTTTCCACAACATGAGCATGTTTCATGAAGTTACGAGCGAAAACGCGTCATAAATGCTGCATCTGTATATTATAATATTTATATATGGCTCTGAGTGAGCTTCACGTACAAACACTCACTCAAGTTTAGACAAAGCCCAAAACAATTATACTTCTTGTAATCTACTCCATGAGACCTTTCAAATGACATATGACACATGACTATCTGAGCTAATGTTTTTGGCATATTACAGTACATAGTACAAAAAAAATATTTAATAAATTATGAAAACATTTTTTTATTTATCAGCAAATAACTCAGCACTACTTACGAGTTACTCAAATTAGCTAAATGCATTGTAAAGTTCATACTCTAAGCTTTCAAACGACACCTATTTTGTGTTGATCAAGGCAGTAGTTATGAAAAATATGAATATTTTACCGAATACCGCCGGCACTTCGTGTTTAAGGTGTTAAGATGTGTTTTGGTCAATCAGATCACAAGTAGACGAGGGAAACACATTCCTGTTTACACCTGGGGCCAGATTTACTAAACAGGGCAAATTAGCGTAAGAGCGCATTTCCAAAAAGGCACAGATTGGGAGTGTAAAGTTCAGCGCGTGATCTATTAAAGAACACAGACGGATCACTTCCATAATAACCAACACAATCTACCCGTTAGCGTCTTGTTTAAGACGTGCTATTTTTGTGCGGTAAATAATGGCGCAAACACCAGTAAATTGGCGAAAGCAAACCTTAGTATTTAGTTTTAAATACTCTCCTCCCATAAACACTGAAAGGGAAACTCCTACAAACGCATGTGCAATAAGGTCAGTCGCAAAAATAACCCTGTCCATGCCTTTTCAGCGCTAATTTTGTCTTCAGTAAATCCTGACAGTAGTTTTTAACACCAAAAGAGGGTATGCTCTGGCGTAAACTGTTAGTAAATCTGGCCCGTGGTGTTTTAATCCGTCTCTTTTGTCCACTTCTGTCCTGATTTCTTCGAGGGGAGGGTCTATGAAAAGGGTCTTTTCAGATTCAATCTAATGGACAAAATAAGCTCGCACAATTTTTATATGAACGCGACCGGAGACGACAGAAAAACACACGGAGAGCATCAGCTTTCGTTTTTGCTCTGACAGACTCAAGACCAGCCGAACGCTGTGAATTAGTTCGGATCATTTTACTGATTTGATCTTTGAATGTCATTCATCGAAATGAACAAATCTTTTTTCGAGTCATTTCGTTCATTTTAAGCAGAATATAAATAAAGTGTTACATATAATGGCCAAATCCCCCAACACATCAACTTAAGTGACGTTGATCACATTTAGAATAAGAAAAAAGTGCAATGCAAGGACAAGCCAAATTATGAGCAACAGAAATGATTAATTCATTGCTTATATGGGTCTTCATTCAGGCTATGATCCGAGTCGTTCGTTCATCCCGTGACATCTCTGAGATTATACCGTCTGTAGTACCGGATACAGAAATGATCAGTTCACGTCTCGAGTCTTCGGGTTCGAGTCATTCGTTCTTTTGTCACGTAACTGTTGTCATTGTAGATGTGTTTGCCTTATCAAAGTGATTTTCCCCATCATACGGATAAAGTTTAAAGCATTACCAACTCTTTATTACCACATTCAATATTATGGAAAAGAACCATCATGACAGAAATTCAAAATATTATAAAGTGAAAGAAATAAAAAAGCTACAATTTGAGACCAGAAACGCTACGCGCTTGTTTGTAAGGAAGTTTGGGAATTATTATTAACTAATTCTGTATCCAATACAGCTGTCACGTCACGTGACAAAAGAACGAGACTCAGAAGCGTCAGACCCGAAGACTCGAGACGTGAACTAATCAATTCTCTTTCCGGGACAGACAGCACAGCCTCTATGGGGATGTCACGGGATAAACGAACGACTCGAAATCGAACCTGAAGACTCGAGACGTGAACTAATCAATTCTGTTTCCTGTACAGAACCTATGGGATGTTGCGCATGCGCCGTCAATACAAACTGAACGAATCACTCTCTGAGACAGTTCGTTGTTCCTGAGTCATATTAAAGATTCGTTCAAAATGAAGGAATCGTTCATGACCGACCCATCACTTCTGTGAATGCATGTTAGAAATCAGGAATGGACAGAGAACATTAGCCTCGTTCAGACTGTCAGTCCAGATCCGATTTTTATGCAAATCCGACTGGAATCTGATCTAATGTTGGACTGTCCACACTGTGTATCGCAGCTGTTCAGATCCGATTTATGTGCTCATGCAGTGCTTTCGTTTTCCAGAATATCTGCATTGGTTTCTATGGCAACGACGTTGTGTTGGTAGGCATAAGCCAAAACAGCAACAACAACCGCAACATACAGGGGTCTGCAATACAGATGTTTATTAGATGATTATTTACAACATGACATTGTGCAGCCGCCGCACTCAGGACTACTGTGAACCGCTGGTGTGTGGCTTTATTCTGCGTCGTCTCCGCCGGTTTCAAAACATGTCTCCGTTATATTGTCATTTTCTGCTCGACTGGCTCAACAACACAACCTTGTTTCTGAAGCGGCTTTCAGCATGTTTTTTATAACAACGTCTGGTGTTTACGTTTTACGTGGCATGAGAAAGTCACATTAATCACGCGAAATCCGATCAGAGCGCTCAGACTGAAACGAATCTCCAGAAATGTCCAGAAACGAATGTAGCTTGAAACGAATTAGTAAAAATTAAATTTCATGTGATTTATGGCCGTTCAGACTTGCTAAATCTGATCGGATTTCAATCGGATATGCACAAAAATCAGATTTGGACTGACAGTCTGAATGAGGCTATTGTGCTTGGGACGTTTATCCTCTTCAAACCAAACTTGGGTCTCCAGCCGACTTTTTAAAATCCCGTCCGGCTAGCGCGTAGTTTACGCATTAGGTCAGTAGACGGAGAGTAGACTGTCTTTAGTGGCTGTTCCAACGCATTCATGAGCGTCTACACTACGAAAGCAATCCGATCAAATGCATTTTCAACTGCCTCTGGAAGTGGTCGAAAGTGGACAAGCTCAAAGCATTTCAGACCCGTTTACACCTGTATTTAGAGTCGTCCACTTGTGATCCGATCGACCAAAACGCTTCTTAATACCAGGTCTAAACAGGACTATAATGCCGTTTCACAGACACGCGTGAGTACAGATTTGAGTTCTCTTTTGCGTCTTATCGCGCTTGAATGGTTTAATAGAACGGAGTAGAATAGCGTTGCCTTAAATCGCTGTCTAACAATGCCTGGTTGAGCCAAACATGATTAAAAAAGATGCATGTATTTCAATGTCTTTAATGGTGTAGTCAGTAGAGCGTAAGGTTAGAGGATCTAGGTTTTGACACGATCAACCCGGGTTCGAATCCGCCTTTTGCCGAGTTTGCTCTTCTCTCTTTTCCCATCACATATCACATCGAAAGGCATTTACTTTCAATAAAAATTAAGAAAATGTTCTAAAAGTGGAAATAAAGTGCCTAACGAAATGTTTAATGATAATAAAAGTATTTATTGGGAGGGTTAGGGGTAGGTGTTGGGAGGGCTTTTATTGTGCAATTAAGGCGGCATCCATTTCATAATTTTAATAAATATGATAATTTACATTCTATGTTATTATTGCATCCTGTTAATGTACAACAACAATGTGGTGCAAATAGTATGTATCTGTCAAAATAAAGTATAAATTGCATGTAATTACTATTTACACATTTTGCAAAGAACTGCTACTTTTACATGGTGCAGATAGAATATTTCACTATTTTCACTTAGTAAATAGCATCTAATTATCACTAAGAAAACATGCTATTTTCACTTAGTGCAAATAGAAGCTGCCTTAATAGCACTTGAATGAATGAGAGAGTTCATATAATGCAACGCGAGTCAAAGGATAATGTTAATTGCGTTAAATATGTGTTAAAATGAATTTTTTTTTGCAAAATCATTAATTTTGACTGCCCTAGTCTTTACATTTACATTCATGCATTTAGCAGACGCTTTTATCCAAAGATAAGACCGTTCACAACAAGTACGATAACTATATTAGCACACAATATCGTTCTCTTTATTAAAAGCTCACGCTGCAGTCTGCAGCTCATTAAAGTCTGGTGGATTCTGATTGGCTGTCAGAGTTTTTAGCGTTCATCGGCTGGAATGAAATTGCTCTGAAAGTGATTTATCTGTTGTTATCGTTATATTTGTGGCGTGAACTCTGCTGTTTTTACATCGTCCTTGATGTGAACGGACCGTTAGGAAAGAGTAACACAATTTTTCACTTAGTCTGTAAATTTTTCAAAAATTTCACAATAAGATTCTTCATTCTTAAAGGCCCATTCACACACAAACATTCTAACTCTAAGATGAATGATAAAAACATTGACAGCCAATCAGAATCTGTCCTGCATTAAAGAGTTGCTAGGGAGTTCTGGATGGTTGCTAGGGTGTTCTGGGTGGTTGCTAGGGTGTTCTGGGTGGTTGCTAGGGTGTTCTGGATGGTTGCTAGCATGTTCTGAGCAGTCACTTCCTGTCTGGTGTGAAATGACACCACAAACACCACATGACGAAGCACACGGTGCACTTTAAGAGGTTTTACTAGTAGTAGTAGTACTAGTGATGCTTGACTTGAGAGCACTAATCAATCATAATTCACCAATAAGCATGCAAACATTATTAATATGTGAATACTGCACCTCCTGGAAGCTGATGGCCGTCATGGCTCCGTGATGCAGCTTCTTCCTGAAGTCCTGCGCCAGACTCAGCTCATCTGCGCTGAACTTGTCGTGTCGGAACAGAACTCCCACCTTCACGGCGACCTTGATCATGTTCTTCACCACCTTCTGGGCCTCGCCGCGGTTCCCTGTGTGCTCTTTGGAGACGCGGTACAGCTCGTCCAGGACCTCGCTGCTGTTGTCGTCGATGAACATGTGAGCCATGGACTTGCTGGCCATGTGACTGAGGATCTTCTTCTGGGCCTTCATGGCCATGTCCTTGGAGCTGAACGCCTCCATCCTGCGTCCTGTGCTAGAGAACGGACGCACGCAGACATACAGTGTGTGTTTACCTGCGTGGTGCAGTCGGAGGAGTGTGTGTCGAGTGTTTGAGGAAGTGGCGTCTTCCGCTGTGTAACTGAGAGAGGAAACAGTGTGATCGGAGAAGATATGTCACTTCTGCTTTCTGTCTCTCTCAAACACTTAGAGTTTCAGACTCTTGAGAGACGTTTCAGACCATTGGAAGTGTGATAGTAAGAACACAAACTAACCTGAAGCTTCACCTCTAAACTTCACATCAACCTCGAGCACGAACACACACGAGGCAGTGAAGAATCACACCTGATCTCTCTGATATCTGTGTCTTCACAGCAGCAATGAGATTAAAACAGAAAGCTTCACCCGGTGAAGAGCAGGGGTTTACAAACCGGGGTCTGGGGCCCTCAGGGGCCGCAAGAGGGAAGCTGGGGGTGCTTTAGAGAAAGATGGTTTAAAAAATGTAAAAAAAATTAATAAAAAAAAAAGGTTTAAAATAAAAATGGATTTAAATAAATATATTTTATTAAAATGAATAAATAAATTAAAATGAAAATTCTAATTTTTTATTAAAATTTTATGTTAATATATAAAAAAAATATATATATTCTTTGATTAAAATAAACTGCTACAACATACATAATATAAACAGAATTTTATGCAAATAATAGGGCTGTCAAGCGATTAAATTTTTTTAATCTAATTAATTACACGATGTGGCAATTAATTAATCTAATTAATCGCACATCAAATCTGGCTAAGAAATTACTCCCAAAAGATAATTTAAAGTCGTCAAATAGACATTACAAAAAGTAGCTTCAGAAGAAAATATTTTTGGGCAAACTATACCTTTAATGATTGTTTTTATTAATATGGAAATATGAAATTATTTTTAATGAAATTATACTCTAAATAAGAAACTAAAACGATAAACGTCTAATGGAGTAAGTCATTCATTCATTTGATTCGTTCAAGCGGCTGATTCATTCAGGAGTGAAGTAATGGTTCTCTTTATGGTCCATTGAATCATTGGTTCACCCGATCGCTCAAAACAGTTCTGCTTTGTCTTTATATTTTCGTTGGCAAAACTGAGCAAAACAGACAATATTGTGTCTAAAACAACACAATGTTAACTTACTCATTTATTTTATTAAACTGTTGTATATCGCATTTGCACTCCTCTCGTGCTATTCTGGACAGAAAAACAGAACTCGTGTGATATTGCACTTGTTACTCGTGTGAGTGCGTTTTCACACTGGCAGTTTAGTTCGAAACGGGGCACGGTTCACATGAAACATTGGTAATGTGAAAGCTGTCATGTGGACCCGGGTGAGCTGAGCTCAGGGGTATTGAACACGAGACTGCCTGAAAGAGGTGGTCTGAGTTCGGTTGCGTAACTTGCGCTCGAGCTGTGCCGCGATTTACGTGAATATGAAGCAACACGGACTCGGGTGCGCAAGAAAAGTAACCTGCGCATGCGTTTTACCAGATGACGATGTATTTAGTTCAATAAAACACATGTAAGGGATGACAGTGTTGATGATTTACCTTGGATACCAGCGAGAGTGAGCCTGCAGTGTATTCGTGCACGGGCGGGAACAATCGCGCTCTGACGTGGATCACAACAAACGTGCCCAGTGTAAAAACACCCTGAGACTAAAACTCAAACAGGGGCATTTTTGTCTCATATCTTGAATTTTGTGGCCATTCTAACTCATTCTATAGGCTTCATCACACAGTGAGTTGTTGCCTTGCATCATATTCTTCATCAATAAACTGTATGAAATGTAAGATGACCTAAGTAGGTGTGGGGCGGGGCAAGTGCGTTAAATGCGTTAATAATTTTAACACGTTATTTTTTACCCTAACTAATTAATCTAATTATTGTTATCTAATTATTATTAATGGATATTGTGCAGTGGTGGGGGCATACATGTGCCACCCACAAATTACGCCTATGCTTTCAGGTAAAATAATGAACGGACTCAATATTCAGGTCATTTCAATCTTATTTTCTTTGATTCTATTGAAAAAATAAATCGTAGAACACATTTATTTTAGTATTTGAGATGTTATAATAATTTTGTAATTGCATAAAAATAATTTAAACAACTGTTATTTAACAAATATTATATTTGTATAATAAACTGGGGGGCCCTACTCATCATAGCTGGCTACGCCCCTGGTTTAAAACAAATTAAATTTAATGTAAATAAATAACTAAATAAAAACATTTGATTAAAATAAATAAAACTTATTTTAAATATATTTTTATTAAAATTTATAAATTGATTAACACAAATAATTAAAAGTCTATGTAAATATAAAATGAATAAAATATTCTTTGATTAAAATAAACTGCTACAACAGAATTTTATGTAAATAAACAAAAACATTTGATTAAATAAAACTTTGATTAAAAATGTATTAAATAATTTAAAAAAAAATAAATAATACAATTAAAACGATTAAATTGATTAATCATTGATTAAAATTTAAATCATTGATTAAAATGAATAAATTGATTAAAACAAATAAAACTTGATGTAATTAATAATAAATAATAGATTAATAATAATTAGAATAAATAGTTATTAATAAATAGTTATTAATATAATTATTAATCAAATTAATAATTATAGATTAATACATTTGACTAAAATAAATATATTAAAATATATAAATACAATTTTATTTAAATGAATAACACATCTAACATTACAGTAAAAGAATGCAATGATGGAACGTAATAGAAACTTTCCAAATTATATTATACACATATTTATAATATACATTTTTCACATTAATTTGGTCTTCATCCATGAAAATATATAGTTGCCGCAGGAGGATGGTCGTATTTGGAGCTCTGTGGATCTGAAAGATTGAGATGATCTAGAGTTTCAGAGGAGATCTCAACTCTATTATTTATAAAGCACATTTGGAACCAAAATGCTTTAAAATACACAATCACAACATAATATAGCCTTCTATAAATACCAAAAGTATAAAATATCTGTATTTAAAACATATTCAAAAGTTAAAGAATAAAAATGTGTTGACAAAGAAAATCTCAACAATGTCTCAAACTGTTCTCAGATCAGTCAACACAGTTTCTGGTCTGATCAGTCATTCTTCTTAAATCAGATTTAACAACTGAAAGGAATGAAGGATGTTGTTTCCGCCACAGTGTGTTTGTTCAGTGTAAATCAGTGTGGTTACAGTGTAAGTCTTGTTGTTATCTGACTGTTGTGTTGTTGGCGTGGGGCTTTAGATATCCTGCTGCCTGTAGACGTGAGAATGAAAGCATGAAAGAGTCAGCAGTGAACCAGACGTCACCATCAGACGATACATTACACACGTATTGCATCATGTTTATTGCATTAGTCACCTCCGGTAATCGGCCTCACACACTTCATCACACACACGAGCTGATTCATGACTGCTGTTTGTGTGTGTGATCTGTGTTTGTCAGGATTGTGTGTCCTCTAAAAAAACGCTAGGTTGCCAAATAACCCAAATTGAGTTGTTTTTAACCCAGCATTTTTTAGAGTGTGCCGTTCAGATTGCCTTTAAAAGTCCAATTCAGTACTGTGAGGTAGAACAGGAATTATAATATGCAGAATTATAATTGAATTGAACTGACATGTTCTTCATACAGACACTGAAACTTCAGCAGATTTGATCAGATCTGCTTTGGACCAGTTGAACGTCACGGCTGAAAGATTAAAAGAGAATCATGAAGTAAAAGGTAAAAGTATGAGGTAAAAGTAATGTGAGCTGGTATAAGTAATAAAATAGAACAAAGATAATAGAATTGAGACAATAATTCATATAGTTAATCTTGACACATAGATAAACCTCACATAGAAATATCAATCTATCTAGTTAGTTCTTTCTATCTATCCATTCAGACAGAAATGTATCTCAGATCAGTTGATGTGTGTTTTCCTCAAGTTTCACTGGTTTGTCCATAACGGTCACTCTTCATGATTTGATCTCTGACTGTTGAATTGACTTATAATAGAATACAGTCATTAATTTATATAGAAGATTTAATGTGGAGTTGGCAATAGATTAAAGACAGCATATGGAATGTATATTCTGCCACTCTAAATGAAAATGAAAACTTGATTAACCATTTTATTACTGAAATGTGTCCATAAATTATGAATTCAATTAGATTTTCATTTTACATTTAAAAATGGCAATGTATAGTACTCCTGAAAAGAAGTATAATAAAGAAGAATTAGAGAAGAATTAGAGAAGAATTAGAGAAGAGCGCTGCTGCGATGGCTTCCTTGGTGTATTTACTATGAATGAATAATAAAAGCATATGCATATAACAAAAGCTCAGCACATTACATTATCAACACTTTTTTGCACAGTAATGACTGGCTGTAAACATAACTGACTTCAAACATTTTCCATTACACAAAAAAATGTACAGAACGCTTTTTTTCATGACATACAAATAAGCAATTAAACATTATTTAGCAATATTAGAAAAATAACATGTACAATTTCCCTTCAAATGCATTATAACATTGTTAAAATCATAAACATAACTTGTATTAAGTATATCACAAATGCACCATTCCTTTTAAAGAAAAAATAAAAAAATGCAATTGATGATTTCATTGTGAATGTTACTATAATCTACAGGCATTTGAATATGTTTGGAGGGCTGAATTACTCAAAAATTGTCATTAAATAAATATTGAATATGGAGATGTCTGTAGTAGAGCATTTGCCAGTATAAATGTCACTTATGAAGAAACGTCTCGGTTACGTATGTAACCCTCGTTTCCTGAAGGAAGGGAACGGAGACGTTACGTCAGTTACTGACGAAATGGGGGTTTCGCTTAGAAGCCAATCGCCTTTGAGCTCTACAAAACGAGCCAATGGCATGAAGATGCCATGGGTCTGCGGAATTTGCATAACGCAACCCCACCCCACCGCGTGGGTATAAAGGGCGTTGCGTGGCAATCTCGCATTATGTTACCTACTGAAGAGCCGAGGCATGAGTGTCCGGCCGTTTCAGCGTTACAGCGGAAGTGGCATGGGGACGTAACGTCTCCGTTCCCTTCCTTCAGGGAACGAGGGTTACATACGTAACCGAGACGTTCCCTTTCAGTCAGTACACTACGAGTTACGTCAGTTACTGACGAAATGGGGGTCCCAATACAATCTCCCCACGACGGCTGTCTTCCAGCGTCCTGCGCTGACCAGGGCTCCCTGCCGTGAGTCTTAGCACGAACGAGGGGCTAGGCTCAACGCCGATACCAAGGTACACTGGGAAGCATATCCCACGTGGAGAAATGCAACACAATGCCTGCCCGAGGGGAGGACTTAAGAATACACATATGACCCCCGTAGGGACTGCATATGGAGCACTCTGGGGTATCCAGCCGCAGGTGGAAAATTTTTCAACCCCAGGTGTGACAAGGGTGTCTTGCCAAGGGAAGACACGTGCTCAGAGAGACTTACCATGGAAATACACGTGGGGGTTGCCCAACGGGGGAACCATGCACACGGAGGCACCTAGCCGAACACGAGGGCTGACCAAGCGGGTATGCACTTACTGGGAAGCTCACCTGAGAGAAAATGGTGAATCATCCAGTCCGTGGAGTGGAATGGTGCAGCAAGCGAAGACACCTGAGCCTGTCCAGTTACTGGCCACTTGGGGCGAGTACACGAGCGGACACAGGCTCCACTCGGAGATTATAAAATCTTGCGAATGTGTTGGGTGTCGCCCAGCCTGCAGCTCTACAAATGTCTGTCAGCGAGGCACCATGCGCTAAAGCCCAAGAGGAAGCAACACTCCTAGTGGAGTGTGCTCTAACCCCAAGGGGGCATGGCATGCCCTGAACCTGATATGCCAGGACAATGGCGTCCACTATCCAGTGAGACAACCTCTGCTCGGAGAGAGCCTTCCCTTTCTGCTGCCCTCCATAACAAACAAAGAGCTGGTCTGAGGTCCTGAAACACTGCGTCCGGTCTACGTAAGCGCGAAGGGCGCGTACTAGACAGAGCAGTGCCAAGGCTGGGTCTGCCTCCTCCATAGGCAGCGCTTGCAGGTTCACCACCTGATCCCTGAAGGGAGTGGTGGGAACCTTGGGCACGTATCCAGGCCGGGGTCTCAGGATCACATGAGAATCCAGGCACGCTTCGTCAACCGAAAATGCCTGCAGGTCCCCTACCCTCTTGATGGAAGCCAGAGCAATCAAGAGCGCCACTTTCATTTAAAGGAACTTCAGCTCCACAGACTGCAGGGGCTCAAAGGGAGCTTTCTGCAGGGCAGATAAAACCACTGCAAGATCCCAAGAGGGTATTTGAGGAGGGTGAGGAGGATTTAATCTCCTCGCCCCTCTAAGGAACCTGCTGACCAGGTCGTGCTGACCTACCGTTTTTGAATCCACCAGGTCATGGTGATCCGAAATTGCGGCCGCATAGACCTTCAGGGTGGAGGGAGACAGCCTTCGCTCCAACCCTTCTTGGAGGAAGGAAAGCACAGACCCGATTGAGCATTTCGTGGGGTCTTCTCGGCAAGAAGAGCACCAGGTGACAAAGAGGTTCCACTTCAACGCATAGGCCTGTCTCGTGTGCTTGTCCTTGAGCAGGGCTCGGAAGCGGTGCAGGGAAAGACGTACGGCCAGCAACTCGAGGCAATTGACATGCCATAGGCGCTGGGGTCCTCTCCAGGAGCCCGCGGCAGCATGTCCATTGCACATGGCACCCCAGCCCGTGGCAAACTCGTTCTAGGGGAACACCTGCCCATAGAAAACTGAGGGAAGGAGCGGCCCTGCTACCATCTCCTGGGAAAGAACCGAGTTCACCTCCGAGCTGCCTTCCTGCGGCGTCCTCCACGCCTCGGCCCGGGTGAAGGCTGCTGCTGGGGCTGGGCGGGAGGGGCGGGAGCCGCAGGAGGGCGGCCTCGGCGGGGAGCAGACAGAGGCTTCTGAGCCGGCGGCTGGGTAGAGGCAGCAGCAGGCCGCGGTGGCAGAATATGCTTGATTGCCTCAGTCTGTTTCTGAGCGGTCGAGAACTGTTGGGCAAAGTCCTGGACCGCCCCGCCGAATAGCCCATCCTGGGAAATGGGAGAATTGAGTAAACGGGTTCGGTCACCTTCGTTGCTCGTAGAGCGAGGTCGGTGGCCGCCCGCAGCTCCTGCATTAACGCGGGGTCAGCATTGCCCTCGTGCATGTCTCTGAGCACCTTGGCCTGGTAGACCTGAAGGGTGGCCATCGCATGCAGGGCGGACGCGGCCTGGCCCGCAGCTCTGTAGGTCTTTGCCACCAGAGTAGACATAAACCTACAGGCCTTGGGCGGGTGCTTTGGGTCACCACGCCACGTCGCAGCGCTCTGCGGACACAGTTGCATCGCAACAGAGTGCTCAACAGGGGGAACCCCAGTGTACCCTTTCACCGCGCCGCCATCGAGGGCAGTGAAGGTGGAAGTGGCTGCCGAACGATCGCGAAAAGTCAAGGGAGACTTCCACGACTTCGACACCTCTTCATGCACTTCCGGGAAGAAGGGCACTGGGGGCTGACGGGCGCCTTCGGCACGGGCCGCCCCCAGATACCAATCATCTAGCCGAGAGCGCTCGGGACATGGCGGAGGGTTCCACACAAGCCCAAGAGCCTCGGCCGCCCGGGAAAGCATGGCTGTGAGCTCTGGATCAGACTCGGGCAATGCTGGGACTCCCGAAGGAGGCAACACAGCCTAATCGTCATCTCCGGAGGAATCCAGCCCACCTTGTGATGCGGCGATCGACATAGCATCCTCCGCCGGTGCGCCAAATGAAACGCAGGGCCCAGGACGGGAATCACCTGTGCCCTCATCTGGCAACACCACAGGTTGCAGTGTGCTAGAAGGGGGTGTGGCCCGAGGAGGATTCGTCGGGTTGGCCCACACCTTCACCCTCAAGTCACCCTGACCACCAGCCAAAGTATTCCCACTCGTGGAGGGAATAGATTGGGGTGTGGTAGAGGGGACTCTCCCTCCAGCATGGAGATCACAGAGTCTTGACTGCAACACTGCGATGGCCATGTTCCTGCAGTGGGAACATGACTCATCCATGAACGTGCGCTCAGCGTGCAGAAGGCCTAAGCACGCCAAACAGCGATCATGGCAGTCAAACCTAGGAACCAGCCGACCGCACCCAGGAACGGAGCACGGGCGAGACATCTTGAAACAGACGTGCCGCGTGCAGCTCTTTTAGAGAAGAGTTTTTGCTCTGCAGAAATGCTGAAGCGCCTAGGGAGAACACACACGCTGTGCTAGATCACTGCACAGATCAGACAGGAATGCGGAACTCGCTAGAACGCGCTGTAACACCAACACTCTGGAGAGACACTCGTCTTGAAGAGAAAAAACGCTCAGGCAGTAACACTCGGCTCTGAAGCAGAAACATAATGCGAGATTGCCACGCAACGCCCTTTATATCCACGCGGTGGGGCGGGGTTGCGTTATGCAAATTCTGCAGACCCATGGCATCTTCATGCCATTGGCTCGTTTTGTAGAGCTCAAAGGCGATTGGCTTCTAAGCGAAACCCCCATTTCGTCAGTAACTGACGTAACTCGTAGTGTACTGACTGAAAGGGAACAAAAGGTTTCCTTGTTTGACTTTGGATGAAGGATTGGATCATTCTGTAAAGTTACACAAACGTGTGTGCGATGATCACTATGGGTTAGTGTCTGTTGATTCTGTTGAATGTGATGTGTCTGTAGTGGCTCTTTATTCACCATCAGCTGATCCAGAGAAGGTCAGACTAACACCTACAACCTGTAAGTAAAACACAGACAGTCAAATGTGTGCGACATTATTGCATTATCCACTTTAGAACAACTAAATGAAACTACTTAGACTATTAAGTGAGAGATTATAATATAACACTGTGAAACATGATTGTTAAAGCTGTTTTTAAACATTCAGATTTTGATTTTGCATCCAAATCACCATGAATAATGATCCCTGACCCTTATCTATAATCCTGTATGACTGTCCTCTTTCTATGTCATTGGGTCAGTTTTATTTATGACAAAGAAAGTAGTGATAAATAGTTATTTATTAAATTAAATATTTAATTGTTACTATAAACTACTATATTAAATAAATAAACTAATCAAACTCTCATTAAAAATGTTTATAGTACGTAAGTCACCATTACCAGGAAAGTAACCTCAAAAGTAGATACTAAATTAACTTTCAATTAAAATATGAACAGTTTTAATCATCACTACTCACCGAAGCGTCTCCAGTTTATAATGTGGATCATCCGTCAGATCAGAGAGCAGCTTCACTCCTGAGTCTCTTAGTTTATTCAATGACAGATCCAGTTCTCTCAGGTGTGAGGGGTTTGATCTCAGAGCTGAAGCCAGAGCAGCACAACCTTCATCTGTAACACCACAATCAATCAACCTGTAGAGAACAATGACACTCTTCAGTCTCTTAGTTCAGTATCTACAGCTCAGATAAGCAGGAACTTCACAATCAGAAAGAGAGACTTAATCCACCATTAACAGGTCCAGTCTAAGGTTAAGACCCACTTTTACATGCTGCTTGAGGGGTTAGTTTCAATATCAAAAATGTAGCGTCTGGACTGACAAACGATGATCTGTTCCATTGAATATCAGAGATGCTTTTAGCCTTTTGACATTTGCATATAAATTAATGTCCTGGCACCAAGGAGTCTGTGTTGAATTGCCCTGTGCCACTTTTGTTGCCTTGGCCGATGCTAAGCAGTAACACCGTTAAGGCCCCTTTGGATACTTCAAAGAGATCATAATCAACACACGTTCCCATCTCTACGGCAGGCAGAGAGGGCCATGTGGCCTGGATGTGGGGAAAGCCAGCCCAATAGACATAAACACAGACAATTTCTTCATTTACCTCATAATTAAACTATTCCAGACTGTATATGATATATTCCTGTGTGTATGCATGTCCCTTGTTATATCAGCCTAGTTATGGTGTGTTAGTTATGTTAAGGTAACTTTAAATGCTTGTATTCATGTGTAAGAATGTATCTCTGCTTTAATATCTTTCAACCATATACTTCTTGGATTTGAAATTCTCCTCTCATTAAGCTTTAACCAAATATGGGTAGTATGTTACGATAAAATGTATTATACTATTGTTACCATCCTTTGGATTAAAAATTACACAATCTGACACCATCATAAATCAGGCAAATTAGGTTGTCAACCAGACAAAGAAACTTTTCTCCCACCTAATGTTCCCACCTATGATTGGTCATTTCAGAAAAGATGGGTGTATGTTAATGTGTCTTTAGAGGACAATGACACAAGCTCCTCTGGGCTCAGTCAATTCCTAACTTCTGACAAGACGAACTTCCTTTCCTCATTTTCTGGCAAAACTTCGCTTTCAAGCTAACCACCTTCAAACTTCCCGCGGATCGACAACACGACCGGAAGAACCAAGAGAAAGCTTCAGCTCACGAACGCTCTGAGAAACTCTACAACACATGCATCTGGCTTTACTCAGCACCAAACCCAATGCAAGTATCAACTTTATCAATCTGTAGATGTGTTTAAGATATGTGCCCGTTTAAGGTGATTTTATTCGTTGCTGGCTCTCAAGGTTAACTGTTTGTGAATTTGCCATTTCTTGATCTTTCTTTCTTTCTCTCTTTCTCTCTTTACTTTTTGTTATTCTGTATGTATTCTTTGTTTAGGCGTATGTATTCGTAGTCCCATTTATTAAAACCGTTATATCCACGTTTGATTGTCCCTGTTGCTGCTCACAAATCTTAGTCACTTAAGTGTTGCGATTTTTGCTACAATCTTATATAGTACTGTTGAGTACTTTAGTTAGACTCTAATAGAACAAAAAGTTATTCTTCGTGGCCAGAAGAATACTCTTTCTAAAGATATGATAGAAAGAATAGACTTTAGTGAGAACTTATAAGAAGATCGTACTGTCGGTTCGTCGGGCGAACGGACCAGACGATTTGAAATTAATTCTTTTAAAGGTTATTCTGAAAACTAGCCTATCTATATATTCATAATTAATCACAATCCGTTGTGATTAATTATCTATATATTGTACAAATACATGGGCTAGGTATTTCCCTTTTGGGTGATTTGAATATTTATAATTGATCATAACAGGTTATGATTAATATATGATTATGATTAATATAAAATATACATATATAGTTCCCCTTTGAGCTAATTTATTAAAATATGTAGCCGAGTCGCTACAAAAAAAAATCAAAGAATCTTAATTTTTTTTTATCTGAGTACCTCAAAATTCTCAGCACATCTGTATGATATAAGCAGAGTTGTCATATCTTTACATCTTTACAGTGTTTATATTATCATTAATATTGTAAAATTATGTCAAACTTTGGAAAGAATCTAATGAAGATTAAATCATCTTCAATAATCTGGCAGGTTATTTTTTTTTGTCTTGTTTAGTTTTTGTTTTAATTTTGTTCATTGTTCATCACAAGAGGAAAAATGGAGGTGAATGTTGAAACATTTATATAATCTTACTTCAGTTTCTCCAGTTTACAGTGAGGATCCTTCAGTCCACCAGAGAGCAGCTTCACTCCTGAGTATCTTAGTTTATTTCCAGTCAGATGCAGTTCTCTCAGGTGTGAGGGGTTTGATCTCAGAGCTGAAGCCAGAGCAGCACAACCTTCATCTGTAACACCACAATAACTCAACCTGTAGAGAACAATGACACTCTTCAGTCTCTCAGTTCAGGATCTACAGCTCAGATAAGCAGGAACTTCACAATCAGAAAGAGAGACTTAATCCACGGCACCATTAACAGGTCCAGTCTAAGGTTCAGCCCTGCTTCTACATGCTGCTTGAGTGGGTTAGTTTCAATATCATAAAAAATGAAAGAATCTTAATTTTTTTTTTTTTTATCTGAGTACCTCAAAATTCTCAACACAGCTGTATGATATAAGCACAGTTGTCACATCTTTACATAATCCAATCGTGTTTATATTATCATTAATATTGTAAAATTATGTCAAATTTTGGAAATAATCTAATGAAGATTAAATCATCTTCAATAATCTGGCAGGTATTTTTTTTTGTCTTGTTTAGTTTTTGTTTTAATTTTGTTCATTGTTCACCACAAGAGGAAAAATGGAGGTGAATGTTGAAACATTTATATAAACTTACCACAGTTTCTCCAGTTTACAGTGAGGATCCTTTAGTCCACCAGAGAACAGCTTCACTCCTGAGTCTCTTAGTTTATTTCCAGTCAGATTCAGTTCTCTCAGGTGTGAGGGGTTTGATCTCAGAGCTGAAGCCAGAGCAGCACAACCTTCATCTGTAACACCACAATAACTTAACCTGTAGAGAACAATGACACTCTTCAGTCTCTAAATTCAGGATCTTACAGTAATTTGCCTCTTGTCTCTACCATGGTAAGGCCTCTGTTTACAGTCCCACATTGCATACTGTAATGTAAAATGCTGTATCTGATGCCATCTGTCCCCCACTTTTGGAATCATCTCTGATCAATCTGATTGACATATTTTTTGATTGTTTAATTTCTCTTGTACTCTATCTTGATCTGTGTTCACAAATTGCAAAAGTTCTCTTGCTCTCTTTATCACACACACACACACACACACACACACACACACACACACACACACACACACACACACACACACACACACATTTTGAACACTGTGGTTATCTGATTTAAATTGCTTATACTGTAACAATAATTCATTACACTTAGTTATCCATTTCAGAAATGACAAACCATGCAGTTCTATAGAATCTATATCTAAAGAAATGCATAGATTTACCAAATTATTCACTGATTAACCATTAAGATCAGTTGGATTAAATCATAGACAAACATATTAAACTGAACGAGAAGAGATGCAAATGAAAAAAAGAGATGCAAATGTTTTTATAGATGAAATATTTATTTTGTGATTTTGTTTTATACTAACACAACTGAAAACACTCAAATGTTTGAAAAAGGAATTTTTGATGATCTGTTGTTAAATTAGTAATAAGAGTTTTGAAAATGTACAACTTGCTTGTGAAAACTACACCAAAATCAATAAAAACTGTAATACACATGTAAGACTTTAAAACAGTTTCAACTTATAAATATTTAATGTCCAAAAAATTATTAATTATGTGAAAATCCATGTAATAAGTGTTATGACTGTATATTATCACTTAATATAATCACTTAAGATCAATAATATTGTTGAATATTTAGTGTCCCAAACTAAGAAAGCCAGAGGCGACAGTGGCAAGAACCCAAACTCCATCAGGAGACAGAATGGAGAAAAAAAACCTAATGACAGTGTCATTATGATTCAGCTGCATTATAGGTCAGAATCAGATTTTAGATTGGTACAATAAGCAGGATAATATACATTCAAATGGTTCTCATCACAATATAAACCTGACTGGGTGATCAGGACCCCGGCTCGAAAACAGAGGGGTCTTGTATCGCCCTGAATGCACAGCCAGCCGTGGTTTATCCATTACATATAAGTATTGAAGTTTAAACAACAAAATTATCTATCAGGACTATTTTTATCTTGTTTATTTTTTTTGTATTTTGTTCATTATTGACCATATGAAGAAAATGGAGGAGGATGGTGACATACAATCTTACCACAGTTTCTCCAGTTTACAGTGAGGATCCTTCAGTCCACCAGAGAGCAGCTTCACTCCTGAGTCTCTTAGTTTATTTCCAGTCAGATCCAGTTCTCTCAGGTGTGAGGTGTTTGATCTCAGAGCTGAAGCCAGAGCAGCACAACCTTCATCTGTAACATCACAATACCTCAACCTGTAGAGAACAATGACACTCTTCAGTCTCTCAGTTCAGGGTCTACAGCTCAGATAAGCAGGAACTTCACAATCAGAAAGAGAGACTAAATCTACGGCACCATTAACAGGTCCAGTCTAAGGTTCAGACCCGCTTCTACATGCTGATTGAGGGGGTTAGTTTTAATATAATAAAATATCAGTTTTAGGGCTTTGTCATACATTTTTTGTGTGCTTCATTTATTACATAAATCTGATGAATTGAATCCTTTGTAAGTTATCATTTTGCAGTGTAACATTACAGTTAACAACTTTAAATATTAAAGTAATTTATTCAATTCAGTAAATACACTCACCTAAAGGATTATTAGGAACACCATACTAATACTGTGTTTGACCCCCTTTCGCCTTCAGAACTGCCTTAATTCTACGTGGCATTGATTCAACAAGGTGCTGAAAGCATTCTTTAGAAATGTTGGCCCATATTGATAGGATAGCATCTTGCAGTTGATGGAGATTTGTGGGATGCACATCCAGGGCACGAAGCTCCCGTTCCACCACATCCCAAAGATGCTCTATTGGGTTGAGATCTGGTGACTGTGGGGGCCATTTTAGTACAGTGAACTCATTGTCATGTTCAAGAAACCAATTTGAAATGATTCGAGCTTTGTGACATGGTGCATTATCCTGCTGGAAGTAGCCATCAGAGGATGGGTACATGGTGGTCATAAAGGGATGGACATGGTCAGAAACAATGCTCAGGTAGGCCGTGGCATTTAAACGATGCCCAATTGGCACTAAGGGACCTAAAGTGTGGCAAGAAAACATCCCCCACACCATTACACCACCACCACCAGCCTGCACAGTGGTAACAAGGCATGATGGATCCATGTTCTCATTCTGTTTACGCCAAATTCTGACTCTACCATCTGAATGTCTCAACAGAAATCGAGACTCATCAGACCAGGCAACATTTTTCCAGTCTTCAACTGTCCAATTTTGGTGAGCTCGTGCAAATTGTAGCCTCTTTTTCCTATTTGTAGTGGAGATGAGTGGTACCCGGTGGGGTCTTCTGCTGTTGTAGCCCATCCGCCTCAAGGTTGTGCGTGTTGTGGCTTCACAAATGCTTTGCTGCATACCTCGGTTGTAACGAGTGGTTATTTCAGTCAAAGTTGCTCTTCTATCAGCTTGAATCAGTCGGCCCATTCTCCTCTGACCTTTAGCATCAACAAGGCATTTTCGCCCACAGGACTGCCGCATACTGGATGTTTTTCCCTTTTCACACCATTCTTTGTAAACTCTAGAAATGGTTGTGCGTGAAAATCCCAGTAACTGAGCAGATTGTGAAATACTCAGACCGGCCCGTCTGGCACCAACAACCATGCCACGCTCAAAATTGCTTAAATCACCTTTCTTTCCCATTCTGACATTCAGTTTGGAGTTCAGGAGATTGTCTTGACCAGGACCACACCCCTAAATGCATTGAAGCAACTGCCATGTGATTGGTTGATTAGATAATTGCATTAATGAGAAATTGAACAGGTGTTCCTAATAATCCTTTAGGTGAGTGTATATTCAATCACAGAAAATATATAATGTATTATTATATATTTTTCTACATCACTAAAGATTATCTATACATCTGTGTTTGTTTATTTGTAAAACACAATCCAGAATCCACTAAATACACACTACTTCATTATACAAATGAATAAAAAGATATACTCATAAGCTATAACATAAAATATATTAAACTAGGTTAGCGTGTAATTCAGCAGCAAAAAGCAATTCTTGAAAAAAAATCTTTGGTGCACAGTAACTTTATAAAATTACTATTTGTATTCTTATAAAATAGATTCATGAAAAACAATTTATATTATTATATTTATATTTATATATGAACGTAAAGAATTATACATAGGCCTACACAAATAATATAAAATTAAAAGATTTTAAATGTATTGTGCAGCTTTTTCATGGGGCAACAACACATGATAGATACGGCAGTTAAAGATGCATGGTGAACTGATACCAGCAGTAATTATAGAATAAAATGTGTAAACTACAAATGTGATTTCTAGAGGCAGTAAAACATTCACATAAACATCATTAGAGGACAAACATTCCTAATCATACAGCATCAATATATAGAAAAAGACACTGTTAAAGACGTTGTTGCTGTTTGCTGTCAGTTTTGATCCCTGTCACATTCAATCCATCATTATGTCTCACACACTGACCTCTACTCCCATCAGCTCTCACACAGACACACAAACCTCCTCAGCTGCTTTAGTAAGTGTGTCTCACACACTCTCCTGCTCACTGACAGCGATGGGATTATGCGAAAACTTTCCCCTTTTGTTACTTTGGTTAGAAAGCACATGCTAAAATCATCAATGTGATCATGTTTTATCAGTGTAGTGATTGTTGTCAGTGTGACTTACTGAACTGATCTGGATTCTTTAACCACAGGCAGCAGCTTCTGAAGAACTTCATCTGCTGTATTTTGAGCTCCAATAAACTGCTTTAGATCAAAAAAATCGATCTTCTGCTCTGATGTCAGTAATACATAAACCAGAGCTGACCACTGTGAAGAGGAGAGGTTTTTTTTTTTTATTTCTCCATATTTCAGATAATCTTGGATCTCCTGCATCAGTGAATCATCACCCAGTTCATTCAGACAGTGGAACAGATTGATGGATCTCTCTGGAGAGTGATTCTCCCTGATCTTCTGTTTGATGTACTGAACTGTTTCCTCTTTGTTGTAGGAGCAGCTTCCTGTCTGTGTCAGTAGTTCTCGTAAAAGAGTCTGATTGGACTCCAATGAGAGACCCAGAAGGAAACGCAGGAAAAGGTCCAGATGTCCATTCTTACTCTGTAAAGCCTCATCCACAGCTCTCTGATGCACCTCAGATACTGAATTATATTTCAACCAGTTTAACAATTTAAAGAAGAAATTTTGTTTAGCGATTTGGTCAAACACAATTATATATTTTTTCATAAAGGAGATGTGTGTATATAGAGCTGCTAGATGTTCCTGAATGCTCAGATGAACAAAGCAGAAGACTTTCCCCTGATACATGCCCAACTCCTCTCTGAAGATCTGAGTGCACAATCCTGAGAACACTGATGCTTCTGTCACATCAATGCCACACTCTTTCAGGTCTTCCTCATAGAAGATCACATTGCCTTTCACAAGCTGCTGGAAAGCCAGTTTCCCCAGTTTGAGAATCATGTATTCATCTTTCACATTCTTCTTAAAGTCCTTCTCATGTTTGATGTTAGTCTGAATGATCAAGAAATGTGTGTACATTTGAGTGAGAGTCTTGGGAATCTCTCTAGTCTCTGCTTCACTCAACATCTTCACTAGAACAGTGGCCGAGATCCAGCAGAACACTGGGATGTGGCACATGATGTAGAGGCTCCTTGATGACTTCAGATGTGTGATGATTGTATTTGCCAGACTCTGATCACTGATTCTCTTCCTAAAGTATTCCTCCTTCTGTGGCTCATTGAAGCCTCGTACCTCTGTCACTCGATGGACACACTCAGAGGGGACGAGATCAGCTGCTGCTGGTCTGGAGGTGATCCAGATGAGAGCAGAGGGAAGCAGATTCCCCTCAATGAGGTTCATCAGCAGCACATCCACTGAGGCTGATTCAGATATATTACACAGTTTCACTTTGCTCTTAAAGTTCAGAGACAGACGACACTCATCCAGACCATCAAAGATGAACAACACTTTATATTCAACACTGGATATTTCCATTTCTTTTGTTTCAGGGAAAAATACATGAAGAAGATCTGAAAGACTGAGTGTTTTGTCCTTCATCAAGTTGAGCTCTCTGAAAGGAAGTGGAAATATGAGCTGGACATCCTGATTCTCTTTCCCTTCAGCCCAGTCCACAATGAACTTCTGCACAGAGACTGTTTTTCCAATGCCAGCGACTCCCTTTGTCAGCACAGTTCTGATGGGTTTGTCTTGTCCAGGTAAAGGTCTAAAGATGTCATTGCATTTGATTGGTGTGTCCTCTGTTGCTGCTCTCCTGGATTGTGTCTCAATCTGTCTCACCTCATGCTCATTATTGATCTCTCCACTTTCACTCTCTGTGATGTAGAGCTCTGTGTAGATCTCATTCAGGAGTGTTGGGTTTCCCTGCTTTGCTGTTCCTTCATACAGACACTGGAACTTCTTCAGCCGATTTGATTTAAATGTGCTTTGGGCCAGTTGAGAATCACAACGGAAAGAATAAATTATTAGATTACAACAGTAAAATATCTTTATGTCTAGACAGAAATGTCGTACCTCAGATTTGATGACATGTGTCTTCTCCTAAATATTCCTCGAGTGTCCACAGACTGTTCACTAATTATGGACAAACATGGACAGAACAGAGACAATACAATTGAGTAGAGAAAACAGAGACAATAATTCATATAGAGTCATTCCGTGTCTCTTCCCCTCCCTGGCCAAACATGTTAAATTTGATTTATTTTTCTGCTGAAAGAAATTCATAAATTTAGAACTTCATTTATACATCTACCTGTCTATCTATCTATCTATGAAATGTTGTATCTGTAATGAATGCTGAGAGACAAAGCAGAGAGATGGAATCCACTTGCACGCACAAATTTAATGAAAACATTACATAAATAAAACAGGAACATCCAGAAACTCAAGAACCAAGACACGAACATGTAAACAGCAAACAACGACTGACAAAAGAATAGTGAACCACAAGCACGTATATATATATATATATATATATATATACACACACACACTCACACAGGCAGACAAGCTTAACAAGATAACAAAGGGGTGTGGCAAATGGGAAACACCTGGGGAGACTAATCGACATGAAACTACAAAGAACTACAAAATAAAGCACAGGAAACACTTCAACGTAAAAGTCCAAGGACAGACACAGAGCACATGTGACAGAGCCCCCCCTTTAAGGAGCGGATTCCAGACTCTCTAAAAAAAACAAAAACAAACAAGAGTCCAGGAGGGTGGTGGAACGGAGGCAGAACGGGGGAGGGATGGAGGGCCAGGCCCGTAGAGGGGAAGATTGAGGCAGAGCAGGAGGCCAGGTTGGAACTGGCTGAGCAGGTGGCCAGGGTGAAGCAGGCAGACAGGGGGCCAGGGCGGAGCAGGCGGCCAAGGCAGCGCTGGCAGTTCAGGAAGCCATGGAGGCGCAGGCAGTTCAAGGGACCACGGCGGCGCAGGTAGTTCAAGGGACCACGGCGGTGCAGGTAGTTCAAGGGACCACGGCGGCGCAGGCAGTTCAAGGGACCACGGCGGCGCAGGTAGTTCAAGGGACCACGGCGGTGCAGGTAGTTCAAGGGACCACGGCGGTGCAGGTAGTTCAAGGGACCACGGCGGTGCTGTTAGTTCAAGGAGCCAGAGAGGCGTGGCCTCCGTAGCCTTATCAGGGTACCTATAGCCCCCCCAAAATTTTCTTGGGCGGAGCTATGGGGTTATGGGCTGGAGTCATCACTGAACTCGGGTCAGGGGCTGGAGTCCCCTCTGGACGCTGGTCGGGAGACAGAGTCCTCTCTGGATTCTGGACGGGAGACGGAGTCCTCTCTGGACCTTGGATGGGCAACAAAAGTCCTCTCTGGACTCTCTGGACACTGGACAGGGGCTGGCGCCGATGTGTATGCTGCCCACACACACTACATCGCCGTGGCCACAATGGTCAGCGCTACACACTCTGAAGACTCTGGGCTTGGAGACTCTGGTGTGGCAACCATCTTGGCAGAGGGCTCAGGCGTGGCAGCCATCTTGTCCGAAGACACAGGCTCGGCGGCCATCTTGGCCGAAGACATAGGCTCCCAAAAATGTTTAGGGGTAGCATCCTCCTCGACCTCCCCTACTGTGAAAGGGGAACCAGAAGGGCATAGTCCAAAAATTCTATAAATGACCCTCGAGGACCATCACGGACCAGTTTATCTTGAAGTGGTTTGTTTAGTCCATAACAGAAGAAATCGATCAGTGCCAATCTGGTAGGTCAGTTAAATAAGCAATGTCCAAAAAATCTTGGATGTGGTCCTTGAGGGAGTGATTACCTTGGCGTAGGTGGACTAATCTTACCACTGGATCCATTGTGTGGTCAGTCGTTCTGTAACGGTTGAGATAGGCAAAGAAGCAGGCAGAGAAGAAGATCCATGTGCAGTATGATTTGATAGTAGTAATCCACAAGATACACAAACATAGGGTAGCCAGAAAAGACGGGGAAACTCAGGACAGTAACAAGTTACAGCGAAGACACAACGACTGACAAAACACAAGAGAAACACAAGCACTATATATACACAGGGAAGACTAGCTTAACAAGATAACAAGGGGCGTGGTAAGTGGGAAACACCTGGGGAAACTAATCAACATGAAAAACTACAAAGAACTACAAAATAAAGCACAGGAAACACTTTAACGTAAAAGTCCAAGGACAGACACAGAGCACATGTGACAGTACCTCAGATCAGTTGATGTGTGTTTTCTCTCAAACCTTATTGGCTCCGACATAGACCGGTCACTCTTCATGGACACACAGCTGGGCTCCGATGGGTTTGATCTGTCACCCTTAAACTGACTTTAATACAATAGAGTAGACAGCAGAAAATGATATAGTTATTTTATGTAGAATTGACATTAATATAATAAAGACAATGTATGGAAGGTATATTTTGTCAATGTTTTATTTTCTAATTTATTACTTTGCACTGTTTTCATTTTGCATTTAGCAACACTGCAAATGCTATGGCAATATAAATGTAAAAAAAAATATTTGTCATGGCAATAAAAGACCTTATAACTGAAAATTAAAATGGTCAGATAGACTAAATAAAAGTAATGCTAATATTAAGATGATCTGAAAGAGCATGTTAAAGTGATGGAGACAGACTCGAGTCAGAAGACTCACAGTCACTCATATTGTGAAAGGCGAACACACACTGCACTGCTAGAACACCGCAGTCTGCACATTCATCTACAAACCCGATTCCAAAAAAGTTGGGACACTGTACAAATTGTGAATAAAAACAGAATGCAATGATGTGGAAGTTTCAAATTTCAATATTTTATTCAGAATACAACATAGATGACATATCAAATGTTTAAACTGAGAAAATGTATCATTTTAAGGGAAAAATAAGTTGATTTTAAATTTCATGGCATCAACACATCTCAAAAAAGTTGGGACAAGGCCATGTTTACCACTGTGTGGCATCCCCTCTTCTTTTTATAACAGTCTGCAAACGTCTGGGGACTGAGGAGACAAGTTGCTCAAGTTTAGGAATAGGAATGTTGTCCCATTCTTGTCTAATACAGGTTTCTAGCTGCTCAACTGTCTTAGGTCTTCTTTGTCGCATCTTCCTCTTTATGATGCGTCAAATGTTTTCTATGGGTGAAAGATCTGGACTGCAGGCTGGCCATTTCAGTACCCGGATCCTTCTTCTACGCAGCCATGATGTTGTAATTGATGCAGTATGTGGTCTGGCATTGTCATGTTGGAAAATGCAAGGTCTTCCCTGAAAGAGACGACGTCTGGATGGGAGCATATGTTGTTCTAGAACTTGGATATACCTTTCAGCATTGATGGTGCCTTTCCAGATGTGTAAGCTGCCCATGCCACACGCACTCATGCAACCCCATACCATCAGAGATGCAGGCTTCTGAAATGAGCGCTGATAACAACTTGGGTTGTCCTTGTCCTCTTTAGTCCGGATGACATGGCGTCCCAGTTTTCCAAAAGGAACTTCAAATTTTGATTTGACCACAGAACAGTTTTCCACTTTGCCACAGTCCATTTTAAATGAGCCTTGGCCCAGAGAAAACGCCTGCGCTTCTGGATCATGTTTAGATATGGCTTCTTTTTTGACCTATAGAGTTTTAGCCGGCAACAGCGAATGGCACGGTGGATTGTGTTCACCGACAATGTTTTCTGGAAGTATTCCTGAGCCCATGTTGTGATTTCCATTACAGTAGCATTCCTGTATGTGATGCAGTACGTCTAAGGGCCCGAAGATCACGGGCATCCAGTATGGTTTTCCGGCCTTGACCCTTACGCACAGAGATTGTTCCAGATTCTCTGAATCTTTGGATGATATTATGCACTGTAGATGATGATAACTTCAAACTCTTTACAATTTTTCTCTGAGAAACTCCTTTCGCCGCAGCATTGGTGGAATTGGTGATCCTCTGCCCATCTTGACTTCTGAGAGACACTGCCACTCTGAGAGGCTCTTTTTATACCCAATCATGTTGCCAATTTGACCTGATAAGATGCAAATTGGTCCTCCATCTGTTCCTTATATGTACATTTAACTTTTCCGGCCTCTTATTGCTACCTGTCCCAACTTTTTTGGAATGTGTAGCTCTCATGAAATCCAAAATGAGCCAATATTTGGCATGACATTTCAAAATGTCTCACTTTCAACATTTGATATGTTATGCATATTCTATTGTGAATAAAATATAAGTTTATGAGATTTGTAAATTATTGCATTCCTTTTTTATTCACAATTTGTACAGTGTCCCAACTTTTTTGTAATCGGGTTTGTAGTAACACGAGCAGCTTCTCATTGACAGTCAAAAACTGTACGTGTTTAATTTGGTGACAGAACTTTTCTCGAGTTTGGCAGACCTTTGTAAATTCTGCCAGAGAGAGCAGCTATGTTAGTTAACCAAGCTCAGCACTTTTCAAAGGCGGTTCTGTGTCTGTCCATCAAACATCAGGACTGAAGCTCTGGAGCTCCTGTGGGTCTTGGGAAAAAAAAGAACTGTACCGTTCTCCACCTGCGAACTTGCACTTCATCTTAAATCTGACGACGCGGAGATCATGTGACCCTTCGGCAGCAATGCACGCATAGTCCTTCGCTCTGCTCACTTTGTCAAATATTGTATAATCCTGTCAGTAAATTTTGAACCACTCTTTATCTAGCCAACTATGAATACCCCAGCAGTCAAGTACAGTCTGAAAAGAGAGATTGAGCAATCGCCAATAAAGAAAAAATTCAAAGATTCCACCATCTCCAAAGAGGATTTTGACGCTGCTATAGCTAATGGCATTAAGCTAGCACTCAAAGAGCAACAAAGTACTCTGAATTCGGTTGTGGCTTCGACAGTAAGAGAAGCGATACACACTGTACTGACCCCAGTCAGCTCACTATCACAGAAGAAGACGTATTCTACAGCTCTACAAAGTAACGGGAAGGCAATGGCTACCATCCCCGTCCCTTCAGCTCAACAAGGGGAAATTAGCTATGAGGCTGGTGGTGACCCTAACTGCCATGAAGAGGACAGTAACAAGGTGGCCATGGATACTTGTCAATTTCTTGCTGAAATCCTGTCCTACTTGTCCTGTACACTGGTCTGTTGACTGGTAAGCAAGCCTAACGAGGTTGTTGTTTTTTTGGGCTAATGGAGAGCAGGTCTGATCACTAAGTTTTTGGCTCTGTGGGCCTTTTGGGGACATGTCTTGTGTTGTAGTGGACAGGTCACGCATCAACGTTTGCTTCTGTTCTTGCAGACCTACACTCTTGGTAATGTGTGGTCTACTTTGGTTTTTGTACATAGTTGTTTGTCGTTCTTTTCTCTTTTTTTCCCCCATTCCCTCCAACAGACATGAAGACATTTATTTATTTTACTTTTCTTTTAAAAGGATTATGCATCTAGAACGATTGGTATCTAGGGTATATGCTACTGCCTACATGTCACTTGAAGTATGGCATTGCTTTTGTTTCTTTTCATTTAGATACAATCTTGATTTTATGAACATACAGTGCATGTTTTGAATATCTTATCACTGAATGTGAATGGCCTACATTCTCCTATTAAACATACCCGTATATTAGAATATTTACACCGTAAATCGATTTCCTGTGCCCTGATACAAGAGACTCATTTAAAACAATGCGACGTGGCACGTTTTCAAAACAAGTATTATAAATTAGCAGCCTTCTCTTGTGCTCTTAATAAAACTAAGAGTGTGCTTATCCTAGTTGATAGGAAGTTGCATTTACTATTGAACATACCGGGAATGATGATGAAGGTAGATTTGTCTTTATCTGTTGCAAAATACATAATATCAGGTTAGCACTGCTCTCCATTTACTGCCCGAATGAGGCAGAGGGTGCATTTTTCACAATTATATATAAAAATCACTCTGCAGTGTTATGTAATGTTCACCTTTCCAACATTAAGACCAAGGCCCCTAGATGGCGGCTTAACACATCTATACTAAATAATCAGAAGTTCATTAATTCGCTAAAAGATCATATAAAGGAATTTCTTGAAATTAATACATCTGGCGATACAGACCCTCAAATACTGTGGGAAACGACAAAGTGTGTTATACGAGGATTCTGTATATCTTTTTCTACTACTCTTGCCAAAGCGAAAACCCGCCAGCTTACACAATTAGAAAATAAGATCCAATTATTACAGAACTTACAAAAACAAATTTTTTCTGATCAACAAGCTACACAATTGTCTTCCTTGAAAGATTTATTTTAATATAGAAATTATTTTACATAGGACTAGGCAAAAATATTATTTCGAATCAGAGAGATCTAGCCACTTATTGGCCCTTAGGTTGAGGGAATGTGAGTCTAAGGCATATATTAGCGCAATAAAATCTTCGGAGGATCAGGTCACCACAAATCCTAAAAAGATTAACGACATATTTAAAGGCTTTTACATAAATCTGTACAAAGCTGAAACCGATTTTGATGAATCAGTTTGCAAAGAGTATCTAGGTAAATTAGAACTGCCTCGGATTCCACAGATGGATAAAGACTCGTTGGAGGCCCCATTAAGTTTGACCGAGCTTTATGAGTCACTAAAAAGCCTTCAGAAGGGTAAGTCACCAGGCCTAGATGGCCTCCCTCCTGAACTGTATTTAGATATATGGGATTTGGTAGGGACTCTCATGCTTGACTCATTTAATTTTACAATTGAGCATGGTGCATTTCATAGAGATCAGAAAACATCTTTGATCTCATTGCTGCTTAAAAAGGGGAAGGATCTGTTAGATTGCTCCAACTACAGACCAGTATCACTCATCCCATGCGATTTAAAAGTTTATGCTAAAGTTCTTGCCTCTCGCATGGAAAAAGTAATTCATAGCTTAATCAAAGAGGACCAAACCGGTTTTATTAAGGGGCGTCACGCGTCTGATAATATGCGTTGACTCTTTCACGTACTTGATTTTGCGGACTCTCATTCAAGCCCTTATGCGTTTTTTTCACTTTACGCAGAAAAAGCCTTTGACAGGCTAGAGTGGAACTATATGTGGGCAGTCCTGCAATGTTTTGGTTTCGGTGAACATTACATTTCTATGATTAAAACACTTTACCACTCACCGGAGGCAGCAGTTATAACTGGTAATATTATCTTTCCCCCGTTCCCTCTACAGCGAGGAACGAGGCAACGATGTCCACTTTCCTCTTTATTGTTTTGTCTATCCCTTGAACCACTAGCAAAAGCCATTAGGAAATCTGAGGTAACACCAATTAAGATTCATGACCATAATCATATTATTTTGTTGTATGCTGATTTTATATTTAGACCACTTTGATATATCAGTAACCGGTATAATTAAGAAATTTGATCACTTTAGTAGTTTATCGGGGTACAAGATAAATTGGACCAAATCTGCTTTAATGCCAATTAACAATGTTAAGGTTAACTCTGATATTCCCTCATTTATTCCTATTAAAGATTCTTTCATATATTTGGGTACCATATATAAAAACATCTATAAGATTGCCAGAGAAAATTTTAATAACATTTTAGCTAAGATCAAGAGTGATACTCAAAGATGGAATAATCTTAAAGTCTCGCTTCAAGGCAAAATCTCAACAGTCAAAATGAATTTGTTACCTCGATTTAATTTTCTTTTCTCTATGTTGCAGCTTTCTCCCCCACCAGGTTACTTTAAGGACATCAATTCCATACTTTCCCAGTTTATCTGGAATGGTAAATGACCCAGAATTAAACTTGTCACATTGCAGCATTCTATACTTTCAGGAGGATTGGCTGTGCCAAATTTTGAATTATATTATTGGTCATTCCAACTTAAGGCTCTTTATACTTGAGTTGATCCTCAATCTAAAGTTTCATGGAGAGTAATTGAAGCTGACAAGGTTAAACCACACAGGCTCCAAGATATTCTATTTGCTGGCACAGGAAATAAAAATGATAAATATAAATTCGGCCCGGTTGTGGCCAATGCTATTAGGATTTGGAAAAGGGTTAAACGTCTGATGGGAGGACCTTTCAAATTTTGACAACAGACCCTTATGGCACAACTTTAATTTTTTATCTGGAAATCGGCCATTCGTCCAGCCCTCTTGGTCTTCATTGGGCATAAACACATGCGCTGACTTGTATGATAACCAGGGACTCTGCTCGCTTCAAGAACTAAGAACTAAGTTTTGTTTACCAGCATCCTCATATTTTGTCTTTTTTCAGTTACGCTCTGCTCTCAAGGCGTATGGAGTTCCCTGGGCATCCTCCATTTCCTCTCATCCTATGTGGGATTGGATCGCACCATCCTCTGGTCGACCATCTGTTTCTTTAATATATAGTAAACTTAATGATCACATTGCAAGGCCTCTTTCTATTACATCTATTTGGAATCGTGAATTATCCGATTTAAACTTATCTGTCGACTGGGTCAAGTTGAGCCAAGTTTTTAGAAGTTAAAATGAGATTAGACCACACCCTCTGTCTAATCTCATTTTAACTTCTAAAAACTTGGCTCATCGTCTTATCCATTTCAAAGTCATCTATAGAGCATACATAACCCCTTACAAGAGGTTCAAAATGAAAAATATATAAAATATAACTGCCATATCTGTAACATGGTATCTTCAGGTACTTTTCTTCACATGTTTTGGGAGTGTCCAATTGTTGTCAACCTATGGACTCATGTAAACTTTATTCTGTCCTCCTTACTACAAATTGATTACATGTCTAATCCAGGTCTATGTCTTCTTAATGATGATTCTGACTCCTGTATTAGTTCATTACAGAAGAGAATGTTGTTTGCTGGTTTTATATTTAATAAGGCTAAACCTAGTACCATTGATGCATGGAAATGTTTTTCTTCCAACATAGTGGATTATATAAAATAATGACCATATAATGTAATTTTTTTTTCTCTCCCTTTTCTTTCAGATTGTTAAATTATTGATAATATGTCTGTTGCTTCACATTTCCTGTTTGTTTGTTTGTTTGTTTGAAGGTATGTTATTTTGTTTTATCTAAAGACAATAAAAAAATCTGACGACGCCTTCATAATATAGTTTGTTAAAAATGCACATAACAGACAGACAGAGTTTGGGTAATTTTCTGTCGATGGATACGCATTCTGGCTTCCCAATATACAAACCCGATTCCAAAAAAGTTGGGACACTGTACAAATTGTGAATAAAAAAGGAATGCAATAATTTACAAATCTCATGAACTTATATTTTATTCACAATAGAATATAGATAACATATCAAATGTTGAAAGTGAGACATTTTGAAATGTCATGCCAAATATTGGCTCATTTTGGATTTCATGAGAGCTACACATTCCAAAAAAGTTGGGACAGGTAGCAATAAGAGGCCGGAAAAGTTAAATATACATATAAGGAACAGCTGGAGGACCAATTTGCAACTTATTAGGTCAATTGGCAACATGATTGGGTATAAAAAGAGCCTCTCAGAGTGGCAGTGTCTCTCAGAAGTCAAGATGGGCAGAGGATCACCAATTCCCCCAATGCTGCGGCGAAAAATAGTGGAGCAATATCAGAAAGGAGTTTCTCAGAGAAGTTATCATCATCTACAGTGCATAATATCATCCAAAGATTCAGAGAATCTGGAACAATCTCTGTGCGTAAGGGTCAAGGCCGGAAAACCATACTGGATGCCCGTGATCTTCGGGCCCTTAGACGGCACTGCATCACATACAGGAATGCTACTATAATGGAAATCACAACATGGGTTTAGGAATACTTCCAGAAAACATTGTCAGTGAACACAATCCACCGTGCCATTCGCCGTTGCCGGCTAAAGCTCTATAGGTCAAAAAAGAAGCCATATCTAAACATGATCCAGAAGCGCAGGCGTTTTCTCTGGGCCAAGGCTCATTTAAAATGGACTGTGGCAAAGTGGAAAACTGTTCTGTGGTCAGACGAATCAAAATTTGAAGTTCTTTTTGGAAAACTGGGACGCCATGTCATCCGGACTAAAGAGGACAAGGACAAACCAAGTTGTCATCAGCGCTCAGTTCAGAAGCCTGCATCTCTGATGGTATGGGGTTGCATGAGTGCGTGTGGCATGGGCAGCTTACACATCTGGAAAGGCACCATCAATGCTGAAAGGTATATCCAAGTTCTAGAACAACATCTGCTCCCATCCAGACGTCGTCTCTTTCAGGGAAGACCTTGCATTTTCCAACATGACAATGCCAGACCACATACTGCATCAATTACAACATCATGGCTGTGTAGAAGAAGGATCCGGGTACTGAAATGGCCAGCCTGCAGTCCAGATCTTTCACCCATAGAAAACATTTGGCGCATCATAAAGAGGAAGATGCGACAAAGAAGACCTAAGACAGTTGAGCAACTAGAAGCCTGTATTAGACAAGAATGGGACAACATTCCTATTCCTAAACTTGAGCAACTTGTCTCCTCAGTCCCCAGACGTTTGCAGACTGTTATAAAAAGAAGAGGGGATGCCACACAGTGGTAAACATGGCCTTGTCCCAACTTTTTTGAGATGTTGATGCCATGAAATTTAAAATCAACTTATTTTTCCCTTAAAATGATACATTTTCTCAGTTTAAACATTTGATATGTCATCTATGTTGTATTCTGAATAAAATATTGAAATTTGAAACTTCCACATCATTGCATTCTGTTTTTATTCACAATTTGTACAGTGTCCCAACTTTTTTGGAATCGGGTTTGTATTACAACAGCAATGATCCAAAAAAAAACATGGACAAAACAGTCATTCTTTATAAACTTTGTTCAATGCGAGTGCCTTATGCTCGAATATGACCAGACATTTATGCCGTCATGACCTGGGTGTTGATAAAGTGCAGGTGAGACCTGAGCACATGTTGCTATCTGTGTTTAAACTAAACTCATTTAAGACTTGCCAATTTAAACATTCAAGAGCAAGAAGATGCGAATGAGAATTCATGCACGCTATGATTTGTGTTTCCACTCATCTGAAGTGCACACACGTCTCAGACGGAGCGCAAATATTGAGTTCTCTTTCAAGTCTTGCGCTTGAATGGACAAATTCGCACAAAAATTGTCAACATGCCCGTCTTGGCGAGTATCCTAGCAGACAGTCGGTTATGTCTTAAGTGAACATAAACAGTCGAGAAAAGCCCTATTTGCACGGGATTAGTATTACCTGGTGACCTCTATTCATTTGTAATAATTGCGGAGGTTGTCTGTGATCTTAATCCCGTGCGAATCGGCCATGTCTGTAATTTGTAAAGTAATAATTCCCCCGCAAATGGCCTACCATATTTCGCCGAACACCGAGGTCTTGTGATAATATTAGTCCTGTGCGAATCGGCATCTCTGTGATTTGGCCAGGATTTGGCATGGAAGTATATCATTTTTCAAGGTTTTTGTTTCCTGTGCACCTTTTTATCCATCTTTCACGAAGAAAAGAGGCTGCGTTGGAAACTTTTTTGTTTTCGGAAGACCGAAAACAAAAAGAGTAGATTAGATGTAGATTAGATGGAGATGGATGATGTGAGGGTGAGGAAATTTTCCCACCGGTTAATCGACGTGTGACAACACCGGTAATACTGGTATCACCAGCGGGGGCTTTTAAATAACTAATTTTAAACCGAAAGTAAAATGTGCACGGCTGCACAGGCATTCATAATGGTACAGAGCAGCGCGAGTGTTTAATTTCAATTAATTACTACGGAAGTTGAGATTTTTTATAGTAATAAAAATATAAATGATAACTATATTACTATAAAAATTAAAACGACCCAGGGGCGGTGCCGTGGTGGGCAAGTGATGTAATCGTGTTGTGGCTGAACACCGGTAACACCAGCAACACTGACTATCGCAGTAAGCCTAGATGACATGTATAGCAGCATGCAGTAAGAAACATTCTTCTGTTTATGATATATCATACAGCTATACCTATAACGAAAAAATATTTCCAAGTCTTGACATCATAAGTCAGTAATTTTGAATAAATTCACAGGTGTCACTTATCCCATGCGAATGCGCCACACGAAATTCAGATGTGGGGGGGTAATTTCTAAATCACACGAGGTCCACAGATAATACTTATCCCGTGCGAATAGGGCTAAAGACGTATGTGTACGGTATTAGTGAACTGCATCTGAGCATTATGTTTAAAGTGACAGCAGCCTAATATTCCTGCTGTCTGTGTTTTTAATGTTAATTAAACAACAAAAGACAAAGAAATCACTCGCTGCTCTTGACTGAATAGCTTTTGTAACGTTAATAATTATTAATCTTTATTTAATTTATACAGTGAAGATTAGATTATATGCAATGTTGTTTTACATTTGATTACTTTATACAATTTCTGTACCTGAAAACATCTCGGTTACGTATGTAACCCTCGTTCCCTGAGGAGGGAACGGAGACGTAACGTCAGTGACTGACGAATGGGGGTTTCGCTTAGAAGCCTATCATCTTCGAGATCTAGAAAACTCCCAATGGCAGTGGCAATGCCATGGGCATGCGGAATTTGCATAGCGTAACTCCGCCCCACAGCGTGGGTATATAAGGAAGTACGCTGGCAACATCGCATTATGTTTACCTGCTGAGGAGCCAAGACTGAACTCCCGGCTGTTCCAGCGGTACAGCGGAAGTGGCAGAGGGACGTTATGTCTCCGTTCCCTCCTCAGGGAACGAGGGTTACATACGTAACCGAGACGTTCCCTTTCGTTCAGTCACTCCGAGTAACGTCAGTGACTGACGAATGGGGGTCCCAATGTAATCACGCCACTCGGCTGTCATCCAGTGCCCTGCGTAAGCGTGAGCTCCCTGTCGTAAGCTAGTACGGACGAAGGACTCCCACTTAACACAGGAATACCAAGGTACACTGGGAAGCATATTCCAGGTGGAAGTATGCGCCAAACGCCTACCCGTAGGGAGGACTTAAGAACACATATGACCCGCTCAGGGCTACATATGGAAAACTCTGGGGTAACCAGCCGAAGGTGGAAGAATTTTACCCCCAGGGGTGGCAAGGGGCTTGCCAAGGGAAAGACACCTGCTCAGGGAGACTTACAGTGGAAATACACATGTGGGGGTCACCCAACGGGGGAACCATGCACACGGTGGCACCTAGCCAACACGAGGGCCTGAGCGAGTGGGCAGACGTACTGGTGTCGGCATCAGCAGTGCTGGAGGAACTCAGGGCTTCAGGGAAACTACCTGAGGAAAATATCGCACGTATCCAGTCCGTGGAGTGGAATGGCGAGCAAGCGAAGACACCTGAGCCTAGTCCATTACCGGCCACTAGTAGAGGCGAGTACATGAGAGGACACTGGCTCCACTCGGAGATTATAGAATCTGGCGAATGTGTTGGGTGTCGCCCAGCCTGCAGCTCTGCAAATGTCTGTTAGCGAGGCGCCATGCGCTAGAGCCCAAGAGGAGGCCACACTCCGGGTGGAGTGAGCCCTGACCCCTAGGGGGCATGGGCGCCCCTGCGTTTGGTAAGCCAAAACAATGGCGTCCACTATCCAGTGAGACAACCTTTGCTTGGAGAGAGCCTTTCCCTTCAGCTTCCCACCATAACAGACAAAGCGCTGGTCTGAGGTCCTGAAACACTGCGTTCTGTCTACGTAAGCACGGAGGGCGCGTACTGGACAGAGCAGTGCCAAGGCTGGGTCTGCCTCCTCCAAAGGCAGCGCTTGCAGGTTCACCACCTGGTCCCTGAAGGGAGTGGTGGGAACCTTGGGCACATATCCAGGTCGGGGTCTCAGGATCACGTGAGAGTTTGCCGGCCCGAATTCCAGGCACGCTTCGTCAACCGAAAATGCCTGCAGGTCCCCTACCCTCTTGATGGAGGCCAAGGCGGTCAGGAGCGCTGTCTTCATAGACAGGAACTTAAGCTCGACTGACCGCAATGGCTCGAAGGGAGCCCTCTGCAGAGCGCTTAAGACTACTGAGAGGTCCCAAGAGGGTACGAGGGGAGAGCGAGGAGGATTCAGTCTCCTCGCTCCCCTCAGGAACCTGATGACCAGGTCGTGCTGACTTACCTTTTTCGTCTCCACAAGGTCGTGGTAGGCAGAAATAGCGGCCACATAAACCTTGAGGGTGGAAGGAGACAGCCTTCGTTCCAACCCTTCCTGGAGGAATGAGAGCACGGACCCGATCGGGCATTTCCAGGGGTCTTCTTGGCGAGAAGAACACCAGGTGACGAAGAGGTTCCACTTCAACGCATAGGCGTGTTGAGTAGACAAGGCCCTAGCGGAAGTGATGGTAGCCACCACCTGAGGTGGTAGGGTACTCAAACCTGCCGCGTCCCATCCAGGAGCCACACGTGGAGGTTCCAAAGATCGGGACGCGGGTGCCAAAGGGTGCCCCGTCTCTGAGAAAGGAGGTCCTTCCTCAGAGGAATCGACCAGGGAGGGGCTGTCGCAAGGAGTACAAGTTCGGAGAACCAAGTCCGGCCGGGCCAATACGGGGCGACCAAAAGGACCTGCTCCTTGTCCTCCCTGATCTTGCACAGAACCTGTGCAAGAAGGCTCACTGGGGGAAACGCATACTTGCGGAGGCCCCGCGACCAGCTGTGCGCCAGAGCGTCCATGCCGAGGGGGCCCTCGGTCAGGGAATAAAACAGGCGGCAATGGGAAGAGTCGTGGGAGGCAAACAGATCTACCTGTGCGTCGCCGAACTGTTCCCAAATCAGCTGAACCGTCTGGGGATGGAGTCTCCATTCTCCAGGAAGTGGCTGAAGCCGTGAGAGCTCGTCGGCTGCACGGTTCAGGACTCCCGGGATATGGATGGCACGAAGGGACCTCAGGTGCTTCTGACTCCATAAGACGAGATGGCGGGCGAGTTGAGACATGCGGCGGGAACACAGACCACCCTGGTGGTTGATGTACGCTACTGTGGCCGTGTTGTCTGACTGGACTAGCACGTGTTGACCCTTGAGCAGCGCTCGGAAGCGGTGCAGGGCGAACCGTACTGCCAGCAACTCGAGGCAATTGACATGCAGGAGGCGCTGGGGTCCTGTCCAGGAGCCCGCGGCAGCATGTCCATTGCACATGGCACCTCAGCCCGTGGTGGAGGCATCTGTTGACACAACAATATGCCTGGAAACTCGTTCTAAGGACACACCGGCCCGTAGAAAACTGAGGTTCGACCACGGGAGGGGCTGTCGCAAGGAGTACAAGTTCGGAGAACCAAGTCCGGCCGGGCCAATACGGGGCGACCAAAAGGACCTGCTCCTTGTCCTCCCTGATCTGAGGGTCTGCAGGCAGGCCCGAGTCACTGGGACCCGGAGCGTGCCCGACTGCCATGCCCATCTCGGGACTCGATCGCGAAGCCAGTGCTGAAGCGGTCTCATATGAAGCAATCCGAGCGGCGTTACCGCGGCTGCAGATGCCATATGCCCCAGGAGCCTCTGAAATAACTTCAGTGGAACCGCACTCTTGCTCTCCATTTGACGAAGGCAAGTCAGCAGTGACTGCGCGCGCTCGCTCGTAAGCTGCGCACACATGGCGACCGAGTCGATTTCCATACCGAGAAAAGAGATCCTCTGCACTGGGCAGAGTTTGCTCTTCTCCCAGTTGACCCGAAGGCCCAGACGGGCTAGGTGCTGGAGCACCAGGTCTCTGTGTTCGCACACCTGCTCTCGAGAGTGGCTGAGGATCAGCCAGTCGTCGAGGTAGTTCAGGATGCGAACCCCGTGTTGCCTGAGTGGCACAAGGGCTGCCTCGACCATCTTCGTGAAGACGCGAGGGGACAGAGCTAGCCCGAATGGGAGGACCGCGTACTGGTATGCCCGCCCCTCGAAAGCAAACCGCAGGAACGGTCTGTGTCGAGGAAGAATGGAGACATGGAAGTAGGCGTCCTTCAGGTCGATCGCTGCAAACCAATCTGCTGGACGAACGCATTCGAAAAGGCGTTTCGCTGTCAACATCCTGAACGGAAGCCTGTGAAGGGATCGGTTCAGGACGCGCAGGTCCAGGATCGGTCGTAACCCACCGGTTTTCTTGGGTACAATGAAGTAAGGGCTGTAGAAGCCGGACTCCATTTCGGCTGGAGGGACAGGCTCGATCGCACCCTTCGCCAGCAAGGTAGCAACCTCCGCATGCATGAGGGGGGCATTGGACCCCACTATGGTGAATCGGACTCCCCGGAAAAGAGGAGGAGCCTGAGCGAACTGAATCGCATAGCCGAGCCTGATGGTCTTCGCGACCCAGCGGGACAGTCCAGGAAGCTGAAGCCAGGCTCCCAGAAACTGCACCAGCGGGGTCATGCGAACCATAGACGTACCCCGGGTGGGGCAGCGAGGCGGCGTGACCGGCCCAGACGTGGGAGGCGTAGCGTCCCGGTGTGGGGACACGGTCATCAGCCGCGTCCTGACAGAGGAGACCAGGTAAGGACGCGCGTTCCACTGGGGTCTGCTCTGAGAGGAGACTGGCGTCAGAGAGGGATGAGAGTGGCGTGGCCCGGGGGCGGCGCACACTGCCATCGGTCTCTGGTTGCTCAGGGATGGGTATGTCAGTTCTTTCTTTAACCATAAAAGGGTGCTGCTGACCCGGGGGCCAGCAGCGGAACAAAGGATTCTCCCCCGGCCCTCCACCGGGGGAAGGAGTGGTCCTGCTACCATCTCCTGGAAAGAACTGCCCATCCCTGAGCTGTCCGCGTCAGGAGCGCCGCTTAGCCTGGCGCTTGGTGGGCTGCGGGGCTGGAGCGGACTGGGGCGCCTTCCTACGGCGTCCTCCACGGCACGGCCAAGGTGGAGGCTGCTGCTTGGGCGGCGCGGGAGCCGCGGGAGGGCGCCCTCGGCGGCGAGCAGACTGAGGCAACTGTGCCGGCGGCTGGGTGGAAGCAGCAGCTGGCCGCCGGGGCAGTACGTGTTTGATGGCCTCAGTCTGCTTTTGGGCGGCTGAGAACTGTTGGGCGAAGTTCTCAACCGCGCCGCCGAATAGCCCATCCTGGGATATGGGAGCGTCGAGGAGACGAGTCCGCTCGGCGTCCCGCATATCAGCCAGGTTGAGCCATAGGTGTCTCTCCTGGACCACTGCTGTGGACATCACCTGGCCCAGGGAGCGTGCGGTCACCTTCGTCGCCCGGAGGGTGAGGTCGGTGGCGGCACGCAGCTCATTTCTGAGCCCTGGGTCAGCTCTACCCTCGTGCATGTCCTTGAGCATCCGGGCCTGGTAGGCCTGAAGGATGGCCGTGGCATGCAGAGAGGCGGCAGCCTGCCCCGCAGCTCTGTAGGATTTCGCCACCAAGGTTGATGTGAAACTACAGGCTTTGGAGGGGTGCTTAGGGTCGCCACGCCATGTTGAAGCACTCTGCGGACACAGTTGCATCACAACAGAGCGTTCAACCAGGGGAACCCCAGTGTACCCTTTGGCCGCGGCCCCGTCGAGGGCAGAGAAGGTGGAGGAGGCCGCCGATCGGTCACGGGAAGACAACGGGGACTTCCAGGACCGCATGACCTCCTCATGCACCTCCGGGAAAAAAGGTATTGGGGGCGTGGTCTGACGGGTGTCAGAACGCGGCGCCCCCAAAAACCAATCGTCCAACCGCGAGCGTTCAGGACGGGGTGGAGGGTTCCACTCCAACCCGAGACTCGCGGCTGCCCGGGAAAGCATGGCTGTCAACTCCGGGTCTGACTCGGACAATGCTGGCACATTGGAAGGCGGCAGCACAGCCGAATCATCATCCTCGGAGGACTCCAGCCCACCTTGTGATGCGGCGATCGACATCTGCTCGTCCTCTGCGGGCCCAAACGACACACTCGGAACAGCAGGAGCCGGCTCCGGTGTCTCAGTCTGGGCGCACGGCGGGAACGGTGCGCTAGAGGGGGGTGTGGTCCGAGGCATGAGCGTCGGGGCTTTGTTCCACACCGTCACCCTCAGGTCACCCTGGCCACCAGCCAAAGTGCCGCCTCGCGTAGAGACCGCAGATTGGGGTGTGGCAGAGGGGACTCTCACTCTAGGTCATTGAGTCTCGACCGCAGCACCGAGATGGGCATGTCCCCGCAGTGGGAACATGTCTCATCCACAAACGCTGCCTGAGCATGCTGAAAGCCCAAGCACATCAGGCAGTGATTGTGCCCATCAGAGGGCGGCAGAAATCGACCGCACCCAGAAGCACACTGGCGAGACATCTTGAAAAAGACGTGCCAAGTGTGAGCTCTTTTAGGAGAGGAAGCTTCACAGTGATGCTGAAGCGCCCAGGGACCGAATACCGGCTGAATGCAGACCACTGCACAGATCAGCAGGCAGGCAGTAAACGATCGCTGGAACACGCCGTCACACCAACACCAACTGGAAAGCTGTTCGTCTCGAAGAAGCTGACAATACTCAGAAGGCTTAAGGAGTGAAGAGATACTCTTGGCTCCGAAGCAGAAACATAACGCGATATACGAGAGTGGCGTGGCCCGGGGGCGGCGCACACTGCCATCGGTCTCTGGTTGCTCAGGGATGGGTATGTCAGTTCTTTCTTTAACCATAAAAGGGGGCCAGCAGCGGAACTCTTATATACCCACGCTGTGGGGCGGAGTTACACTATGCAAATTCCGCATGCCCATGGCATTGGCACTGCCATTGGGCGTTTTCTAGATCTCGAAGATGATAGGCTTCTAAGCGAAACCCCCATTCGTCAGTCACTGACGTTACTCGGAGTGACTGAACGAAAGGGAACTGCTGTTAGACACCTGATACCTGAAAAGCACAGTTTATTTTATTTGTATTTTTGCTCTATTGTATTGGATTGCTCTATTGGATTATTTGTTCGTATTTTCTTTGTTTTTATTTGACAGTACTCCTTTTCCCCCCTGAACATAGCACATACTGAAACCATGATAAAAACCAAACCGTGAGTAATTTGAACCGTTACACCCCTAGAGTGGAGTCACTGAGTTCTACATGCTTCCGTTTTGACTGCCCAGTTCTGTATTTTGATAATAAGTGGATATTTGCCAAATTCTGTCATACATGCATTATGTCTGTGATCTCTCTGTCTGTCTGCAAAGAAAAGTGTTATACCTCAGATCAGTTGATGTGTGTTTTTCCTCAAATCTCACTGGCTCCATCATAGACTGGTCACTCTTCATGGACACACAGCTGGGCTCCGGTGAGATTGATCTGTCACCCTCACATTGACTTTAACAGAATAGAGAGACAAGAATTTTTAGATTATTTTTACAGTACATGTAGATAAACCTCACATAGAGATCTATCTAACTCTTTATCTCTCTCTCTATCCATCCATTAATCCATGCATCTGTATATCTATCTATCTATCTATCTATGAAATGTAAATGTTGTACCTCAGTTCAGTTAATGTGTGTTTTCCCTCAAACTTTATTGGCTCCACCATAGACTGGTCACTCTTCATGGACACACAGCTGGTCTCCGGTGAGACTGATCTGTCACCCTTAAATTGACTTTAATAGAACAGAGATAATAGGGACAAGAATCAACTTGGTTGATTTATGAAAATAAATTCCACATGAGAAGGTTGACCGCCATTTTTGAAATAGCAGCTAATTGAGCTAATAGCTGCTCGATTGTAATCTCCGTCTATACAAATTATGGTGAGTTGCACGAATGCGTTGGATTTGCTGTGTTTTGATGCCGATGTAGGTTCGCAAAGCCATGTGCATCAATAGTAACGCAACATTCGCCATTGTTGATGGAAGGCTTGTTCGAGATGCATCAGCGCTGTGCAGACCAATCGCCGTATGACATCAAAGTACAGCGAGAGCATATGACTCCTTATGCTTTTGAATAGCTCTTGCAGTACTTTGATGTCAGACGCTGATAGGTCTGCGCAGCGCCGATGCATCTCGAACAAGCCTGGTGTGTTTGTGTTTCCCGCTGCCTCACTAGAGTTGCTGAGAAAGATGAGACGTATACAGTGACGTAAGACCTGACTCTGTGGTGGCTCTCTAGCCCGTGGAAAGGCAAACCGGTTCTTTGAAGGCTCGTCAGTCGAACCAACTCCGAACCGGCACTAGCACTAGCTCTGAACTAGCACCCGGTTCATGCTGGTGGAAAAGGGGTATCAGTGGCTCCAAATACTGTATATCCGGCCCAGAATATGATAGAGACAACAGATCACTATACCAACCCTGGCAAACACCCACAACACTCTGTTATGAGCAGAAAATGTGTCTTCTATAACATTAAGATCATATGAAGATTGAAGTACCTGCATCCTGGAGAAGAATCTCCATCTCTGAATGTGTGTGTGTCGTCCATGATTCATTCAGTCTTCATGAGCTGCTCGGGTACAGAAACACATTCACATACACTCAAATACAATACATTTCATTTCTCATTTTCTTCAATGTGTTTATGGAGACAAAACAAATCATATTTCAGATTTCTAATCAGTAAGTATCAACATTTCAACATTAATGTGATTTTCAGTCATGTTAATGAATGTTGAGAACTGGTCTCATCTGAATCAGCAGATTCTCTTGTTCAGTCAGATATGTAACGTTTGCTCCAGTATTTCATCTGTGTGTGTTTAAAACAGAAATATCTCGGCTGAACAGACTGTGAAGTTTGTAACACTAGAGTTTAATGTTCTTCCACTGAAGCCTCAAATACTGTACAAACGGGACAGTTTACTGTAAGCCCACATTTAATACATCTGTGAAACTGACTAACATGCACAGATATCTGATCAAGATTTTACCAAATGTTTTAAAATGTTTTAAAATAAAATGTTTCCTATTTGATTCATTTTTAATTAAATGTTCAATAAAACTATCAGTACCTAAAGGGAGTTTGTAACAACAGCACTCTTTGCACTTGACATTCATTTACACAGAAAATTATATCAAAGTTTAAGACACACAGCACAAAAAAAGTTAAAACAAACACTACAGATGATAAAGCGAAAAGTGTTGAAACACTGTGGGTTCTAGAAACTTTGTCTTTTAGTAATGTTCCCCTATTTGTACCGAATATTAGGCCTACATAAAAAGTGTTTAAACATAAGGTCTATATGTATATGTCAATTAAGACAATAATTGATGTTTTTTTAATGCATATTAAGTACTTCCTGTGTAATTTACTTTAATATTTCATGGTTACTTACATTGTTGAAGTCATTTTTCATGCGCCACACCTGAATACTTATTCTGAATGTAAGGTTACTAAACACCTCAGCCGTTTCTCAATATGTGGACTTCAAAGTTCAATTCAAAGTCCATATCAGTTGTGACAATCCCATAGACTTCCATGGGAATTGAAAAATGCGAAAGTAACATGTTCCAGCATTGAACCACATTCATTTCAGTGTTTCTCAAGAACACATTCTAGTAAGTTGATGAAATTACTGCATTTTTTAAAACATTTTAATGCATTAGTTGACCTCAGGAATCTAGCCAGTAGTGGCATTTTATGAAGCATGTTATAGTTAATGTTTAATGTTAGATAATAGATAGTTAGACTCTGATTGCAGTTAGATAAGTGAGCAAGTACAAGTGAGATAGTTCTTCTCATTTTTTCCCTCAATACTGATAATTCCAATTGCGCTGCACACTTTGTGTTGAAACCTGTGAAATTTCTTGGAAAAAAGCGATATAGAGCCTAGAGCCCTTTTCATTTATAATGATGGATTTATGTTTGCAGATGAGAACTCATGGGAATATTATATATGTTACACTACACTAGATAATTGTGTTTGTCACTTGTTCCTGTTGACAGCAAATTAACAGTAAAAACCATCACAAACAACCATTCAAACGTCTCTTTTAATATAATTTCAAACATCAAAAGTGTAAAGAAAATTAACTCTCATCTTTCATGTTCTTCCTTTTGTTAATATTCTGTCATTCATCTTCCTCTGTCTTTTCCACAAACCAAAACTCTTCCTTTGGTTAAAAACAGTTCAGAAATGTCCAGTTGGGGGAAAATGCGTTCAGACTTGTGGTTGTGGATGATGAATCCAGTGTTACTGGACATGAAGCAGTAATACTGTAGTCCAGCATCTGATCTCTAAAGAGCTTCATGGGTAAAGATGGCGGCTAGATTACTGTTCAACAGCCTTCACGTCTGTGATCAGAACTGTGTAAAGTACACACATGCTTTCATTTAGATTTGGCACAGCAGGTTTGAGCTCCATAAAGGTCTCAGATGGTGATGGATTCATCATCTAGTGTCAAAGCTGCTCAGATCCTGGAGAAAATATTAGCTGAGCCCTTTTCTGCTGCTCTTCTTTACTGGAAAGATCTGCAGGTCTTTTATTTTCTACAGTATTTGTGTAAAGTGTCTAATATCTGAGCTTTTCTCAAACTGTGAGGTGTTCTGAACACAACATAGAGACAGTGCAGTCGAGCGATAGTGTCCCCCTGAACCATGTCATCCAGGGACAAAACATCCTCTACAGAAAGAGAAAACATCCCAACATCACTATCAGCATCAGAGAAGCTCAGAGCAGCAGTAGTCAGCTGATGTCACATGGGGGCGCTGTTCTACAACAAAACACATCAGCATTAAAATAGAGAAACACTGGAGCTGACAGCCAGTCCAGCATTAAAGAAATATGATGTTTCACTCAGATATTTTTCAGCAGCTTCAACTCTGACTTTACAAAGTGAATTAGCTTTTGCAGAGCAGAAAACAGCATCTTCGCCACACGTATACACAACATGAACCAGCTCCAGCGTTTGAGGGCCAAAGTAGACGACGTTCGCCAGCAGCCAATGAAGACCATAGGTTGGCGTTATGCAAATGAGTTACGCCATTATGTATGCAGGTCACGGGAGAGAGACTGTAATTTATGACAACTCATTTAGGCAGTTCAGAGTCGATTCTTTCTCTCGGAGACAATAACTTTATTAATCGTACACTTTTGACTTTACAGACCGTTTACATTCACAGACAACAACATTACACACTGCATGAAAGGGAATATTCGAAAAAGCGTTAAATTTATTTTTTTTTTTAAATCAGTGATGTGCTGTCGAGGTTTGTAAATCTTGAATCTCTTCTGTGGTGAATAACAGTCGAGAGGTGTTTCCTGAAGGCTCTGGAGGCGGCAGAAGATTTACACACGAACATCACATTCATCTTCAGCTCTCTGACAGTGAATGATGAACCGTTTCTGTGACATCAAACTGTCTGAAGGAATATTGATATTCATATGACTGATACTGGGGTAAATGGGTAAGAGTCTGCAATCGTTCTCTCGACGTGTCAAGCTCTGGATCAGTAGATCTATTCAAAATAGTGTTTCAGTATAATTTTGTTTATTGCATTGTATGTAGTGAGTCTGCTTTACAGATATACAGTGGAGAGAACAAGTATTTGATACACTGCCGATTTTGCAGGTTTGAGCACTTACAAAGCATGTAGAAGTCTGTAATTTTTATCATAGGTACTCTTCAACTGTGAGAGACGGAATCTAAAACAAAAATCCAGAAAATCACATTGTATGATTTTTAAGTAATTAATTTGCATTTTATTGCATGACATAAGTATTTGATACATCAGAAAAGCAGAACTTAATATTTGGTACAGAAACCTTTGTTTGCAATTACAGAGATCATACGTTTCCTGTAGTTCTTGACCAGGTTTGCACACACTGCAGCAGGGATTTTGGCCCACTCCTCCATACAGACCTTCTCCAGATCCTTCAGGTTTCGGGGCTGTCGCTGGGCAATACGGACTTTCAGCTCCCTCCAAAGATTTTCTATTGGGTTCAGGTCTGGAGACTGGCTAGGCCACTCCAGGACCTTAAGATGCTTCTTACGGAGCCACTCCTTAGTTGCCCTGGCTGTGTGTTTCGGGTCGTTGTCATGCTGGAAGACCCAGCCACAACCCATCTTCAATGCTCTTACTGAGGGAAGGAGGTTGTTGGCCAAGATCTCGCGATACATAGCCCCATCCATCCTCCCCTCAATACGGTGCAGTCGTCCTGTCCCCTTTGCAGAAAAGCATCCCCAAAGAATGATGTTTCCACCTCCATGCTTCACGGTTGGGATGGTGTTCTTGGGGTTGACTGACCGTCATCTTGAACTTCTTCAATTTTCTAATAATTGCGCCAACAGTTGTTGCCTTCTCACCAAGCTGCTTGCCTATTGTCCTGTAGCCCATCCCAGCCTTGTGCAGGTCTACAATTTTATCCCTGATGTCCTTACACAGCTTTCTGGTCTTGGCCATTGTGGAGAGGTTGGAGTCTGTTTGATTGAGTGTGTGGACAGGTGTCTTTTATACAGGTAACGAGTTCAAACAGGTGCAGTTAATACAGGTAATGAGTGGAGAACAGGAGGGCTTCTTAAAGAAAAACTAACAGGTCTGTGAGAGCCGGAATTCTTACTGGTTGGTAGGTGATCAAATACTTATGTAATGCAATAAAATGCAAATTAATTATTTAAAAATCATACAATGTGATTTTCTGGATTTTTGTTTTAGATTCCATCTCTCACAGTTGAAGAGTACCTATGATAAAAATTACAGACCTCTACATGCTTTGTAAGTAGGAAAACCTGCAAAATCGGCAGTGTATCAAATACTTGTTCTCCCCACTGTAGGTGCAGGTTAGCCTGACTAAAAGATTTTTTTATGTATATCTTTTGCTCTTTTGCATCTTCTTTTAAAATAAGAAGCATAGAAGCATCACAAGGGAAGTGTTTGAAACTTCTGCTTCTGCTAATATTACCTCGTGTGAAAGAACCGTCACATTTAAAACACCCTAGAAGAGAGGACGGATCTTCAGGTCCTTTTTTACTTTGACAGGTATGATATGAACAGGCTATTGGATGGACCAAAATGCATTTCAAAATGTTAGGGGATAAAAGAACAAATGTGATGATTTTATCTATTTTTCAGGGAAACACATTTTACCAGGAAAAGAGTTGAAAGTGAGTTCATGTTTCATCTTAAATCTCATAATAATACATTTCTTAGACTCTTTTTCAATATGTTTAGCATTGAATACGGTATAACTTGTTTAACATTTTGAGCGCAGGTAAAACCATAAATGTCTTGTTTTTTTAAAGCACAGTGACATGATCATGAACACCATGAACCACACTGGCCTTTCGCAGGACTTCAGAATTGCTCTTCTGGTCTTATACACATTCATCTTTCTTGCTGGGACTCTTAATGTTTTTCTAATGTCCCATATGCTACAGTCCCAAAGACGTCTCTCTTTCACCAAAGTATCTGTGATAAACCTAATAGCAGTGCACTCCTCTTTCCTTCTCATGATGCCCTTTCGCATGTACTATTATGCTTCTGATGAAACCTGAATTCTGGGCGTGTATTTCTGCAGAATGGTCAGTATTATGATCTATGCCCACATGTATCTTGCATTCATCTTTTATGTCTTTCTTCTTATTGTGCGTTATGTGGCTCACTCTGATCATCAGCGCTTCGACTCAGTGCTTTCATTTCAGTCCGGCTCTCCAGAAGCCTGCTGTTAAGAGGTTAAACTATGTTATTTGCATACTAGTAATTCTGATTTGGAGTGTGCTGGCATTTTTCCAGTTGTATTTTCTGCTGTTGAGTAAGACATTTGAGGCCACACGTCAACGTCAAGAGTTCTGGGCACAAGTGAAAAACATCGCTCTCCTGTCCGTTATGTTTTTTGTTTTGTGCCTTATCAAGGATTCAGAGTTTATTATGTGAGTGAATATGGTAAGACTAAAGAAATGAATCATTTAAATGAAGTGTTTCTTGCGGTCACTGCTTTCAGCTGCTTTGATATGATTGTTTTTGATGGTATATATGTAAACATAAACTCAAGGGGATAATTATTTTTCTGTTTATAACAACTATGTTGACTTTATTTGGTATTGTTATTGATATAGTGAGTTGATTTCCATTTTGCTTTTCTTTGTTTTTGATGCTTTTGTACCTTATAAGCTTAAAACAATTGTCTTGCATGACAGAATGTTATATTATTTTTCAGCAGCTTCAACTCTGTTTGAGAGCTCAAGATTGCAGGCCAGTGATCTAACTGGACAGAAAGAGAGAGACCTGCGGTCAGTGTGCTTGTTCTTACCGTTATAATGGAGTCTGGGTTTGGAGAAACACATGAGGAAATGAACATCAGAGATCAGCTGTTGTGACACCAGTTCTCTCCAGGAAACCTTTAAAGATCTTTATGTGAGGTGATGTTAAAGTCACCAAAGTACCATAAAGGCAGCAGACAGGTCCAGTAGGATAATGACGGATGATCAGGGGGTGAATGTCGTAGAGAACTGGATGATGATGCTTCACACTTTATCAGTCAAATAGGTGGCCGTCATCAGCAGTCAGAGAAGAAGTGGGAGAAGATGGAGGAGGATAGACAGGAGAATGTGGTGAAGAGTTTTCAGCTGTCTGAGGTGTGTCTGATTTTGTTCTGGTAGTAGAGACCTTTGGCAGCAGAAACACTATACAGCACCGTCGCAAGGGCTGTGCCAAGTGTGCGACCGCACAGGGCCTCGCGCAAAAGTGACAGCTGACTTGATGATGTAAAGCCAATAGTTAAAGTTCATGTTTTTGTCCTTCAAAATACTATAATAGTTAAAAAGCATAGCAAAAAGTGTGTATCGTGATGCTTTATTATTCTGCTTGTTAAAAATGTATTATGCAGTAACTTGCAATAGCCTATTTCTCTGTGCGTGAGACTGCGTGTGACAGTAGCCGCGTTTCCATTACCCTTCAAATTGCGCAAATTGAAATTGCGAATTGAAAATACGCCCAATGGAAACGCGTCAATTTCGCAAAAACTCCCATTTATTGCAAAAAAGTTTTTACGCTCGCATGAGGTGGTTTTTCAGGCAATTCGAAAAAGGAAATGTTCACAAAACTGCAATGGAAACAGTTTTTCCGCATTTACAGGTCACCGGTGACGCATTGCTGCCGCATACATATTTTTTCCACTCAATTATGTCGTAATAACGAGATGTTATGTGTTTTAACGACATCTTTTCTCGTAATAACGAGATCTTATGTCATTAAAATGACATATATTTTCTCCTAAAAAGGACAGTGGCGTAACTTTAACCTAGTAATGACGGACCTTGCTGCAGCCACAAATATCATAACTATCTATAGGCCTACTGTAATTAATATTAATGACATATATTCATGAAATGCATTAAAACAGAAAGACGCTATAGTTTCAGCCTTACTCAAAGACCGCGGAAACAGGCCAGTTACGCACGTCAATCCATTCCAGACGATCTTGGTTTGCTTCTTATTTATTAAATATACAGGCAAGTACTTGATGAAACATTGATCAAAATTAAAATACAATTTATACAAAAAAAATTTATAGAAAGACTTTCTTTATCTTACTCATGCTGCTCACTTTTCATAATCAACATATGAAATTAAAAAAAATAATATTATAGGCTAATATTTTAAACATAGCCTTATTATGAAACTAAATAGGCTACGTTTTCTTTAACCCATGGCCGACGAAGGCGCCGGTGCTTCTGATGGATTTTTTTACTCATGACAGAGGAAACAACTCACAATACTCTGTCATTTTTAGCCATACAGATAAGTGCAAGACATAATTATAAACTATAAACTGTCTACTTTTATTTGTGTACACTCACAATAACAACAAAGGCCTTGGATTCAGGGAACAGATTATTTAGCATGAACTCCACTCCAAACGCCATCTTCATTTCAAAAATGTATTTTGTTTATTAAACGCTTTTCATTTCAAAAGCCTTTCTAAATTCAGTTCATATTTCCAACAAACGAAATTCCAAGCCAAAATAACAAAGTGGTAAAAAAAAACTTTGAGTTACCACCATGCAAATTCAAACATTTCGCTCTTCTCTATATGTGGCAGCATTGCGTCACAATAACCTGGCGTACGTAAAAGTTGATCATTCTTTACAGATGTCGGTGTGTGTTTGGACAGAAGACGAGACAGATTTCTTTATTAAACTCATAAAAGACAATAGAATTACAGGAATATTGGATTCTAAACACAGAAATGCCACATGAAGACCTTGAAGCAGATATGAGGGAGAAACACACACACACACCTCATACGTGCCGCTCAAGTAAGGTGCTTTCCTTGCCATTAATGCTTGGATAACACGCACGTCCCCTTCGATTAAAAATAATGGCCAGTGCGGTGGCTGGGATATAAACCTACCAACAATACGTGTGGCATAATTTTTGGAATGACTTATCACGAGAGGAAAAAATACGTTTTAGTCGCATAACAGAGGTTAATGGAAACGCCGCAATAGTTTTTTATCGACATTTAGAAAATATTGCAAAAGTTTTGCGCAAATCTGTAATGGAAACGCGGCTAGTGATTCATGCGCAAACATGCCAGTCAGCGCGGCATCGCACGTCAAGTTCATAGAGCTTTATTCACAGTCCATTCAAATTCTGATTTTGGCCGCCTCTGAAATGGGTCAAAGCATAGATATTACCTAAGAAGTTCAAGTAAATACGCTAGAAATACGCGCTCATTCAAGGATGTGCATTTATTGCATGGACGGAGAAAGCACGGACGCCTGCATCATCTGACGGTACGCACAAAAGTTTTTTATTTACCACTATTAAAGTTAGCTAAATAACTATTACTCTTCTTGAACCTAATGCTGTTAAACTGAATGTACATTTTTTTTTCTTAAATATCCACATAAACAACAAATTGTTCGTCACTATAGCAACAACAGACCCCGTTAATAGACTATACCTCAGGGCCTCGCACATCACGTTCGCACAGGGCCTCGCACCCCCCTTGCGACGGGCCTGACACTATATATATAGTTGCCGCAGGAGGATGGTCGTATTTGGGGCTCTATGGATCTGAAAGATTGAGATGCGCTGATCTAGAGTTTCAGAGGAGATCTCAACTCTATTATTTATAAAGCACATTTGGAACCAAAATGCTTTAAAATAGTCAAGTCAGGTCAACTTTATTTATATAGCGCTTTTTACAATGCCGATTGGAGATCCCCCACTCTCCTCAGAGAGGTAACTGCGAGGAGAAAGGCCACCTTCAGGGTCAGGTTCTTTGCCTCGGCCAACTCCAGCGGCTGCCAGGTCCCAGGTTGGGACCTCATCCTCCGAGCCCCCCGGAGGAACCGTACAACCAGATGGTGCTTCCGCAAAGGCCCATCACCTAGAGGCGAGTGGAAAGGCCCAATGGCAGCCACGTACACCTTAAGTGTGGACGGGGTAACCCCGGCGGAGAAACGATCTTGGAGGAACTCCAGCACTAAAGCCACTGGGCAGTTAACTGGGTCGACCTCACGTTCTCTACACCAAGTGAAAAACACATTCCACTTCAGGCTGTACAGCTTCCTGGTGGAAGGAGCCCTGGAGCTGAGTAGGGTCTCGACAACAGCTGCTGACAGGCCAGCCTCTAGGTACTGAGCCCCCTCAGGGGCCAGACCCAGCTGTTCCACAGGTCTGGCCGGGGGTGGAATATTGTGCCCCCGGCCTGGGACAGCAGATCCCTCCTCAGAGGGACCTGCCACGGGAGACCGTCTAGCAGTGTTATAATGTCCGAGAACCATACCCGGGTCGGCCAGCAGGGTGCTACTAGTAGTAGGCTGATCCCTTCTCGGCGGACCCGCTCCAAGACTCCCGGGAGCAGAGCGATTGGGGGAAATGCGTACAGACGCAGCCTCGGCCACGTCTGTGTCATGGCATCCAGCCCCAGCGGAGCTGGATGACAGAGAGAGAACCACAGTGGACAGTGGGACGTCTCTTGAGACGCGAACAGGTCCACTTCCACTGGGCCGAATCTCACGCACATGGCCTCCACCACCTCTGGGTGGAGTCGCCACTCCCCGGGCCTCAGCCCCTGCCTCAACAGGACGTCTGCTCCCTGGTTTTGGTCCCCGGGGACGTACATCATTCTGAGAGACGACAGTTTCCACTGGGACCACAGGAAGATCTGGTGTGCCAGTCTGCATAGAGGGCGTGACCTTAGACCCCCCTGACGATTCAGATACGAAACCACAGACGTATTGTTTGTTTGTATCAGGACATGGTGGCCACGGAGGTCCGGGAAAAAGCTCCTCAGATCTTCGTAGACCGCTAGCATTTCCAGGCAGTTGATGTGTCAGGAGGAATGCCGGGTCTCCCACAGACCTCTCGCAAATTGGCCGTCCATGACCGCGGTGAGGGAGGCATCTGTTGAAACGGTTTTCCGGCAACACGATGCTCCCAGCACTGGTCCTTGGGACAGGAACCAAGGTTTCTTCCATATGACGAGGGAACGAAAGCCTCTGCACGTTACCCTGATCATACGGAACGGATTCCCCCTCGGGGAAAACCCCTTGGCTCTCAGCCACCACTGTAGGGGTCTCATGTGTAGCAGGCCAAAAGGTATCACATTGGATGCTGCTGCCATGAGCCCCAGCAGTCTCTGGAACTGCTTCACAGTGAGGCTGCGGCTGCGGCCTAGCTTCACCTTGGAGACCATCGCCAGTATGGACTCCACGCGCGCGCGGGACATTTGTGCCCGCATTATCGTGGAGTCCCATACGACCCCCAGGAACGTAGTCCTCTGGGAAGGCGACAACACACTCTTTTTTGTGTTGAGTCTCAACCCCAAGCACCTGATATGGGCCAGAACGACATCTCGATGCCGAACTGCCATCTTGAGCGACTCAGCTAGTATAAGCCAGTCATCGATATAATTGAGTACACTGATGCCCTGGAGTCTTAGTGGAGCCAGTGCTGCATCCATGCACTTGGTAAAGGTGCGAGGGGAAAGAGCTAGGCCGAAAGGAAGAACCCGATATTGGAATGCTTCGCCCCCGAAAGCAAACCTCAGGAACTTCCTGTGACATGGAAGGATGGAGATGTGGAAGTATGCGTCTTTTAGATCTATCGTGACGAACCAGTCCTCGAACTGGATCTGCTTCACGATGGCTGGGATTGTGAGCATCTTGAATCTGAATCTCCTCAGAGAACGATTCAAGTGCCTGAGATCTATTATTGGACGTAACCCCCCATCCTTCTTGGGAACTATGAAGTACCGGCTGTAGAACCCGGACTCTCTGTCTGGCGGAGGAACACGTTCTATGGCCTCCTTTGCCAACAGGGATTGTACTTCCTGATCCATAACCCGCACCTGCTCTGGGCTGACCACAGTCCAGACCACCCCATTGAATTTTGGGGGAGGGGAGCTGAACTGCAGCCTGTAACCCAGTTCTACAGTACACAGGGCCCATGCAGATATATTCGGAAGGCATGACCATGCGCCGAGATAATCTGCTAAGGGAACCAGCCTCTCGAGGCTGGCCTCGGGTGTCAACCGAGCCTCGTCCCCAACCCCCTGAAGCAGCTGCCCGGCAGGGAGTAGTCGAGAATGATTTTCGCTGTGCGGACGCGTTCGCCGCCCAGCCGCAGGTCTTTCTCAAGGCTGCTGGAGCGGTGTGCGTGCATGGGAAGAGAGCTCCGGGGAGGAGACGACCTCGATCGCTCCGCCCCGGGGGGAACAGCTCTCGGCGGCCCAGCCAAAGCTAGGACCGCTTGCCGGAAGCCTTCTTCGCCTCAGATCGACCTTCGGCTCGGAAGTCTTCCCGAAGGTCGCCTCCTTTGCCAGGCTCCCTCGGGAGGGGCGCGGGAAGCGACGCTCTCCTTCTGCACCTGACGGTGCGAGGAGCTGGTAGACGGCCAAGGCTGCCCCTTTGAGGCAGCCTTCACCGAGGAGTCAGCGAGGGGGGTATTGTTGAAAGGCCGCCGACTGCTTTTTCACCTCCTGAAACCTCTCGACGACGGTTTACCGCGCCGCCGAAGAGGCCAGAAGGTGAAATCGGGGAATCCAGGAGAAAGTGTTTCTTTCTCTCCTTCGTCCCCGACAGATTCAACCAGAGATGCCTCTCCACGCATACCAGACCAGCCATGGAGCGGCCGATGGAACGGGCCGTCTCCTTGGTGATGCGGAGAGACAAGTTGGTGGCCTTTCTAAGTTCTGTGATATCCTCCGGAGAGGGACCCTCGCCCTCATCTAACTCCTTTAGGAGGTCGGCCTGGTAGGCCTGCAACACAGCCATTGTGTGCAGGCAGCTACCAGCCCGCCCAGCCGCCATATAAGCCCTGCCCACCAGCGAGGAAGTGTCTCTACATGGCTTGGTGGGCAGCACCGGGGCCTTAAGGGACGAAGCGGCCTCGGGTGAAAGATAGCTCGTGAGAGCTTCTTCCACCCGTGGCAGTGTCCCATATCCAGCTTCCGCCGCCCCCAGCACATTAGAGAAATCGAGCACTGGGGGGTTCGAAAGTCGGGATGAATAAGGTTTTTCCCACGACTTGCACAACTCATTGTGCAAGTCTGTGAAACACGGAAGGCCCCGGCGTGGAGGTTGAGCCCGGCACATTGCTGGAAAGAAAGTGGAAAATAACACAGGTAAGACAAATAACATTTTCCTACCCATTTACCTGTCAAACTGTTGGTCAGGTGAAGGCGAAAGGTTTTATTCAAGAATATATTATTTTAATTACTGCACTTAAGACTTATAGCACATGCAGTTCAAATAACAAAAAAACAAACAAAAAAACAAGTGAAATATAGCCACACTGGTAGATAAAAGTGAGTATCGATCAAATGCATCTGACCGAGTGACGTCATTCTTTAAGGTACGCGCAGCATGTATCCATGGCAACGCTTAGCTGCGTAGAGACGGTAACGGTCCTGCCGGATTTCCTCAGAGGTGGCTTTCGGTCGAAAAGGTATTTATAATTTTAGATTACTACACATTAGCTACAATAACCACTGTTCATCTTGTAATGTTTAAAATATGAAAATTTTACCTTTTAAAACGTTTGAAGTTTTCCGTCCTGTAGTACAGCTGCTAACAGTTATGCTAACACTTCGAAGCTATATGTTAAGCTGAAATGAGACGACATTGTCTGATATTGACAAATATATGGCTTAAATATGAACTTTCCAAAGTAAATACACACTGAGGCAAAAGACAAAAGCCCAAATTGGGACGGCCTAACGTTATCTTCCAGTGTGCGCTAAATATAGGCTAATTTGGACCATGGTCTAACGAAATCAAAATAGTCTTTTTTTTCAATGGACAAACGATGATACTAGACATATAAAATCATAACACTACTGAATGTGTTAATTTTGTTTTAGGTTAGAAGCCAACGGGAAGGACTAACCCCACAGCTGACAACCAGAGCACACACGCACGTGGAAAGAGCGCGTCATCTTTACAATTGTTCAATTAAAATAAATGCACGTTGTTCCTCACAATTCCTATGTGTCTGTTTTCTTTGGTTTGCCGAAATGTAAAATAAAATGCTGTTAAAGTGAAAGTCCCCTAAATGTCCCGAATGGCTGCTGGACATCCAGTGAACGTCCCCGTGAACGTCCGTAGGACGTCTTTGAGGACATCAAGAGGACGTCAAGAGGACCCTACACATGGACGTCCGGGGGACGTTCGCAGAGGCCATTTAGGGGACGTTCTGGTGACCTTTTTTGTTAGCTGGGAATGCACTGTCTGATGTGATACTGTAGTAGACGGCTGCATGGTTATAATTTTTTTCCTAATATTATCAATCTTACACGTAAAGAAGTTCATAAAGTCATCACTGCTGTGCTGTTTACAAACATCAGAAATTGAAGCTTTATTTTTGGTTAATTTAGCCACTGTATCGAATAAAAACCTAGAGTTGTGTTTGTTTTCTTCTAAGAGTGTCGAGAAATAAGCAGATCTAGCAGTTTTTATGGCCTTTCTGTATGCAATCATGCTCTCTTTCCACGAAATGCGAAAAACCTCCAGTTTTGTTTTCTTCCAGCTGCGCTCCATTTTTCTGGCTGCTGTTTTAAGGGCCCGAGTGTGCTCGTTGTACCACAGCGTTGGACTATTTTCTTTAATCTTCTTTAAGCGCAGGGGAGCAACTGTGTCTAAAGTGCTGGAAAAGAGAGAGTCAATAGTTTCTGTTGCAACATTGAGTTCTTCTAACCTATCTGGGATGCTGAGGAGATGAAACTGATGAGGAAGATTATTTACAAAGCAATCTTTAGTAGCGGCAGTGATAGTCCTGCCATATTTGAAGCGAGGGGACGGCTTTGCAGCCTTAGCTAAATTAAGTATACATGATACTAGGTAATGATCTGTGATGACATCGCTCTGCTGCAGAATTTCAATGGTATCAACATTTATTCCATGTGACAGTATTAGGTCTGAAGTATGATTATGGCGATGAGTGGGTCCTGACACGTGTTGCCTAACTCCAATAGAGTTTAGAATGTCTCTAAATGGCAATCCCAATGCGTCTTTTTCATTGTCTACATGGATATTAAAATCACCAACAATTAGTACTTTATCTGCAGCCAGTACTAACTCTGATAGAAAATCAGCAAATTCTTTGATAAAGTCTGTATTGTGCCCTGGTGGCCTGTATACAGTAGCCAACACAAATGTCAAACGGGATTTATCAATTACACTACATAACATTACATAAAGCACCAAAACTTCAAAGGAATTATATTTAAAACTAGATTTCTGAGTAATACTGAAGATATTACTATAAATTACAGCAACCCCTCCCCCTTTACCTTTCAGACGCGGCTCGTGTTTATAACAATAATCTTGGGGGGTGGACTCATTTAAAGTAATGTAGTCGTCAGGTTTTAGCCAGGTTTCTGTCGAACACAGCACATCTAGATTATTATCTGTAATCATATCATTAACAATAAGCGCTTTTGGGGAAAGGGATCGAATATTCAGCAACCCGAGCTTTATCATTTGTTCATCTGTATTATATCTGTTGTTTATTTGTTGGACATCAATTAAATTTTTACCGTTGAATGGTTTAGATGGTTTTTTGTATTTAATTCAGGGAACAGACACAGTCTCTATGTGATAATATCTAGGTGCAAGAGTCTCTATGTTTTGGGATTTATCTGACTTCTGTGACGTGAGACAGCTAGCAGGCGGTCGGTAAGCCAGTCTGTCTGCTTCCTGACTTGGGCCCCAGTTAGTCAAGGTTTAGCTCTAAGACTATGTGCCAAATTACTAGAGAGAAGAGCGGCACCACCCCAGGAAGGATGGATGCCATCCTTTTTCAACAGGTCAGGTCTGCCCCAAAAGCTTTTCCAATTGTCTATGAACCCTATGTTATTTTGTGGACACCACTTAAACAACCAGCCATTGAGTGATGATAGTCTGCTAAGTATCTCATCACTCCGGCGAACAGGGAGGGGACCAGAGCAAAAAACTTAACCTGACATTGTACTTGCGAGTTCACACACCTCTTTAATGTTAATTTTGGTGAAGTCGAACATCATTTTGCGAAGTCGAACATCATTTGTGCTGAAGTGACTAATAATCTTAGAGAATTTACGATTAGCATTAGCCAGCACTTTTAAATTTGCTTTGATGTCAGGCGCTCTGGCTCCCGGTAAACATGTGACTATGGTGGCTGGTGTCTCTATTTTCACTATTTCCGTGTAATAGAATCGCCAGTGACTAGGGCACTTTCAACAGGATTCTCAGTGGGTGCGTCACTGAGTGGGGAGAACCTGTTTGATGTTCTAATCAGAACGGAAGAGCGTTTTTTGGATCCGCGACTATGCCGTCTCACAGTCACCCAGTTGCCCTGCTGCACGGGCTCTACAGTCGGAACCGAACAATGTACAGAGGTCACTAAGCTAGTCGCATCCAAATCAGTGTCTAAAGCTGTTACATTCTCACTGCTCTCAGATAAAGTCTGGATGCGTGTCTCTAAATCTGAAATCTTCTCTGTCAGCCTGACTATCTCCTTACATTTATCACATGTGAAGCCCTGTTCGCCGACAGAGAAGGATATACTGAACATGTAACAGGCAGTGCAAGTGACAATGACAGGAGAAGATAACATGTCTTACCGTGTTTGTTGATTAATCCAACTCACCACAGTTGTTTGATGGACACTATTTACTAATCCAAATACACAATCACAACATAATATAGCCTTTTATAAATACCCAAAGTATAAAATATCTATATTTAAAACATATTCAAAAGTTAAAGAATAAAAATGTGTTTACAAAGAAACAATGTCTCAAACTGTTCTCAGATCAGTCAACACAGTTTCTGGTTTGATCAGTCATTCTTCTTAAATCAGATTTATCAACTGAAAGGAATGAAGGATGTTGTTTCCGTCACAGTGTGTTTGTTCAGTGTAAATCAGTGTGGTTACAGTGTAAATCTTGTTGTTATCTGACTGTTGTGTTGTTGGCGTGGGGCTTTAGATATCCTGCTGCCTGTAGACATGAGAATGAAAGCATGAAAGAGTCAGCAGTGAACCAGACGTCACCATCAGACGATACATTACACACGTATTGCATCATGTTTATTGCACTGTGATGATCACTATGGGTTTGTGTCTGTTTTTTCTTTTGAATGCGATGTGTCTGTAGTGGCTCTTTAATCTCCATCAGATGATCCAGAGAAGGCCAGACTAACATCTAAACCTGTAAGTAAAACACAGACAGTCAAATGTGTGTGACATTATTGCATTATACACTTTAGAACAACTAAAAGAAACTACTTAGACTATTAAGTGAGATATTATAATATAGCACTGTGACACATGATTGTTAAAGCTGTTTTTAAACATTCAGATTTTGATTTTGCATCCAAATCACCATGAAAAATGACCCTTGACCCTTATCTATAATCCTGTATGACTGTCCTCTTTCTGTCATTGGGTCAGTTTTATTTATGACAAAGAAAGTAGTGATAGTTATTTAATAAATAAAATTAAGATTTTAATTGTTACTATAAACTACTATATTAAATAAATAAATAAATGAATCGAACTCTTATTAAACATGTTTATAGTGTGTAAGTCACCATTAGCAGGAAAGTAACCTCAGAAGAAGAAACTAAATTAACTTTCAATCAAAATATGAACAGTTTTAATCATCACTACTCACCAAAGTTTCTCCAGTTTATAATGTGGATCATCCTTCAGATCAGAGAGCAGCTTCACATCTGAGTCTCCTAGTTTATTCCATGACAGATCCAGTTCTCTCAGGTGTGAGTGGTTTGATCTCAGAGCTGAAGTCAGAGCAGCACAACCTTCATCTGTGACACCACAATCCCTCAACCTGTAGAGAACAATAACACTCTTCAGTCTCTCAGTTCAGGATCTACAGCTCAGATAAGCAGGAACTTCACAATCAGAAAGAGAGACTTAATCCACAGCACAATTAACAGGTCCAGTCTAAGGTTCAGACCCGCTTCTACATGCTGCTTGAAGGGGTTAGTTTCAATATAATAAAAAATGGAAGAACCTTAATTTTTTTTATCTGAGTACCTTAAAATTCTCAACACAACTGTATGATATAAGCATAGTTGTCACATCTTTACATCATCCAATCTTGTTTATATTATCATTAATATTGTAAAATTATGTCACACTTTGGAAACAATCTAATGAAGATTAAATCATCTTCAATAATCTGGCAGGTCATTTAGTCTTGTTTAGTTTTTGTTTAAAGGGGTGATGAATTGAAAAAATCAACTTTCCCTTGAGCTTTTGATATATAAAAGGTCATGGTAATATAAGAATATCCTGTAAGTTTCAGAGCTGAAAACTTCCTTGTTAGTCAAAGAAACGCTTTTATAGACACCAGGCCCAGCAAACGACAGGTTTTTCAAAGTGGGGATCTATGACGTCAAAGGGAGGCAAGCACCACCTCAGCAGAAGAAGATCAACGCCTACTTCATCACTGCCTGTTTAGCCCTGCCCACCGATTCGCGCATGTAACATAGGCCTAGTGTTAAACCATTGAGCTACAAAGCAATAAACATGCCGTTGAGGATTACAAAATATTGTGCAGTGACTGGGTTCAACAGTAATGCAACATGTAAGTAACTGTGTTAATTCTAATGCCTGATCTGAAATGTGACGATTCATGTACAGTCAGATGTTCTTTGTCTGTGTGTCAGTAAATCAGACCAGTGACTAAACATCAACTTGCGTTGTTTCTCTTAGTATGATGAAAATAATCTGTTATTTAACGGTGATTAAATTCTATAAAGAAAACGGTCAAAGAAAGCTCCCTTTGCAATCGTTTGAGCAGCGTGCGCTGGAGCTGTCAATCAAACAGGAGAGTTTATCAGTGATGCGTTTATCAGTGACTCCCGTTTTATTCAACGAATCTCTTAACTATATCACGTTTGCACTGTTAGTGAAGATGAAAGCATTCGTTAGTGTACAGAAACTTAGTTGCAATGACGAGATCGCTGCTTTCATGCGCTCAGCATGTCTGTGATCGGCTACAATGATCATCACTACAACCTTTCATGCAACAATCTTAATATAATGCCATAGATCTAAATATAATGCCATAGATCTAAATGTAATGCAACACTTTTCACGATTAGTTAACCATGAGAGCTGTAATTGTAAAAACGAGCTAAAAGAGGGAGTAATACTATTTCAAATGCAAAGACGTTAGCCAATCACAGCAGTGGGTGTTTACACTGAAGTCTCCAAGCGGACACGCCCGAGCAGAGGGCTAAAATCAGGGTAGGAAAAATGCCTTTTATTTATAAATTATGACAATTTTTGATGTAAAACGCATTCTAACATTATAAGTGCACCCCAGGAAACATCATAAAACAATAAAAAAAAATGCAGTTCATGACCCCTTTAATTTTATTCATTGTTCACCACAAGAGGAAAAATGGAGGTGAATGTTGAAACATTTATATAATCTTACCTCAGTGTCTCCAGTTTAAAGTGAGGATCCTTCAGTCCATCAGAGAGCAGCTTCACTCCTGAGTCTCTTAGATTATTAAATGACAGACTCAGTTCTCTCAGGTGGGAGGGGTTTGATCTCAGAGCTGAAGCCAGAACAACACAACCTTCATCTGTGACACCACAATCCATCAACCTGTAGAGAACAATGACACTCTTCAGTCTCTCAGTTCAGGATCTTACAGTAATTTGTCAGTCTCTACTATGGTCAGGCCTTTGTTTACAGTCCCACATGGCATACTGTGATGTAAAATGCTGTATCAAATGTCATCAGTCTCCCTCTTTCTGAATCATCTCTGATCAATCTGACGGACATATTTTTTTATTGTTTCATCTCTTATGTACTCTTGTCTCTCTTTATACACACACACACACACTGAATATTGTGGTTATTATGCTTATACTGTAACTATAATTAATTATATTAAGTTATCCATTTCGGAAATTAAAAACCATGCAGGTCTACAGAATCTATATCTAAAGAAATGTATAGATTTACCAAAGGATTCACTGATTAACCATTAAGATCAGTTGGATTAAATCATAGACAAATATCTTAAACTTAATGAAAAAAATGATAGTAATAGGATTATGAAAGGCAGTTACTGTGAATGAAATGTTTTTATAGATGAAACACTTATTTTTTTGATTTTGTGTTTTATACTAACAATTGAAAACACTCAAATGTTGTTAAATTAGTACTAAGATTTTTGAAAATGTACAACTTGCTTGTGAAAACTACACCAAAATCAATAAAAAAACTGTAACACACATGTAAGACTTTGAAACAGTTTAACTATATATTTAATATATTTATTAAATAATATATTTAAAATTTAATAATATTTAATGTCCAAATAATTATTAATTTTGTGAAAATCTATGTAATAAGTGTTATGACTAGGGCTGCACGATTAATTGCATTTGCGATAATATCGAGATATGATAAAACACGATTTTCTAACTGCAAAGGCTGCCATTACACTCTGGTCACATGACACGCGAGAGTAAAGCAGTTTGCAGAAGAAGCACGTTACGCCTACAAGCCTGGCCCAAGGGAAAGAACAGTTTGTGTTTAATCAATCTAATATTGTGCTGGTCATACTATACAATAGGGGTGGGAGAAAAGATTCTCTCTTTAACTATTCTGGATCAATTCTGAGCTTAGATTTTAACTGCAGGTGCGCAATGGCGCTGTGTGTGTTTTAGAAACACCCGTATTCTGCTTGCTTCCATTTCCTCTCACACACACACACACACACACACACACCACTCGAACCATAAAATAATATTTCATAATGTTCGGAAAGGTTGAAGCGAATTACAATGACATTCGCGGGCTTCACTGCACAAGATATGCGCTGTGAGAAACGTGCACGTTGCTTGATGTTACACTTACACTGTGTGTTCTTGCCCGCCGGTATTTTCCTTACAAATACTCTAGGAAGTCTTCATTTATGTCGTTTGGAATGAAGTGTGCTTATATATTAAAAATAGTAAACTCACTGATAGAAGGCTTTCAGTTTCAAAAGCTCACACCGTGCTTTGTGAAGAGTGCTTGCGCATGCGGCTGTGCGCGTCTCAAATGCTTTTATGAAGCTAAATTAATGTAAACACAGTCAGTAATGTCTCAAGGTATTAAACAGACAGCACAAACCACATCTTATATTTCAAAAGAGATCTGTGCATTAGTGTGAATGCAGATCTCCCGGTGTCTATGATGTCATTAATAATCAAACAACAGTAAAGGTGAGAAAGAGAAATATCACTCACAGCTCTTGAATGGAAAACGTTCAGATACTCTTAAATACTGAAAGCACTCTTTGTTCATTGCTTGTAATATGTTTTTTGTTCCTCTTTATTATTTACTAGCTTTTATGTTTTGCAGCTATATTAGTTTATATATTTAAAATTCTTAACATGCAATTGTTTTAATTTAATTTGTGTAATTATTTTAAAAAGTACTTATAATTACATATATAATTATAAAAATAAAGATTTTAAGGTTTATTATTAAGATTAATTAATAAGAAAAAAAGTTCAAGAATTGTTTTGGAATCGGATTGTGACTCCCAGAATCGGAATTGGATCGTGAGGTGCCTAAAGATTCCCACCATTACTATACAATGATTTATTGCTCATCTTTGTTGAATCTACAGAATCTATATCTAAAGAAATGTATAAATTTACCAAATGATTCACTGATTAACCATTAAGATCAGTTGGATTAAATCATAGACAAACACATTAAACAAGAGGCAAATTAAATATTTGATATTAATAGGATTATGAAAGGCAGTTACTGTGAATTAAATATTTTTTTAGATGAAACATATTTTGTGATTTTGTGTTTTATACTAACACAATTGAAAACACTCAACTGTTGTTAAATTAGTACTAAGAGTTTTGAAAATGTACAACTTGCTTGTGAAAACTAAACCAAAATCAATAAAAACTGTAACACACATGTAAGACTTTGAAACAGTTTCAACTTATAAATATATTTAATGTCCAAAAATGATTAATTTTGTGAAAATCCATGTAATAAATGTTATGACTGTATATTATCACTTAAATGGCCGTCTTGTTTGAGCTTGTTTGTTCGTCTTGGTTTAAATCTGTTTGATAGGGACATTTTTAGGTGTACAATAGTCAAGACACCTTTATATAGTGTTTTATACAATACATGTGGTTTCAAAGCAGCTTTACAGTGATAACAAGAAAATGATTCAATAATGCAAACAGAGTTCATTTCAGCTGTACAGCAGCTCTAGAATAAAATAGTGTCAGTGTTCAGCTGAAGTCAGTTCAGTGATGATTCAGTTCTGTTGTAAAGATCATCAATTATTAAACTAAACAGTGACGTCATCATCCAGCTCAGTTCAGTTCTCATACAGTAATGTCAGTACAGGCAGATCAATAATATTGTTGAATATTAAGTGTCCCCAACTAAGCAATCCAGAGGCGACAGTGGCAAGAACCCAAATTCCATCAGGAGAAAGAATGGAGAAAAAAACCTACTGACGGTGTCATTATAATTCAGGCTGCATTACAGGTCAAAATCAGATTGTGGATCGGTACAATAAGCAGGATAATATACATTCAAATGGTTCTCATCACAAAATAAACCTGACGGGGTGATCAGGACCCCGGCTCGAAACAGAGGAGTCTTGTATTAGTAATAAAAACTGTCAAAAACTTTGGAAAGAATCTAATGAAGATTAAACAACAAAATTATCTGTCAGGACAATATTTGTCTTGTTTAGTTTTTGTGTATTTTGTTCGTTATTGACCATATAAAGAAAATGGACGAGGATGTTGACATATTTATACAATCTTACTTCAGTTTCTCCAGTTTACAGTGAGGATCCTTCAGTCCACCAGAGAGCAGCTCCACTCCTGAGTCTCTTAGTTTATTCTGTGTCAGATCCAGTTCTCTCAGGTGTGAGGGGTTTGATCTCAGAGCTGAAGCCAGAGCAGCACAACCTTCATCTGTGACACCACAATCACTCAACCTGTAGAGAACAATGACACTCTTCAGTCTCTCAGTTCAGGATCTACAGCTCAGATAAGCAGGAACTTCACAATCAGAAAGAGAGACTTAATCCCCGGCACCATTAACAGGTCCAGTCTAAGGTTCAGACCCGCTTCTACATGCTGCTTGAGCGGGTTAGTTTCAATATCATAAAAAATACAGTTATGCCAATTAAATGTCAATTTTAGGGATTTGTCATACATTTTTTGTGTACTTCATTCATTAAATCATTCTGATGAATTGAATCCTTTGTAAGTTATCATTTTGCAATGTAAGATTACAGTTAACACCTTTAAATATTAAAGTAATTTATTCAATTCAGTAAATATATTCAATCACAGAAAAGGCCATAAATGTATCATTATATATTTTTCTACATCACTATAGAATAACTATACAGCTGTGTTTGTTTATTTGTAAAACACAATCCAAAATCCACTAAATACACACTACTTCATTATACAAATGAATAACAAGATACAATCATAAGCTATGACAAAAAATATTTTAAAATAGGTGAGTGCCGTTGTTTACAGTCACACATAGCATACTGTAATGTAAAATGCAGTATTTGATGCCATCTGTCTCCCTCTTTTGGAATCATCTCTGATCAATCTGACAAACATTTTTTTATTGTTTCATCTCTCTTGTAATCTTGTCTCTCTTTACACACACACACACACACACACACACACACACACACACACACACACACACACACAAACGCACACACACACACACACTTTGAACATTGTGGTTATCTGATTTAAATTGCTTATACTGTAACAATAATTCATTATATTTAGTTATCCATTTTGGAAATTACAAACCATGTAGTTGAAAGGCAGTTCCCTTTCGTTCAGTCACTCCGAGTAACGTCAGTGACTGACGAATGGGGGTCTCGCTTAGAAGCCTATCATCTTCGAGATCTAGAAAACGCCCAATGGCAGTGCCAATGCCATGGGCATGCGGAATTTGCATACCGTAACTCCTCCCCACAACATGGGTATATAAGGAAGTACGCTGGCAATTTGGCTGGTGGCCAGGGTGACCTGAGGGTGACGGTGTGGAACAAAGCCCCGATGCTCATGCCTCGGGCCACACCCCCCTCTAGCGCACTGCTCCCGTCCAAATTGGGACACCGGAGCCGGCTCATGCTGTTCCGTGTGTCTCGTTTGGTCCCGCAGAGGACGAGGAGATGTTGATCGCCGCATAGCAAGGTGGGCTAGAGTCCTCCGAGGATGATGATTCGGCTATGCTGCCGCCTTCCGGTGTGCCAGCATTGCCCGAGTCAGACCCGGAGTTGACAGCCATGCTTTCCCGGGCAGCCGCGAGCCTCGGGTTGGAGTGGAACCCTCCACCCCGTCCTGAATGAGTTGGACGATTGGTTTTTGGGGGCGCCGCGCTCTGACACCCGTCAGGCCACGCCCCAAATACCTTTTTTCCCGGAGGTGCATGAGGAGGTCACGCGGTCCTGGAAGTCCCCGTTGTCTTCCTGCGACCGTTCGGCTGCCTCCTCCGCCTTCTCTGCCCTCGATGGGTCCGCGGCCAAAGGGTACACTGGGGTTCCCCCGTTTGAACGCTCTGTTGCGATGCAACTGTGTCCTCAGAGTACTTCAACCTGGCGTGGCGACCCAAAGCACCCCTCCAAAGCCTGTAGGTTCACATCAACCTTGGTGTCGAAGTCTTATAGAGCTGCGGGGCAGGTTGCCACCTCTTTGCATGCCATGGCCATCCTTCAGGCCTACCAGGCCCGGATGCTCAGGGACATGCACGAGGGTAGAGCTGACCCAGGGCTCAGAGATGAGCTGCGTGCCGCCACCGACCTCGCCCTCCGGGCGACGAAGGTGACCGCACGCTCCCTGGTCCAGGAGAGACACCTTTGGCTCAACCTGGCTGATATGCGGGAGGCCGAGCGGACTTGTTTCCTCGACGCTCCCATATCCCAGGATGGGCTTTACGGCAGCGCAGTTGAGAACTTCGCCCAACAGCTCTCAGCTGCCCGGGAAGAAGACTGAGGCTATCAAACACATACTGCCCCGGCGGCCAGCTGCTGCTTCCACCCAGCCGCCGGCACAGTTGCCTCAGCCTGCTCGCCACCGAGGGCGCCCTCCTGCGGCTGCAGCACCCGGGCCACACCACTCTCTTCCCTCTCTGACACCAGTCTCCTCTCAGAGCAGACCCCAGTGGAACGCACGTCCTTCCCTGATCTCCTCTGTCAGGACGCGGCTGATGACCGTGCCCCCACACCGGGACGCTATGCCTCCCACGTCTGGGCCGGTCACGCCGCCTTGCTGCCCCACCTGGGGTACGTCTGTGGTTCGCATGACCCCGCTGGTGCAGTTTTTGGGAGCCTGGTTAGAGCTTCCCCGGACTGTCCCGCTGGGTCGTGAAGACCATCAGGCTCGGCTATGCGATTCAGTTCACTCGGGCTCCTCCCCGTTTCCGGGGAGTCCGATACACTATGGTGGGGGCATGGTGTCATGCGTGCGGAGGTTGCTACCCTGCTGGCGAAGGGTGCGAAAGAGCCTGTCCTTCCAACCGAAATGAAGTCCGGCTTCTACAGCCCTTACTTCATTGTACCCAAGAAAACCGGTGGGTTACGACCGATCCTGGACCTGCGCATCCTGAACCGATCCCTTCACAGGCTTCCATTCAGGATGTTGACAGTGAAACGCCTTTTCGAATGCGTTCGTCCAGCAGATTGGTTTGCAGTGATCGACCTGAAGGACGCCTACTTCCATGTCTCCATCCTTCCTCGATACAGACCGCTCCTACGGTTTGCTTTCGAGGGGCGGGCATACCAGTACGCGGTCCTCCCATTCGGGCTAGCTCTGTCCCCTCGCGTCTTTACGAAGATTGTCGAGGCAGCCCTTGTGCCACTCAGGCAACACGGGGTTCGCATTCTGAACTATCTCGACGACTGGCTGATCCTGAGTCACTCTCGTGAACAGGTATGCGAACACAGAGACCTGGTGCTCCGGCACTTAGCCCGTATGGGCCTTCGGGTCAACTGAGAGAAGAGCAAACTCTGCCCAGTGCAGAGGATCTCTTTTCTCTGTATGGAAATCGACTCGGTCGCCATGTGCTCGCAGCTTACGAGCGTGCGAGCGCAGTCACTGCTGACTTGCCTCCGTCAGATCGAGAGCAAGAGTGCGGTTCCACTGAAGTTATTTCAGAGGCTCCTGGGGCATATGGCATCTGCAGCCGCGGTAACGCCGCTCGGATTGCTTCATATGAGACCGCTTCAGCACTGGCTTCACGATCGAAGCATCTGCGATCGCTTCGTGCCATCCATGTCCCGGGAGTTCTAAACCGTGCAGCAGTCGAGCTCTCATGGCTTCAGCCACTTCCTGGGGAATGAAGACTCCATCCCCAGACGGTTCAGCTGATTTGGGAACAGTTCGGCGATGCACAGGTAGATCTGTTTGCCTCCCCCGACTCTTCCCACTGCCGCCTGTTTTATTCACTGACCGAGGGCTCCCTCGGCACGGATGTTCTGGTGCACAACTGGCCACGGGGCCTCCGCAAGTATGCGTTTCCCCCAGTGAGCCTTCTTGCAAAGGTTCTGTGCAAGATCAGGGAGGACAAGAGCAGGTCCTTTTGGTTGTGGCCCGGCCCGGCCAGACCTGGTTCTCCGAACTCGTACTCCTTGCGACAGCCCCTCCCTGGTCGATTCCTCTGAGGAAGGACCTCCTTTCTCAGAGACGCGGCATCCTTTGGCACCCGCGTCCCGATCTTTGGAACCTCCACGTGTGGCTCCTGGATGGGATGCGGCAGGTTTGAGTACCCTACCACCTCAGGTGGTGGCTATCGTCACTTCCGCTAGGGCTGAGTCTACCAGACACACCTATGCGTTAAAGTGGAACCTCTTCGTCACCTGGTGTTCTTCTCGCCAAGAAGACCCCTGGAAATGCCCGATGCTCTTGTTTCTCCAGGAATCAAATCAAATCAAAATCAAATCACCTTTATTTATATAGCGCTTTTTACAATGGCAATTGTTTCAAAGCAGCTTCACAGTGGTAACAGGAAAATAATACAACGGAATTTGATTCGGCTGTACAGCCGCTCTGGTGAAAACGGTGATGTCATCCAGCTCATTTCAATGATCATATAGTGTCAATGCGGGCAGATCAGTAATATAGTTGAAATTTAGGTGTCCCCAACTGAGCAAGCCAAAAGCCAAAGGCGACGGTGGCAAGGAACCAAAACTCCTTCAGGGCCAGAATGGAGAAAAAAACCTTGGGAGAAACCAGGCTCAGTCGGGGTGCCAGTTCTCCTCTGGCTGACGAACAAATAGTGTATGATTATGATTCTGGCAACATTACAGGTCAGAAGTCATATTAGATAAATAGATATTCGTAGGATTATTCGAAAGATTGGAGTTGTCACGCCGGGGACGGGTTTAATGAGGATGTCGTGTCGATGCGGCATTTACAGGGGGGAGTTTAATTGACACTATTGTCTCTACAGACACTTCAGGGATATGGTCGTCATGTCCAGGCTAAGGTCCACCATCTGGTCTGGATACGGCCCGGATCCAGCCGACTGCAGTAAACCTTGGGATAAACAGAGAGACTAACATTAGCGTAGATGCCATTCTTCTTATGATGTAACGAGTACATCAGGTGTTATGGGAAGTGTTCCCGGTTCCGGCTGACCTAGTTAATGCAGCCTGAAACAATCATTTAACTGATTTGAATAATAGAAATTAAAAATGTTTTATGTGTATGCCATAGTAAAGAGATGTGTTTTTAGTCTAGATTTAAACTGACAGAGTGTGTCTGCTTCCCGAACAATGCTAGGAAGACTGTTCCAGAGTTTAGGTGCTAAATAGGAAGGGTTGGAACGAAGGCTGTCTCCTTCCACCCTCAAGGTTTATGTGGCCGCTATATCAGCCCACCACGACCTCGTGGAGAACAATAAGGTAAGTCAGCACGACCTGGTCATCAGATTCCTGAGGGGAGCGAGGAGACGGAATCCTCCTCACGCTCCCCTCGTACCCTCTCGGGACCTCTCAGTAGTTTTAGATGCTCTTTTTAGGGCTCCCTTTGAGCCATTGCGGTCAGTCGATCTTAAGTTCCTGTCGTTGAAGACAGCGCTCCTGATCGGTTTGGCCTCCATCAAGAGGGTAGGGGACCTGCAGGCATTTTCGGTTGACGAAGTGTGCCTGGAATTCGGGCCGGCCAACTCTCACGTGATCCTGAGACCCCGGCCTGGATATGTGCCCAAGGTTCCCTGCAAGCGCTGCCTTTGGAGGAGGCAGACCCAGCCTTGGCACTGCTCTGTCCAGTACGCGAGACAGAACGCAGTGTTTCAGGACCTCTGACCAGCTCTTTGTCTGTTATGGTGGGAAGCTGAAGGGAAAGGCTCTCTCCAAGCAAAGGTTGTCTCACTGGATAGTGGACGCCATTGTCTTGGCTTACCAGACGCAGGGGCCCCCTTGGGGTCAGGGCGCACTCCACCCGGAGTGTGGCCTCCTCTTGGGCTTTAGCGCATGGCACCTCGCTAACAGACATCTGCAGAGCTGCAGGCTGGGCGACACCCAACACATTCGCCAGATTCTATAATCTCCGAGTGGAGCCAGTGTCCTCTCATGTACTCGCCTCTACTAGTGGCCGGTAATGGACGAGGCTCAGGTGTCTTCGCTTGCTCGCCATTCCACTCCACGGACTGGATACGTGCGATATTTCCTCAGGTGAGTTTCCCTGAAGCCCTGAGCTCCTCCAGCACTATCGATGCCGACACCAGTGCGTCTGCCCACTCGCTCAGGTGACCCCCACATGTGTATTTCCACTGTAAGCCTCCTTGAGCAGGTGTCTTTCCCTTGGCAAGCCTTGCCACCCCTGGGGTTTAAAGATCCACCTTCGGCTGGTTACCCCAGAGTTCTTCCATATGCAGCCCCTCACGGGTCATATGTGTATCCTTAAGTCCTCCCTACGGGCAGGCACTTGGTGCATACTTCCACCTGGAATATGCTTCCCAGTGTACCTTGGTATTCCTGTGTTAAGTGGGAGTCCTTTGTCCGTACTAGCTTACGACAGGGAGCTCACGCATACGCAGGGCACTGGATGAAAGCCGAGTGGCATGATTACATTGGGACCCCCATTCGTCAGTCACTGACGTTATTCGGAGTGACTGAACGAAAGGGAACGTCTCGGTTACTTATGTAACCCTCGTTCCCTGAGGAGGGAACGGAGATGTAACGTCCCTCTGCCACTTCCGCTGTACCGCTAGAACGGCCGGGAGTTCAGTCTTGGCTCCTCAGCAGGTAAACATAATGCAATGTTGCCAGCGTACTTTCTTATATACCCACGTTGTGGGGCGGAGTTACGCTATGCAAATTCCGCGTGCCCATGGCATTGGCACTGCCATTGGGTGTTTTCTAGATCTCGAAGATGATAGGCTTCTAAGCGAAACCCCCATTCGTCTCCTCCTCAGGGAACGAGGGTTGCATACGTAACCGAGACGTTACTGTGATTGAAACGTTTTTATAGATGAAATATTTATTTTGTGATTTTGTGTTTTATACTAACACAACTGAAAACACTCAAATGTTTGAAAAATGAATTTTTTATGATCTGTTATTAATTTAGTACTAAGAGTTTTGAAAATGTACAACTTGCTTGTGAAAACTACACCAAAATAAATAAAAAACTGTAACACACGTAAGATTTTAAAACAGTTTCAACTTATAAATATTTAATGTCCAAAAAATAATTCATTTTGTGAAAATCCATGTAGTAAGTGTTATGACTGTATATTATCACTTAAATGGTCATCTTGTTTGAGCTTGTTTGTTTGTCTTGGTTTAAATCTGCTTGATAGGAACATTTTTACTTTGTGGAAGCTTTGAGTTTCGTGATAATAAAATATTTAAACTCAAATCAATATTTTGTGTCCAGTTATTTACTTATGCGTCAAGTAGGTGTACAATAGTCAAGCCACCTTTATATAGCGCTTTATACAATACATATGGTTTCAAAGCAGCTTTACAGTGATAACAAGAAAATGATTCAATAATACAGAGTTCATTTCGGCTGTACAGCAGCTCTAGAATAAAATAGTGTCAGTGTTCAGCTGAAGTCAGTTCAGTGTTGATTCAGTTCTGTTGTACAGATCATCAATAATTAAACTAGTTCATTTCATCTATAAAGCAGCTCTGGAGAAAACAGTGATGTCATCATCCAGCTCAGTTAAGTTCTCATACAGCAGCGTCAGTACAGGCAGATCAATAATATTGTTAAATATTTAGCGTCCCCAACTAAGCAATCCAGAGGCGACAGTGGCAAGATCCCAAACTCCATCAGGAGACAGATTGGAGAAAAAAAACCTACTGACGGTGTCATTATGATTCAGGCTGCATTACAGGTCAGAATCAGATTGTGGATCAGTACAATAAGCAGGATAATATACATTCAAACGGTTCTCATCACAAAATAAACCTGACAGGGTGATCAGGACTCCGGCTCGAAACAGAGGAGTCTTGTATTAGTAATAAAAACTGTCAAAAACTTTGGAAAGAATCTAATGACGATTAAGCAACAAAATTATCTGTCAGGACAATTTTTGTCTTGTTTAGTTTTTGTGTATTTTGTTCGTTATTGATTATATGAAGAAAATGGACGAGGATGTTGATATATTTATACAATCTTACCTCAGTTTCTCCAGTTTACAGTGAGGATCCTTCAGTCCACCAGAGAGAAGCTTCACTCCTGAGTCTCTTATAATATTCTGTGTCAGAATCAGTTCTCTCAGGTGTGAGGGGTTTGATCTCAGAGCTGAAGCCAGAGCAGCACAACCTTCATCTGTGACACAACAATCACTCAACCTGTAGAGAACAATGACACTCTTCTGTAAGACTTTGAAACAGTTTCAACTTACAAATATTTAATGTCCAAAAAGTATTAATTTTGTGAAAATCCATGTAATAAGTGTTATGACTGTATATTATCACTTAATGGTCGTCTTGTTTGAGATTGTTTGTTCGTCATGGTTTAAATCTGCTTGATAGGAATATTTTTACTTATAATAAAATATTTAAACTCAAATCAATATTTTGTATCCAGTTATTTACTTATGTGGCAAGTAGGTGTACAACAGTCAAGCCACCTTTATATAGAGCTTTATACAATACATATGGTTTCAAAGCAGCTTTACAGTGATAACAAGAAAATGATTTAATAAAACAGAGTTCATTTCAGCTCTACAGCAGCTCTAGAAGAAAACAGTGTCAGCGTTCAGCTGAAGTCGGTTCAGTGTTGATTCAGTTCTGTTGTAAAGATCATCAATAATTAAACTAGTTCATTTCATCTATAAAGCACTTCTGGAGAAAACAGCAATGTCATCGTCCAGCTCAGGTACAATAAGCATTAAAACGGTTTTCATCACAAAATAAACCTGACAAGGTGAAGAAAATGTTGACACAGTCTTACCACAGTTTCTCCAGTTTACAGTGAGGATCCTTCAGTCCATCAGTGAGCAGCTTCACTCCTGAGTCTCTTATTTTATTCATTGACAGATCCAGTTCTCTCTGGTGTGACGGGTTTGATCTCAGAGCTGAAGCCAGAGCAGCACAACCTTTATCTATAACTCCACAATCCCTCAACCTGTAGAGAACAATGACACTCTTCTGTCGCTCAAGATCTTACAGTAATTTGTCAGTCTCTACTATGGTCAGGCTTTTGTTTTGTTTACAGTCAAACATGGCATACTGTAATGTAAAATGCTGTATTTGATGCCATCTGTCTCCCTCTTTTGGAATCATCTCTGATCAATCTGACAGACACAGTTTTTTGATTGTTTCATCTCGCTTGTACTCTATCTTGCTCTGCTGTGTTCACAAATTGCAAATGTTCTCAATTTCTCTTTATCACACACACACACACACACATTGAACACTGTGGTTATTATCTGTTTTAAATTGCTTATACTGTAACAATAATTAATTATATTAAGTTCATTACATTTCGGAAATTGAGTCAAGAATCGACCCACTCGCCTGAGAGAGCGAGTCCCTACTAATCGGAATCTCCAGCGGAGAGCCGTCTAGGAGAGACACCAAGTCCGAGAACCATACTCGGGCCAGCCAGTACGGGGCTACTAATAACAGATGAGCCCCGTCCCGGCGAACTCTCTCCAGAACTCCCAGAAGCAGAGCAATTGGGGAAGGGTGTACAGAGGTAGCTTCGGCCACTCCTGTACCATGGTGTCCAGTCCCGGAGGAGCTGGATAACCACAGGAGCTCCGCCACCTCAGTGAGGAGTCTCCATTCCCCAGGCCTCGGCCCCTGCCTCGACAGGATGTCCGCTTCCTGGTTCAGGTACCCAGGGATGAAAACTGCCCTGATGGAAGCAGTTTCCCTTGGGCCTACAGGAGGATCTGGTGTGCCACTTGTATAAGGGGCACTTCCACAGACCCCCCCTGATGATTTATATATGCGACCACCGATGTGTTGTTGTTATCTTTAACGAACAAGCACACGGTGGCCCATGAGGTCTGGCAGGAAGTGCTTCAGAGCCTGAAACACCACCATCATTTTTATGTGATTATGTGCCATGAGAGCTGATGGACCTGCCACAGACCCTGAGTCGAGCGACCACTCATGATCGCTCCTCAGCCCGCGAGGGAAGTCTCTGTCGTTAGCGTAACGTGACGAACATGAGTCCCCAACACCGGCCTTTGAGACATACACCAAGGATCTTTTCACATGACTAAAGCACGAAGGCATCGCCGCGGCACTTTGATCATGTGGAGCACTTTGGTTTTGAGCCACCACTGCCACTGTCTTATGCTCAGCAGACCAAAAGGTATCCCGTTGGACGCAGCTGCCATAAGAAAAATTTCTGAAACTGTTTGACAGTGAGTGGCCGGCCTAGCTTTGGTTCCTTTACTGCTGAGAATCGATGCAACACGTACAGGCGACAGATGAGCCCGCATCGCCACCGAATCCCATACCACACCCAGATAAGTGGTTCTCTGTACTGGGGAAAGCACACTTTTCTTTGCGTTCAGCCTCCACCCCAACTTTTCCATATGAGCAAGCACAACATTTCAATGTTGACTGCCACATGCTCTGTTACTGAGCAAAAGATCAATCAATCCTTGATATAAATGAGTATGCGGGTGCCCTGCAGGCGCCGCGGCGCTACTGCCGCCCCCACACACTCCGTGAAACACTCCTTATCCAAAGCGACCACCAGGTGGGAACGGTCCAGGAAAAGGTCCGTGAGAGTGATTTCATGCGTCTTTGGGATGGCACCACGAGGCGTCATTCACTTGCAGAACGCAAGCTTCTGGAGGGTATGTAAGTCTGAACAAGCGAGTTTAGGTATATTGGTGCAGAGCCGGTGGTTGAATTTGATGCGAGCGGCTATTGGCAGCCAGTGCAAACTGATGAAGAGAGGTGTGACATGCGCTCTCTTTGGCTAGTTAAAGACCACTCTCGCCGCTGCATTTTGGATCAGTTGCAAGGGTTTGATAGTGCATACCGGAAGGCCAGCTAGAAGAGCATTACAGTAGTCCAGTCTGGAGAGAACAAGAGCTTGGACCAGGAGTTGTGTGGCCTGCTCTGATAGAAAGGGTCTAATCTTCCTAATGTTGTATAATGCAAATTTGCAGGACCGGGCTGTTGCAGTAATGTGGTCAGTGAAGTTTAACTGGTCATCAATCACAACTCCAAGGTTCCTGGCTGTCCTGGACGGAGTTATGGTTGATGAACCTAGCTGAATGGAGAAATTTTGATGAAGTCAAATCAAATCAAATCACCTTTATTTATATAGCGCTTTTCACAATGGCAATTGTTTCAAAGCAGCTTCACAGTGGTAACAGGAAAATGATGCAACGGAATTTGATTCGGCTGTACAGCCGCTCTGGAGAAAACGGTGATGTCATCCAGCTCATTTCAATTATGATATAGTGTCAATGCGGGCGGATCAGTAATATAGTTGAAATTTAGGTGTCCCCAACTGAGCAAGCCAAAGCCAAAGGCGACGGTGGCAAGGAACCAAAACTCCTTCAGGGCCAGAATGGAGAAAAAAACCTTGGGAGAAACCAGGCTCAGTCGGGGTGCCAGTTCCCCTCTGGCCGACGAACAAATAGTGTATGATTATGATTCTGGTAACATTACAGGTCAGAAGTCATATTAGATAAATAGATATTCGTAGGATTATTCGAAAGATTGGAGTTGTCACGCCGGGGACGGGTTTAATTCGGATGTCGTGTCGATGCGGCATTTACAGGGGGGAGTTTAATTGACACTATTGTCTCTACAGACACTTCAGGGATATGGTCGTCATGTCCAGGCTAAGGTCCACCATCTGGTCTGGATACGGCCCGGATCCGGCCGACTGCAGTAAACCTCGGGATAAACAGAGAGACTAACATTAGCGTAGATGCCATTCTTCTTATGATGTAACGAGTACATCAGGTGTTATTGGAAGTGTTCCCGGTTCCGGCTGACCTAGTTAATGCAGCCTAAAACAATCATTTAACTGATTTGAATAATAGAAATTAAAAATGTTTTATGTGTATGCCATAGTAAAGAGATGTGTTTTTAGTCTAGATTTAAACTGACAGAGTGTGTCTGCTTCCCGAACAATGCTAGGTAGACTGTTCCAGAGTTTAGGTGCTAAATAGGAAAAGGACCGACCGCCTGCAGTTGATTTTGATATTCTAGGTATTATCAACTGGCCAGAATTTTGAGACCGCAATAAACGTGATGGAGTATAATGCGTTAAGAGCTCGCTCAAGTACTGGGGCGCTAAACTATTTAGTGCTTTGTAAGTAATCAGCAAGATTTTAAAATGTATACGATGTTTAATAGGGAGCCAATGCAGTGTTGCCAGAACCGGGCTAATATGGTCATACTTCCTGGTTCTAGTAAGAACTCTAGCTGCTGCGTTTTGGACCAGCTGCAGTTTATTTATTAAGCGAGCAGGGCAACCACCCAGTAGAGCATTACAATAATCTAGCCTTGAGGTCATGAACGCATGAACTAACTGTTCAGCATTTTGCATTGAAAGCATGTGCCGTAATTTAGATATATTTTTAAGATGGTAGAATGCAGTTTTACAGATGCTAGAAACGTGGCTTTCAAATGAGAGATTGGTATCAAAGAGCACACCCAGGTTCCTAACTGACGACGAGGACTTGACAGAGCAGCCATCGAGTGTTAGACAGTATTCTAGGTTACTACTTGTGGAGTTTTTTTGTCCAATGATTAAAAATTCAGTTTTTTCTGAATTAAGTTGCAGGAAATTACTAGTCATCCAATTTTTTATATCAGCTATGCATTCTGTTAATCTTGTGAATTGGTAAGTTTCGTCAGGGCGTGAAGAAATATAGAGCTGAGTATCGTCAGCATAACAATGAAAATTAACGCCATGCTTCCTAATAATATCTCCCAGTGGTAGCATGTACAGGGTGAAAAGCAACGGTCCTAGCACTGAGCCCTGCGGTACTCCATACTGAACTTGTGGTGAAGTGCTGGGTTGGTTGAGACCACAAGCAGTTCTGTTTTTGCAAGATTGAGTTGAAGGTGATGCTCCTTCATCCAGCTAGAAATGTCTGTCAGGCAGGCAGTGATACGAACACCAACTGCAGGATCATCTGGTTGAAATGAGAAGTAGAGTTGAGTGTCATCAGCATAGCAGTGATAGGAAAAGCCGTGTTTCTGAATGACAGATCCTAATGATGATATGTAGATGGAGAAGAGAAGTGGTCCAAGCACTGAGCCCTGGGGAACCCCAGTAGCTAGATGATGTGACTTAGACACTTCACCTCTCCATGACACCCTGAAGGACCTACCTGAGAGGTAAGACTTGAACCACTGGAGTGCAGTTCCTGAGATGCCCATCTTCTTAAGAGTTGCCAGGAGGATCTGGTGGTTAACTGTGTCAAAAGCAGCAGACAAATCCAGCAAGATGAGTACTGAGGATTTGGAAGCTGCTTTTGCCAGTCTCAGTGCTTCAGTAACCGAGAGTAGGGCAGTCTCAGTCGAGTGGCCGCTTTTGAAGCCGGGTTGGTTGTTGTCCAGGAGGTTGTTCTGTTCAAGGAACATAGAGAGTTGGTTGAACACAACTCGCTCAAATGTCTTTGCAATGAAAGGAAGAAGGGATACTGGTCTGTATTTCTCTAAAAGTGCTGGATTCAGAGAGGTTTTCTTAAGCAGTGGGGTTACCCGAGCCTGCTTATATAATATATCCACCAAGATATATTTAGTAGATGTTTCCACCAAAAAATCTCTAATGGTGCCAGTCCCTCAAGACTGGCCTCTGGTATACTGCGAACAGCAAGCACAGTGCCCTGAAGCGGCGAACCGGCAGGGAACAACTGGTCAGACTGCTCTAGAACCCTCCGTGGAGGGGCGGGCCACCCTCGGGTGACTCGCAAGGACCCTCTACGCCCCAGCATTGTGGTGGGGTTGGCAGAACGGTCCCCTGAGGGCACCGAAGGGAGACAGGCACCGTATAAAGAGGTGAACACCGCCTTCCTACAGAGGGGACTTCCCTCAGAAGCCTTACATTGATGGCGTCAGGACTTTTTATTTGACGAAGCCTTCTTCGTGACAATAACGGTCCTCAGATTCGCCTTGCCCTTAGAGGACTTCGCTCTGCTTCCACATTTTGGAATTAGAAAGGGCACGAAGCACTCGGCGTGTGCCCTTACCATAAACATGGATTTTAGAAAAAGTATTTCACATAGGCATCTACATTTTTTTCAAGCCAAAAAGATATATGATTTAATTTCTCAAAATGAAATACATTCAAAACCAATCAGACAGGCTGAATATTCCTATTAGAATCTAAAATGCAAAAAGAATCATGACATGAACATATAGAGAGAAAGGGAATAAATCCCGTCAGCTCAGTTTCCTCCGCTTATAAATAAATTGCGGTTACATAATATACGTGTTGCTTCGACCACACGAGATCCAAGCCATTGATTCTTTATTTCAGACCGTAATCAATGTGCTGCCTCAGCAAACGCGCAATCCGAGCCACCAGATTCTTTATAGCAGACTGCAATCCACGCGCTGCCTCTGCAAACGCGCAAACCGAGCCATAGATTCTTTATAGCAGACTGCAATCCACGCGCTGCCTCGGCAAACGTGCAACCTGAGCCATAGATTCTTTATAGCAGACTGCAATCCACGCGCTGCCTCGGCAAACGTGCAACCTGAGCCATAGATTCTTTATAGCAGACTGTAATCCACGCGCTGCCTTGGCAAACGCGCGAACCGAGCCATAGATTCTTTATAGCAGACTGCAATCCACGCGCTGCATCGGCAAACGCGCGAACCGAGCGATAGATTCTTTATTGCAGACTGTAATCTACGCGCTGCCTCAGCAAACACGAGATCCGCCACTAGAATCTTTATTGCAGACTGTAATCTACGCGCTGCCTACAGCAAACGCGTGATTCACTATGTGCTTATCTTACACATATGGGAAATTTATAAATGAACAATGTCAGTCCAATGAGAGCTGATGCACATATATAAGATTACTGCCTCTGCGCTTCACTCGGGGCGGAAGAAACCGCAACGCGTGCTTTCAACCCTGAGATGAAACACTGGACCTGGCAGGTGAAGGCAGAGAAAGGGCGATGCCCATCTCTAACCCCTCTGCCGGATCCATTCGCGATCCCCACGACTGAAGCCGCCGCTCTGCCTCGGCAGACGCGGGGAACCGAGCCGCGGGGAACACAAGCCGAAGCGCCCTCCTCAAAGAGCGCTCAGCGGGAGGGCAGCGTTATCGTGGGCAGACGCTCACAATGCTCACAACCAGCTCCCTCGAGAGCTGCCTGAGCATGCTACGCTCCCATACAAACAACACACATGGAATGTGTATCCCCACCCATGATGTAGCGTGGGCAGGGATGAACACACTTTGTAAACTGTTGTGGTTGTTCGCTCGCCATTTTAACTTAATTGTGTGTGCACTCTTTGTCAGTATATCTATTATTTTTGTGTGAGGTGAAAAACTCCCAGTATTCTCAAATACAACGGTCAAAAACAATGACAGACAATGGTACAACATAGAGAAGGTATTCTGAAGGTACTGAAGCTAGTATTTGTATGTGTTCACGGGTGCTTTATAGTTTCCGGGTCTATGACGTCACCCACCTATGACATTCTGTCACTCTATTGGACTGGTTACATACGTGCTTCAGGACGCAATCACGCAGAGGCGTTCCCACAGCAGCGATGCAGCGCGAGTTCCCTTGAAAGGGAACACTAAAAGGAATTTTTGATGATCTGTTGTTAAATTAGTACTAAGAGTTTTGAAAATTCACAACTTGCTTGTGAAAACTACACTAAAATCAATAACTAACACATGTAAGACTTTGAAACAGTTTCAACTTTTAAATATTTAATGTCCAAAAAATTATTAATTTAGTAAAAATCCATGTAATAAGTGTTATGACTGTATATTATCACTTAAATGGTCATCTTGTTTGAGCTTGTTTGTTCGTCTTGGTTTAAATCTGCTTGCTAGGGACATTTTTACTTTGTGGAAGCTTTGAGTTTCGTGATAATAAAATATTTAAACTCAAATCAATATTTTGTGTCCAGTTATTTACTTATGTGGCAAGTAGGTGTACAATAGTCAAGACACCTTTATATAGCGCTTTATACAATACATATGGTTTTAAAGCAGCTTTACAGTGATAACAAGAAAATTATTCAATAATACAGAGTTCATTTCAGCTGTACAGCAGCTCTAGAATAAAATAGTGTCAGTGTTCAGCTGAAGTCAGTTCAGTGTTGATTCAGTTCTGTTGTAAAGATCATCAATAATTAAACTAGTTCATTTCATCTATAAAGCAGCTCTGGAGAAAACAGCAATGTCATCGTCCAGCTCAGGTACAATAAGCATTAAAACGGTTCTCATCACAAAATAAACCTGACAAGGTGAAGAAAATGTTGAGACAGTCTTACCACAGTTTCTCCAGTTTACAGTGAGGATTCTTCAGTCCATCAGAGAGCAGCTTCACTCCGGAGTCTCTTATTTTATTCTGTGTCAGATCCAGTTCTCTCAGGTGTGAGGGGTTTGATCTCAGAGCTGAAGCCAAAGCAGCACAACCTTCATCTGTGACACCACAATCACTCAACCTGTAGAGAACAATGACACTCTTCAGTCTCTCAGTTCAGGATCTACAGCTCAGAAAAGCAGGAACTTCACAATCAGAAAGAGAGACTTAATCCACGGCACCTTTAACAGGTCCAGTCTAAGGTTCAGACCCGCTTCTACATGCTGCTTGAGCGGGTTAGTTTCAATATCATATAAATTATGATTATGCAGATTAAATGTCAGTTTTAGGGATTTGTCATAAATTTTTTTGTGTGCTTCATTCATTAAATAATTCTGATGAATTGAATCCCTTGTAAGTTATCATTTTGCAGTGTAAGATTACAGTTAAAACCTTTAAATATTAAAGTTATTTAATTCAGTAAATATATTCAATCACAGAAAAGGCCATAAATGCATCATTATGTGTTTTTCTACATCATTATAGAATATCTATACATCTATGTTTGTTTATTTGTAAAACACAATCCAGAATCCACTAAATACACACTACTTCATTATACAAATGAATAAAAAGATAAAATCATAAGCTATGACAAAAAATATATTAAACTAGGTGAGTGTATAATTCAGCAGCAAAAAGCAATTCTTGAAAAAAAATCTTTGATGCACAGTAACTTTATATTATTATTTTTATATATGAATGTAAATAATTATATATATAGGCCTACACAAATAATATAAAATTAAAAGATTTAAATGTATTTTGCAGCTTTTTAATGGGGCAACAACATATGATAGATATGGCAGTTAAAGATGCATGGTGAACTGATACCAGCAGAAATTATAGAATAAAATATGTAAACTACAAATGTGATTTAGAGGCAGTAAAACATTCACATAAACATCATTAGAGGACAAACGGTCCTAATCATACAGCATCAATATATAGAAAAAGACACTGTTAAAGACACTGTTGGTGTTGGTTTTGATCTGTCACATTCAATCCTTTATCACGTCTCACACACTGACCTCTACAATCATCAGCTCTCTCTCTCTCTCTCACACACACACACACACACACACACACACACACACACACACACACACACACACACACACACACACACACACACACACACACACACACACAAACAAACAAACAAAAACCTCCTCTGCTGCTTTAGTAAGTGTGTCTCACACACTCTCCTGCTCATTGCCAGTGATGGGATTATGGGAAACCTTCCCCTTTTTGTTTCTTTGGTATGAAAGCACATGCTAAAATCATAAATGTGATCATGTTTTATCAGTGTAGTGATTGTTGTCAGTGTGACTTACTGAACTGATCTGGATTCTTTAACCACAGGCAGCAGCTTCTGAAGAACTTCATCTGGTGTATTTTGTGCTCCAATAAACTGCTTTAGATCAAAAACATCCATCTTCTGCTCTGATGTCAGCAACACATAAACCAGAGCTGACCACTGTGAAGAGGAGAGTTTGGTTCCTCCTATTTCTCCAGATCTCAGATAATGTTGGATCTCCTGCATCAGTGAATCATCACCGAGTTCATTCAGACAGTGGAACAGATTGATGGATCTCTCTGGAGAGGGATTCTTCCTGATCTTCTGTTTGATGTACTGAACTGTTTCCTCTTTGTTGTAGGAGCAGCTTCCTGTCTGTGTCAGTAGTTCTCGTAAGAGAGTCTGATTGGACTCCAATGAGAGACCCAGAAGGAAACGCAGGAAAAGGTCCAGATGTCCATTCTTACTCTTGAAGGCCTTATTTACAGCTCTCTGATGCAGCTCAGATAATGAATAATATTTTAACCAGTTACACAATTTTGATAAGAACACATTTCTATGCTTTTTTATTAGGGAGATGTGTGCATATAGAGCTGCTAGATGTTCCTGGATGCTGAGATGAGCAAAGCAGAAGACTTTCCTCTGATACAAGCCCAACTCCTTTCTGAAGATCTGAGTGCACAATGCTGAGTACACTGATGCTTCTCTCACATCAATGCCACACTCTCTCAGGTCTTCCTCATAGAAGATCAGGTTGCCTTTCACAAGCTGCTGAAAAGCCAGTTTCCCCAGTTTGAGAATCATGTCTTCATCTTTCACTTTCTTCTTGTAGTCCTTCTCATGTTTGATGTTGGTCTGAATGATCAGGAAGTGTGTGTACATTTGAGTGAGAGTCTTGGGAATCTCTCCTCTTTCTGCTTTACTCAACATCTTCTCTAGAACAGTGGCTGAGATCCAGCAGAACACTGGTATGTGGCACATGATGTGGAGGCTCTTTGATGACTTCAGGTGTGTGATGATTGTATTGGCCAGACTCTGATCACTGATTCTCTTCCTGAAGTATTCCTCCTTCTGTGGCTCATTGAAGCCTCGTACCTCTGTCACTCGATGGACACACTCAGAGGGGACGAGATCAGCTGCTGCTGGCCTGGAGGTGATCCAGATGAGAGCAGAGGGAAGCAGATTCCCCTCAATGAGGTTCATCAGCAGCACGTCCACTGAGGCTGATTCAGATATATTACACAGTTTCACTTTGCTCTTAAAGTTCAGAGACAGACGACACTCATCCAGACCATCAAAGATGAACAACACTTTATATTCACCACTGGATATTTTAATTTTTTTTGTTTCAGGGAAAAAGACATGAAGAAGATCTGAAAGACTGAGTGTTTTGTCCTTCATCAAGTTGAGCTCTCTGAAAGGAAGTGGAAATATGAGCTGGACATCCTGATTCTCTTTCCTTTTAGCCCAGTCCACAATGAACTTCTGCACAGAGACTGTTTTTCCAATGCCAGCGACTCCCTTTGTCAGCACAGTTCTGATGGGTTTGTCTTGTCCAGGTAAAGGTCTAAAGATGTCATTGCATTTGATTGGTGTGTCCTCTGTTGCTGCTCTCCTGGATTGTGTCTCAATCTGTCTCACCTCATGCTCATTATTGATCTCTCCACTTTCACTCTCTGTGATGTAGAGCTCTGTGTAGATCTCATTCAGGAGTGTTGGGTTTCCCTGCTTTGCTGTTACTTCATGCAGACACTGAAACTTCTTCAGCAGATTTGATTTAAACGTGCTTTGGAAAATAACAGAATACAACACGAATTATAGAGTTAAATAGTAGTAAAATAAATGAACACTAGTTAATCAAATAATTACACAATATCATGCAAGTAACAGTGCTGTTGGTATGAAGAGGAGCACAAGCCATTAGAGCTGTCCATGAGCATTGATATAGATTTCATGATTCAATTCTGTTCTTAATTTGATTTTGTTAATTCATTTGGAAATACTTCAGGTGCATGTCAGGTTTTTAAGGAAAAAATAAAACTCAGAACTAATGCTGTAAAATAAGAATTTAACAAAATGACCATCTCCAGTGTGTTTTGTTCTAGTTTACTAATGAACTATGAACGATGGATAACTCCTGGGGTAATTGTAACATCACGTTGTTCACAAGCTGTTTTATTGACATCTTACCACTGATTCAGCAATTATATAAGAGATGATACATTTCAGTAAGTATAATCTTTCTAAAGATCATTTCTAAAGTTCATATATGTTCATTATGTTTTCATGCTAAAACTGGTATATAAGAAGAAGAGATGATTGGCTCACGATTTCAAATACACATGGTGAGTCTTTCTAGACAGAAATATTGTACCTCAGATCAGTTGATGTGTGTCTTTCCTTGAATGTTACCGGCTCTTTCATAGACTGGTCACTCTTCATGGACACATATCTGGGTTTCTGTGGGTTTGATCTTTTCCTTTTGAGGGAGACACAAAATGTGTAGTGATAGGACCTTCAGAATAAGATTGAGAAGCACTAATCTAGTTTATAGGTGTGTTCGACTTTGGTCTTACTGATTGGTGAGATTTGCAGTCAGAGGATGAGTTAAAAGCCAAAGTCAGACAAATTCTGCTTCCCGTAGTGACACTTGGACAGTATTTGCTTTCTTTACCGCAGATTAAGTGAATTAGATGTAAAATTTGTCAAATAAACGTTTCAGACATTTACAAGTAGCAACCAGAACTGCTTATTACAGTGCCTGTATCTACAAGAATAAAGTAAACATAAGTAGTTACTATGTAAATACCAATAAAGAGGTGTCTATATTTTGTATCAGTTTTATTTTCATACACATAACACAATATTAAGATTACAAGAACAGAGTATTTACTGTTTTAAAAACAAGGTTTTGTGAGCATTAGTGAAAGGTGTCAGAATATTTTTTTTATTTTATTTAACATTTATTTATCCAGGTAAACTGTTTGAGAACCACTTCTCATTTACTAAAAACATGAATAAACATGAAATTAAAAGCATGTCATCGTTGTTGTCTGTGAGTCTGACCAATCGTGAAACAGCTGTGTCATCATCAGAGCATGCCGTCAGATGAAATCTCTAGCCAACATGAACTGCTTCAAGTCAGATCTCGATCAGTCTGCACATCACCACATAGAGTTGAACACACCTATAAACAGAAATGTTGTACCTCAGATCAGCTGATGTTTGTCTTCTCTTAAATGTTATTATGTGGTCCATAGACCGGTCACTCTTCATGGACACACAGCTGCACTCTGGTGATTTTGATCTCTGCCTGTGGAATTGACATTATATTACAGCAAAGATAACAGAATAGAGACAAGAATTTATATGATAGATTTTACACAAAGAGAAATCTATTTATTAGGGGTGTAACGGTACACCAAACTGACGGTTCGGGACGTACCTCGGTTTTGAAGTCACGGTTCAGTACGGGTTCGGTACATTTCTTAAAGATAAAAAAAATATCTCTGCTAATGTAAAGTGTAAACTATATAGGGAGCCCTTACTTGCTAACTAACAGCTGTGGACACTGAATGACTTCTGAGGTAAATGTGATGCTACAGGACATTGTTCTCAAGCTGTTTTATTGACGTCTTTCCGCCGTTGAAACACTGATTGAGCGATTACACCACATATGATGCGTTTCAGTTGTAATGTATCCTCAACATACCTTCAGATGTTCATTCATGTTTATTCATTGACTAGGAAGAGATGATCGCGTTCACTCGTCTATACAATGATCAGTCACACCACATTAAAGAGCGTCAAAACGGCATATCGTTTGAATTTCGTGATAAAATGGACAGAATACTTAATATGTTCATGTGGGAACTCGGATTGAAGTGTGTTTCACGCGTAAAACAAGCCGACTGTTAAAGATTGCATTCGGTACCGTTCGGTACACACGTACGGTTTGGTACGAATACGTGTACCGTTACACCCCTACTATCTATCTATTTATCTATCTAGAAATGTTGTACCTCAGATCAGCTGGTGTTTGTCCTCCATTAAATGTTATTATGTGGTCCATAGACTGGTCACTCTTCATGGACACACAGCTGGGCTCTGGTGATTTTGATCTCTCCCTGTGGAATTGACATTAATAGAGCAGAGACATTAGAATAGAGACAAGAATTCTTTTTTAACATGTCGATTTAACATGTATATAAACCTCACAAAGAGAATCTTGTCTAAGCGAAGCTTTAGAAATGTTGAAGAGTGTTGACATTGCACAAGGATAGGTTACTCTGTGTTACACTGTATATCAGCACAAGAGTATGAGAACCAGTCAGATCACCATAACAACCCTGGCAAACACCCATACATCCTGATATGTAAAATACATTACATTAAGATCATATGAAGATTGAAGTACCTGCATCCTGGAGAAAAATCTCCATCTCTGAATGTGTGTGTGTCATCCATGATTCATTCAGTCTTCATGAGCTGCTCGGGTTAGTCTGATGAGTCAGAATTTAAATTTCATTTGCAATTTACATGAAGTTTACACTGTAACTTGTTTACAAAAAAAAAAAAAAAAAACACTTTCCCCATTTGTTTGTCCTTTATGTTTCAATAAAATATTTAAAATGAATTGAATATGTGTGATATGGGGGTCAGGTTTTTTGTAAATAAATATTTTTATAAAATCTCCCAAGTAAATTTAACTCTTAATTTACTGACATTAATTTACAAAGAATCAAGAATCAAATCAAATTTTAAAAGTAATTTTCTACAGTACCAATAATTACAGTGTAATTTAAGAGTATCTACCAAAAAGAGAATTCAATATAATAATTTCAAGAAATTCATGTTTTGTTAAGTATGTGTAGGTACTTTAATGAGAAAGTAACTCAAAATCAGCTCACCTGACTAAAGCTCACTCACTTTGATCAGAAACGCAGGTCACCGCAGGTTCCCAACATGTCTATGATTTCCATAATGTACTGTATATTCCTGCAGATGTAACTAGAAACATTAAACACTTTGATGCTTGGTTAAACAATCGTTTTAATGCCCTGATGTAAAACAGCGCACCGAGAAACCCTGAAAAGACTTCTGCTTCTGACAGATGTTGCCATTCCTGTTTGGTGAGAAAACTAGAGCTCGTCATCTAGTTCTTAAACAGCTCAGTTATGAGAGAGACCTCACTAGTTTTGAACAGTTATCATTTAAAGATTTTATGATTAAATGTTGGCAATTTTTTTTTAATAAAGGCAGGTTTGATGGTAGGCGGTTATTAGCATGTTTTTATTTATCTCTTGAATATTATCATAACATCTTGGATCTGTATATCAATAGTAGCGTATTCACCCATTTCAAGAAAAATGTTAATAAAATTAACATTAAATTTAAAAAATGTGCAGAAATCATTTAATTTAAATAGTACATCAGGTTCTCATTACACAGTGACTTCAGGAAGTTCTGTACATCCCAGAGCCATTTTGATTTATAAAAATGTTTTTTTTTTTGTAGTTGTGCATTATGAAGGAAAATGTGTGAGAAAAATGGCAGAATGAAGTTGTGCTGCCAAGAGAACGTAGGAATGCAATCTGAATAACATACTTCTACCTGCAGTAAACAACAGAGATGAACATGGTATGTAATTATACAAAATGAGAATATTAAGGAAGAAAAAAGAAATAAAGACTTCTGCGTAGCCTTCAGTACCTTACCTGTGTCTCAGTGGACTCTCAGGTCTTTAGCAGAGTTGATCTTCACTCAAGGGCTGCTGCTAGTGCAGTACTGCTTGCTAATTAACTACTTCACTGATTGCTTCACTGCTAAATACACCTCCTTAATTAGTTAGCTCAAATACTGTAACAGCTGGACAGCTCTAAACTACAGCAACATTGAACAAATCTTACCGTAGTATTCTTAGAAGTTCAAACTCTTTACTAGCTGCTAATCCAGTTTAACAAACACAGCAAGCATTAAAGCTACTGTTCACTCTGACAGACAACATGATCAGACATGCAGTGCAGGTGAAACGCCCTCAGAATACTTCTGAACTAGATTCTGTGTGAAGAGTGGAGGATAGAAAGACTTTTAGCAAGACAGAAGAAACATTTAGAAGCTGTTACTATGTACTGACTGAATGAATTGCGAACTGCTCTGAAAGTGTGATCTAAGAATGCGCAACAGTACCCCGTTTTTATCTGAAACACACAACGTTCACAATTAAAGCCAAGCCTTTTGATCATCACATACATCCGTATTGCGACTCCTGTTTCCCTTTCAGTCGGTCACGTTCGACGTACGTCGGAACTGACCGACGAATTGGGGATCATTTTCAGAGACCAATCTACTTCGAGTGTATAAAAACGAGCCAATAACGTTGGCATGCGGTCCACGCACCGCCCCGCAGCGCGGGTATAAATACGAAAGTGGAATACCGCATCCTCGCTTTCAACTTCGGAGCCGAACGGTCTACAGTCAGTCTGTTGCTGTTTATACGAAGAGTGTTCTGTGAAGACAAGCCTTTTGAGGAAGATCGCTCTCTTGCTGGTGCTGGCGTGACGGTGTGATTCAGCGAGTGGCCGCTGCAACGTACACTGTGTTGTGTTGGTTGGCTGGGCGTTCCGTTTATTGAGTGCTCACACGCGGGCTTGCACTATCGGACCGCTGTGAGCCGCGGCCATCTCCCTGAGTGCCTCAGCACTCCTAAAAAGAGCATTTTTCCCTTCCTAAAAGAGCAACACTTTTGAACCGCTGCGAGCCGCGGCCACTTCCCCTGTGTGCCTCGGCACTGATTGGAGCGGTTTTTTCCTTTTCTAAAAGAGCAACACGGTTTGACCCTGCGTCTTTTTCAAGATGTCATTCAAACCTTCGCGGCTGGACGATTGGTTTCTCGGGATGGCCCGTGCTGGTTCTCAGCGCCCCGCCCCGGTACCATTCTTTCCGGAAGTGCATCAGGAGCTCACAAAGTCGTGGACGGCGCCCTATAGCGCCAGAAACTGATCTAGTGACTCCTCCGTCCTCACTACCCTCGATGGTGGCGCGGCTAAGGGGTACGCGATTAAAAATATCCTGCCCCGGCGACCAGCTGCTGCCTCCACCCCGTTGCCGGCTGCAGCGCCTCCGCCTACTCGTCGCCGAGGGCGTCCCCCTGCGTCTGCCTCCGCCCCTGCCAAGCCCAAGCAGCCTCCACCCGGGAAGCAGGGCGCCGGACGCAAGGGTGCCGCCCAACCCGCTCAGGGTCCCGCAAAGTCGGCCGGTAAACGGAAGGGTAAGCGGCCCTGAGACGGGCAGCCCAGGGACGGATGGGTCTGCTCGGAGGGAGATGGTGTCCGCACTCCTTCCCCCCCCGGAGGAGGACCGGGGGGCCAACATCACTCTGCCGCTGGCTCTTCGGAGTGCAGCGGTACCCACATTTTCAATAAAAGAGCAGTTTCCGTTGTCCCTGGGCCCCAAGAGGGCCAAGCCGGCTGTGTGAGATGCCCCCGGGCCTTGCCACTCCTGGCTCCCCCTCTTTTTGCCAGGGGGTGGTGTGAGGCTAGAGGACGCCCCCGGGCCTTCTCTCCCACACACTGCCCCATCCTGGAACGGTCAGACAACACTCCGGGTCGCCTCCGGGCCGTCCGGGTCGGGTCTGAGCGTTCCACCTCGCTGCCCCACCCCGGGTACGTCTGTGGTGCCGTTGGTCCCGCTTGCACGGTCTCTGGGGGCCTGGCTAGCGCTCCCCAGGCCGTCTCGCTGGCTCATCCGTACTATCAGACTCGGCTACGCGATTCAGTTTGCGTACCGGCCCCCCAAGTACAGGGGCATCCTCTTCACCTCCGTGCGGAGCAGCGATGCCCACGTCTTGCGGTCAGAGATCGATGTCCTACTGGCGAAAGACGCGGTCGAGCCGGTTCCTCCAGACGATATGAGGTCGGGGTTCTACAGCCCCTACTTCATTGTACCCAAGAAAGGGGGTGGGTTACGACCAATCTTGGACCTGCGTGTCCTGAATCGGGCCCTGCACAAGCTTCCGTTCAGGATGTTAACGCAGAAATGCATTTTCGAATGCATCCGTCCCCGAGATTGGTTTGCAGCGATCGACCTGAAGGACACGTACTTTCATGTCTCTATCGTTCCTCGACACAGACTGTTCCTACGCTTTGAGTTCGAGGGGAGGGCATATCAGTACAAAGTCTTGCCCTTCGGGCTGTCCCTGTCGCCTCGCGTCTTCACGAAAGTCGCAGAGGCAGCCATTGTTCCACTCAGAGAACGCGGCGTTCGCATCCTCAACTATCTTGACGACTGGTTCATACTCGCCCAGTCTTGGGAGCAGTTGTGCGAACACAGGGACCTGGTGCTCCATCACCTCAGCCTGTTGGGCCTTCGGGTCAACCGAGAGAAGAGCAAACTCTGTCCCACACAGAGGATCTCTTATCTCGGCATGGAGCTGGACTCGGTCAACCAGACTGCGCGCCTCACAGAGGAGCGAGTCCGGTCAGTGCTGAACTGCTTGAATACGTTCAAAGGCAGGACGGCGGTCCCACTGAAATATTTTCAGAGGCTCCTGGGGCATATGGCATCTGCAGCCGCGGTAACACCACTCGGATTGCTTCATATGAGACAGCTTCAGCACTGGCTTCATGGCCGGGTCCCGAGATGGGTGTGGCAGAGCGGCAAGTACCGGGTCCCAGTTACTCCGTACTGTCGCCAAACCTTCAGCCCGTGGTCAGACCCTTCGTTTCTACGGGCGGGAGTGCCCTTAGAACAAGTGTCCAGGCATGCTGTGGTCTTCACGGATGCCTCATCCATCAGCTGGGGGGCCACGTACAACGGCCATGCAGTCTCGGGTCTGTGGACGGGGCCCAAGCTGCATTGGCATATCAATTGCCTGGAGTTGCTAGCAGTACGTCTTGCCCTAAGCCGCCTCAAAAAGCCGCTTCAGAGCAAGCACGTACTGGTCCGTACGGACAGCACTGCAGCCGTTGCGTACATCAACCGCCAGGGTGGTCTACACTCCCGTCGCATGATGCAACTCGCCCGCCATCTCCTCCTGTGGAGTCAGAAGCATCTGAGGTCGCTTCGGGCCATTCACATCCCTGGTGCGCTGAACCAGACAGCCGACGAGCTCTCTCGTCAGTCGACACCTCCGGGAGAGTGGCGACTCCACCCCCGGAGCGTCCAGCTGATATGGGACCTTTTCAGAGCCGCGCAGGTAGACCTGTTCGCCTCTCCGGACTCGACCCATTGCCAGTTGTACTATTCCCTGACCGGGGGCACCCTCGGCACGGATGCACTGGCGCACAGCTGGCCCCGGGACCTACGCAAATATGCGTTTCCCCCCAGTGAGCCTTCTCGCACAGACTCTGTGCAAGGTCAGGGAGGATGAGGAGCAGGTCTTGCTAGTTGCGCCCTACTGGCCCAACCGGACCTGGTTCCCTGAACTCACACTCTTCTCGACAGCCCCTCCCAGGCCGATTCCCCTGAGGAAGGACGTGCTTTCTCAGGGACGGGGCACTCTATGGCACCCGCGTCCAGACCTCTGGAAACTCCATGTCTGGTCCCTAGACGGGACGTGGAGGTTCTAGGTGGCCTGCCACAAGCGGTGGCAGACACCATCGCTTCTGCTAGAGCCCCCTCTACGAGGCGCCTCTATGCCCTGAAGTGGAACCTGTTTGTTGAGTGGTGCTCTTCCCACTGGGAAGACCCCCGAAGGTGTTCGGTTAGTGTCGTGCTTTCTTTCCTGCAAGATGGGCTGGAGCGAAGGCTGTCTCCCTCCACCCTCAAAGTGTACATCGCAGCAATAGCGGCGTATCACGACGCAGTTGAAGGTAAGTCCTTAGGGAAGCACAACCTAATCGTCAGGTTCCTCAGAGGTGCGAGGAGGCCAAATCCTCCTCGTCCACACTTGATACCCTCTTGGGATTTAACTCTGGTGCTCAGAGCACTTCAGAGCCCTCCCTTTGAGCCTTTGCAGTCTGTAGAGTTAAAAAATCTGTCCATAAAGACAGTACTCCTGACTGCATTGGCCTCCATCAAGAGGGTAGGGGACCTGCACGCACTTTCGGTCAACGAATCGTGCCTAGAGTTACGTGCCCAAGGATACGTGCCCAAGGTTCCCACCACTCCCTTCCGGGACCAGGTGGTGAACCTGCAAGCGCTGCCCTCGGAGGAGGCAGACCCAGCCCTGGCTTGTTATGTCCCGTCCGCGCTCTTCGTGCTTACGTTGACCAGACTCAAAGCTTTAGGACCTCAGAGCAGCTCTGTTACGGAGGCCAGCAGAAGGGAAAGTTGTGTTCCCCAGAAATGGCTAACCCTGTCGAGCTCCTCTGTCACCCCTTCGGTGTCAGACGTTGCGGCCGTCTGACGCCAGGCCTGCACCCGTCTTGCAGAAACAGCAGTGACGGACCTTCCCTGCTTGGAGCCCTGACTCCTGCTCCAACCTAGGAGCACTCCAGCGAGCTCAAGCAGGGCGCCGTGTTGGTAGGGATCCCCAATTCGTCGGTCAGTTCCGACGTACGTCGAACGTGACCGACTGAAAGGGAATGTCTCGGTTACGTATGTAACCCTCATTCCCTGAAGGAGGGAACGGAGACGTACGTCCCGTTGCCAGGTGCTGTGGTTCCACTGAAGCGCCGAGTCACTTTTTCGGCTGGGATGGATGCGAGGATGGAAAGCGAGGATGCGGTATTCCACTTCCGTATTTATACCCGCACTGTATGTCGGTTGTAAAAATAAAACTAAAAGTAACCCACAGGGAACCAAAGGTTGTAAAAAACCTATATACCTAGAATGATCTTGTTTGGTTCCCAAAAAAATAAACAAATGAGAACCATACTGGAACGTTAGGGGAACATTCTGTGTTTGCTGGAACCTTTTTTCTCTTTTTTTTATGTGTACAGCTAATTATAAATACTATAAACTCTAAACCCCACACCAAAACCTCACAGAGAACTTTTAGTAGCATTTTTTAATTGAAAATAATATTTACTTCATACCCAGATAGCAGACAAACACTGAATCAACGTTGAATCAATGTTAATGCATCAACTAAAATATCATTGAATTAATGTTGAAATTTAATATTGATTTTTCATCAGTTTTGCACCCTAAAATAATGTTATTTCAACAATGAAAAATAGATCAAGATGGGCATAAAATCAATATTTTTTCAACTAAAATTAAATCACTTATTTAACACTGAATCAACATTGAATCAATGTTAATGCATCAATCAAATTATAATTGAAACAATGTTGAAATGTAACATTGATATTTCATCAGGTTTGCACCCTGAAATAATGTTATTTCAACGATGAAAAACAGATCAAGATGGCCATAAAATCAATATTTTTTCAACTTAAATTAAATCACTTATTTAACATTGAATCAACATAGAAACACTATGGCAAGCATTCTATGCCAGTTAATTGTCTCTTTAATTGATTCCTTTCAATCAGAGACCATGTATGGCTGCAATTGATATGATTTTGTATCAAAAAGTAAACAACATCCTTCAGTTTATATGCAAATGTATTTATTTATGCCCCCACAGTTTCAACAGGAAATCTCACATTGACTTAAAACAATTACAACTGAATTTATAACACAAATGCCAAGAGAAGAGCCTGGAAAAACATGACAACCTGCATCTGCAAAATGGAAGTAAATACAAATGGAAACTCGCCAATAAAGACAGAAATGGGACAGTACTACTGAAAGAAAGAAGGTAGAAGAAAGAATGAAATACTCTGAATACTCTAAACTCAGGGGTTTCCACCATGAGCAATGCACCTAAGCCTTTCAGGGGCGTAACGGAGCCATTTTTGCACTGTCCCAGCAAAGATAAACTCTGATGCCTCCTTTTTATCAGCATTCACTTGTAAGGCATCTAAAACAACAAGAAGTTAGTAAATATTTGGAAATGTGACTAATTATACAAAATTAAGTGAAACTTGAAATTTGATTAAAATCTTTACATTCCAGTTAAAACATGCTGAATTTAAATTCAAGACTATTTAATGAATTTTAGTATAGACTTTTCCCTTTAAAGCACCTGCAGACACACAGGAGGAATGAATGGAAAAGCAAGGTGAAAATAGCCGGTGTTTTATCTAATATTAATATTGTATCTAATAGTAAATAAATAAATAAAGTGTTAAAGTGAAACAAGTAAATTAATGATCAAGTAGCTAAATTAATACAAGAGGAGCTGGAGAGACTACACGTGGTTTGGAAGAGATTATTCATTTTACAACACGAACTGGAGGCGCAACAGTTTGCCAAATTTCTGCAGTTTGATATAACGTTAGCTGCCTACAGAACTTAAAGATCTCACTCTTTTCGTTTTCTTTCTTGCTGCATTAAAGATTAAATTGTTCAACTTCTGCTTTCGCGCAGGCGCGGTGACGGGAAATAGGGCAATCAGTTAGTAGCTCTGCTTCAGCTGTGCGATTACCTCACGAGGGGCGACATGCCAGTAATTCATCCGATCGCCTCTCGTTTCCCCCTGTACACTGCAGGAACACCTCACGACGCACGACAAAGCTGAAAATCGGCCCGACCCAAAAAAGAGTCGCACGAGTCAGAATTCGGCACGAAATCGGACAAAAATCGCACAGTGTATGCCCAGCTTAAGAAATAAAAATGAATAAAAATATGATAGGGTTTAGTGAAAAACAAACTGAAATTCAATGTATTGCAATGTATAAAGAATATCCTGGCGGTTGGTTGTGTATGGAGGGCGTTCACGTGACTCTATTAACATCATAGTTCACTCTGACTCGCCCAGGAGAAGCACACAAGTTATAAGAAATAAAGATAAATAAAAACACAAAATGAAAATTGAGATGAATTTTATTAATCTTTTTGTACTTATCTCTAAAAAACACTGTCGCTGTGCTGTCTCTGTCTTTTTCACGCTTGAAGTCTGTTATGCCGCGCTTTGATCTGATTGGTGGTTGGCAACCAGCTTGAAGGTGCATTATCGCCACCTACTGGATTGGATTGTGGCGCATTCGATAGGTAGGGGAAACAATATTCTAAATTCTTTATTAACCCTGTATTCTTTAGATAAATAATTAAATGTATGTAAATTCTACATGCTTTTTAAAATAATAATAATAATAATAATAATAGCCTACATTTTTTAAATTTAAAACGCATAGGTTATGATTTATATAATTGGATGACCACAAGAATTAATGACTCTGTGACAGTCATTATATATCTCGCTGCATGTGCTGTAGCTAGCCGAAAACACTAGAGGATTGGAGATGTTTTCCATGATGGAGGAGATTTTAAAACAATAATTAAAACATTAATATTAATAATACTAATAATTATCAACTGGTTAATCCCCTTCAGTTCAATTTATGGTAGGAGTTCTTTGTTAATCCACACACTCGTTGGCAGACTTGTCGTATCCTTTGAGGATAATGAATGTGCTCACATTTCACAGAAATGTACCCAATTGATTTGGATTGCTTTAACATGTTGAATGATGGGACAGATAGATTGACAGTAAGCTTTACCAGTGGAGAATTAAGCTGACCAAAAATCAACATTGATTCAATGTTTGTCTTTTCAACACTGAAAAGCATGGAATTATCAACATTGATCCAATATTACTTAGCACTGAAATTTCTACCTCAACCAAACTGATGATTCTGATGGAATTTCAACATTGAATCAATGTCACAATGCTATCTGGGATATATTGTTTACATGCAATATATTGCCATCAGGAGGAGGACTTTTGTGTGCAAATTTGCCCCTAAAGTATAGTTAAATATTATTAATTACATTTCTCATCTTCTTAAATGACTTTATGTGAAGCATTGTGAATCACCACTGTGTGTGAAATGTGCAGTATAAAGCTTGGATTAGCCAGGACATAATTTAATATAACTCTGATTGTGTTCGTCTGAAAGAAGAATGTCATACACACCTAGGATGTCTTGAGGGTGAGTAAATCATGGGATAATTTTTATTTTTGGGTGAACTAATTGCCGTGCGAGCTCTGTGTCCTGTAGGGGCAGCACACACATAAACGTGTGTTTGTTACACTGCCACAAGAGGGAGCAATTCCCTTTTAATGTTTCTGCATGAGTACATGAACATGCATGGACTGTTGTGTTTGTCTAATGTTAAACAACACAAATAAGACTCGGGACAATGATGGGCTGTTCTCTTTCTTTACTGTGCATCAACTCAGCACGAACTCTGTGAATACAGGTGTCTCTTTTGACAAATCACTGGCCAACCAAAATCTAACCCCGAGTTAATCTAAAGTGGCCAAACAGTATTTATTCCTGAGTGTATTCAATCAATACACTACAATACACTACTTTTTTTTTCTCTTCTTTTTTTTTCCTTTTTATAAATCAAGACAGTTTGATTGTCTCCGTACACGGGTAGGGTAACGTTTTTCTTCACAGGTCGGAATTGGTGGTTGCGGCACTTCACTGGAAGATACAGTGCTATCTTGAGGTGTTGTTGTTGTATCACTTCCACTAGTAGCAGTATCAGTAGTGGTGAATGGAACACTCACAGGAACACTTTCCAGAGGAACATTTGATCTTCTCAATTGGTCAATATGTCGTCTCCAGATGGTATCTGGTGCAATCTCAACTGTTTATGAGAGTGGTCCTGTTCTTTCCTTGACCTTTGCAGGTGTCCATTTGTGATCTCCTCTGTAATTTCTAGCAAGCACACTCTCTCCAACTTCCAACTCTCTTGTTTTTCCTCCTCCCTGTGACTGCTTCATCTGTCTGTCGTGTACAGTTCTCCTCAAATTAGGTTTCAACAAATCCAGCCTTTAACGTAAGGGTCTACCAAGGAACAACATGGCAGGTGTTCGATTTGTGGTGACATGAGTTGCATTCCGATATGCAAATAAGAAATTGTGTAGCTTCTGGTTCAGTGTGATCTTTTCACCTGTCATGGCCCGCAGTGCATTATTCAAGGTTTGCACAAATCTCTCAGCTAAGCCATTTGTAGCTGGGTGGTAGGGTGCTGAGGTCACATACTTGATTCCATTGTCCCTTAGGAAGATCTGGAACTCCTCAGATATAAACTGGGGACCATTGTCACTCACCAGCTGTTCCGGTACCCCAGTCCTTGCGAAAAGTTCTCTCAGAACGGTCACAGTTTGGGCAGCTGTTGTGGAGGTCATGCTGAACACTTCTGGCCACTTTGAACACGCATCAAAAACAACCAAAAATGTTGTGCCCATGAAAGGACCAGCAAAGTCAACATGGATCCTTTGCCATGGTAACGCAGGCCATTCCCAAGGATGTAATGGTGCAGTTTTTGGCATCTTTTGCACGTACTGACATCCTGAGCAGTGCATGGCAAGCTGCTCGATCTGTTGATCTATACCAGGCCACCATACGAAACTTCTTGCCAGTGACGTGATAGCCCATCGTTTGCATGTCTGTGTGTTTTTTTTTTAATTCAATCTGGTATCTATGTCCTCCCAGAAACAACGCCCACCTTTGCATTCGTGCTGCTGCTGTCAGTGGAACTCCCTTCTGAGGATTAAAGATGGAAACCAACGGCTGATGGTCTGTAACCAAGGTAAATGTGTTTCCATACAGATACTGATTGAATCGTTTTACACCCCATACCAAGCTCAAAGCTTCCCTGTCAATCTGTGCATAGTTTTTCTCTGCAGCACTGAGGAAGTGTGACTTGAAAGCTATGGGACGCTCCGTTCCATCAGTCATCACATGCGACAACACCGCTCCGATGCCGTATGATGAGGCATCACATGCTAACCTTAGAGGTTTGTGTGGATCAAAATGAGTCAGAACTGTATATGACATCACCAGTTTCTTTGTGTTCTGAAAAGCTTGTGTGCATTGCCTTGTCCACGTCCATTTCTTTCCTACTTGTAACAAGGCATTTAGAGGATGGAGAACAGTTGCTAGATTTTGCAAAAACCTGTTGTAGTAATTGATAAATCCAAGGAAGGACCTCAATTGCGAAACATCTTTCGGCTGTGGAGCCTCTGCAACAGCTCTTAACTTGTCGTGACACTTGTGCAGACCATTCGCATCAATTTTGTGTCTACAATATGTGATAGTGTCTTTGAAATACTCACACTTGTCACGTCTCGCATGCAGTCCATACTCCTCCAATCTCTTTAAAACCTGTGCTAAGTCCTCCAAGTGACTACTGTCACTGTCACCTGTGACAATGATGTCATCGAGGTAGCACTGGGTACCAGGGCAACCCTGAAGTACCTGATCCATAGCCCTTTGCCACAAGGCCGGTGCTGAGGCAACACCGAAAACAAGCCTGTTATAGCGGTATAAGCCCTTGTGAGTATTAATGGTCAAAAACACTTTTGAGTCCTCCTCCATTTCCATCTGTAAATATGCTTCCGCCAAGTCTATTTTGCTAAAGAGCTGTCCTCCTGAAAGTGTAGCAAAAATATTCTCTATTCTCGGTAGTGGATATTGTTCTGCCGGCAATACAGGGTTAACAGAGACTTTAAAATCCCTGCACAGTCTTACAGTTCCATCCTTCTTAGCAACATGAACAACTGGAGTTGCCCAGGGACTCCAGTCAACCTTAGAAAGTATTCCCTCAGCTTCCAACCGATCCAGCTTAGTTTCTAATTTCTGGCGAATAGCATAGGGAACGGGCCGTGCCTTGTGAAACTTTGGGACTGCGTTCTCATCCAAGGTTATCTTCCCTTTTATATGCTTCAGAGTTCCTATTCCAGATTGAAACACCACTGCAGCCCCGATCAGCACTTCCTCCAGTTTCTTTTGAGTGCACGATGATGTAGGCACCGTGACATGCAGACTTTTTATGGATTTCCAGTCCAGCTGCAACTTCCTCAGCCAGTCACGTCCCCATAGTGCTGGTCCCTCAGTTCGTACTATGTACAGATCCAACTCGCTCTGTTGATCATTGTACTTTACAGTCACGGGCATCACATGAGAATAAAAGAAGATCTCATAAGATCTTACATTGTTTCTGGAAACATTAAAAATAAATTGCATTATAACAAAACAACAATCATTGTTGGTTTTAAACCCCTCTTTTCATGAAGAGTATCAGCAAAATATTCTGTGTAACCAAATACAGAGATTAAATTGAATTCCTGTCCAAAAACATTGTTGCAAGTAAAATGGACAAAATACAAAGAAGCAGAAATCAAATAAGTTCAAAATTAAATGCATTGTTACAATACAATGATAAAATAAATGTTTGCACTTAGGTAAGAATGAGAAATACTAATGTAAATTTTGATATTTAACTTGGTGAGACACATAACTAATTGATTTAGTAAATCTAAAGAACAAAACAAACAATAACTGGAAGAAATTCACAATCATAGTACAGTCTAGATGTAAAGACTTTAATAACATTGTATGCATATTTTGTGAGGCAGATGTAGATTTGACTTTGTGTGTGAAGATCAAATCTATGTGGCTGCATTTAGCTGTGGCTATGTGTAAATCATGCCCCAAACATGGTGAGGAGGGTTTACAATTGTGATGTAAATTTAGGTCCTGTTTTAACAGGCAGCCAGTATTAGAATGTGAGTGAGGTGTGATTGGCTCAAAATCTTCCCACACCAATATTTTTGTTAAGGAGCATGATAAAGTGCAAAGTTCAGAGTTATTGAATCCTGCTGTGATGAAAGCATTTTCATGGTTAATGCAATTGTAAATTACACTGTAGCCACATGGCAATTCTGTTCTCCAGTACATGGTTTTACTGCAGCTATATGGAAAATAGCAGAGTTTCCACTTAGGAGACAAACAAATTCAACATAGAAACACATGCAACTTGAAATTGCAATACAATTCCAGTATTAAAGTTATTCTGGTTTACACAAGATACATGGCCTAGAATGCATAGCATCTACAACCTTTATCCTAAGTGTTTCATACAACACTTACAGTAAAGTAATCATGTGTTTTAAAGAGTAAACTTAACTAGTCTATGTGTATCTATTAACACAAACAACTATAATATGTGTTCAATGCGCACAATGTGTTTAGTACAATTACAAATTTGAAAATACAAACAGGATCATTGCAATTTGGATGTTTAACTATTAAACTCATTGCTATGAGGCTGCTAGCCCACTAGCCAGTGAGGTTAATACCTGAAGGCCTTGCATGAACAATGCAGTTAACTCACTGAGAGTTTTACCTTCAAATGAGTGCTGATCTTTGCCCTTAGAAAGTGATTTCTTATGTTTCTGAAAATAAGGTGGAGGTCGACCCCTACCCAGTGACCAGCATTTTTCCTCTGAATGGCCTATTTTCTGACAGGAACTGCAAAACCTGTTCTCTTTGCCATTGGGTTGTGTGCTACGTTCTCCTGGAGTTTGAGGATATTCATGACTCTCTAATGCTTGTACACCATGCGTTCTGGTACAGGACTCTGCGCTATTACGGTGCTGCATCACCTTAAGAACTGAAATAGGCACACTTTCTTGAGTTTCACATGCATTTTCTGAACTAAATGTTTCAGATTCATTAGAGCAAGTCACCTCATCTAAGAAGTGAACATGCTTTTTAGTCCCATCGCTGTTAAGCGTTTTGGGAGACATGGACTTTTTAGCATTTAGATTAGCCTTGAGATCTGCAATGGTCTCCTTGTGATTTTTACACTTTTCAGTCAGGGCTAACTGCTCAGCTAGTAATTTATCTAGCTGTGTTTGAAGATCTTGAATCTTTGCTTCAGACTTTTCTGCTTCTGCATTTTTAGAATGCACTTTTTTACATTTAGCATCTAGACTTGATAATAGAAATGGTGTCACATTATGTAGCCTTTTACAACTTATGAAGTTTAAAGCCTCAATTATTTCACCGTGTTTTGATTTCTTTTGCTGTTTGCCAATTATGTCCCACCAATTAAGCGTTTCATCATCTGAACTTTTAATTCCAATATACTCTTTCTTGAGTTTGGACAAGGTAGGCTCAACTTTTTCACTCCATAAAGCAAACAATACATCACTGTTATCAGAAATTTTCCCTTCCATCCCCGAGGAGATAATCTGAATATTCTCGGATTGTACAGTAATGGGACTATTAAAGCTGTTTAAAACCTTGTACATTCTGTTTATGCAATTCATAAACAATGAAAGAAGACTTACCCATTCCGTGGTCAGAAGGTCAGCTTTAATCCATTCACAAGATCAACTGTGAAAAATGTCCTCATTCTGATGACCGATCGAAATAAATTTCAGAAAATTCACTGCAAGAGATCCCGGGTTTCGGCACCATCTGTAAGGGTGGATCGCCTACGGTGGTTCAGGCTGCAGGGTTGCCGAAAGACTAAAGAAACGTTATGAGCAAGATGGTAGAAAACTGTACATTTCTCGTCTATTACCACCCACTGCAACTTATACCAACGACGGAAATAAGCGCAGTTACAATAGCAAAATATGTGGGAGAACGTTGCTATAGTGTGACTATATTGTATTGCAATAGGTACAGTGGGGAGAACAAGTATTTCATACACTGCCGATTTTGCAGGTTTGCCCACTTACAAAGCATGTAGAGGTCTGTAATTTTTATCATAAGTACACTTCAACTGTGAGTGACGGAATCTAAAACAAAAATCCAGAAAATCACATTGTATGATTTTTAAGTAATTAATTTGCATTTTATTGCATGACATAAGTATTTGATACATCAGAAAAGCAGAACTTAATATTTGGTACAGAAACCTTTGTTTGCAATTACAGAGATCATACGTTTCCTGTAGTTCTTGACCAGGTTTGCACACACTGCAGCAGGGATTTCGGCCCACTCCTCCATACAGACCTTCTCCAGATTCTTCAGGTTTCGGGGCTGTCACTGGGCAATACGGACTTTCAGCTCCCTCCAAAGATTTTCTATTGGGTTCAGGTCTGGAGACTGTCTAGGCCACTCCAGGACCTTGAGATGCTTCTTACGGAGCCACTCCTTAGTTGCCCTGGCTGTGTGTTTCGGGTCGTTGTCATGCTGGAAGACCCAGCCACGACCCATCTTCAATGCTCTTACTGAGGGAAGGAGGTTGTTGGCCAAGATCTCGCGATACATGGCCCCATCCATCCTCCCCTCAATACGGTGCAGTCGCCCTGTCCCCTTTGCAGAAAAGCATCCCCAAAGAATGATGTTTCGACCTCCATGCTTCATGGTTGGGATGGTGTTCTTGGGGTTATACTAATCCTTCTTCTTCTTCCAAACACGGCCAGTGGAGTTTAGACCAAAAAGCTCTATTTTTGTCTCATCAGACCACATGACCTTCTCCCATTCCTCCTCTGGATCATCCAGATGGTCATTGGCAAACTTCAGACGGGCCTGGACATGCTCTGGCTTGAGCAGGGGGACCTTGCGTGCGCTGCAGGATTTTAATCCATGACGGCGTAGTGTGTTACTAATTACTAGTGTGTTTTCTTTGAGAGTGTGGTCCCAGCTCTCTTCAGGTCATTGACCAGGTCCTGCCATGTAGTTCTGGGCTGATCCCTCACCTTCCTCATGTTCATTGATGTACATGACATCAGGGATAAAACTGTAGACCTGCACAAGGCTGGGATGGGCTACAGGACAATAGGCAAGCAGCTTGGTGAGAAGGCAACAGCTGTTGGCGCAATTATTCGAAAATGGAAGAAGTTCAAGATGACGGTCAATCTCCCTCGGTCTGGGGCACCATGCAAGATCTCACCTCGTGGGGCATCAATGATCATGAGGAAGGTGAGGGATCAGCCCAGAACTACACGGCAGGACCTGGTCAATGACCTGAAGAGAGCTGGGACCACACTCTCAAAGAAAACCATTAGTAACACACTACGCCGTCATGGATTAAAATCCTGCAGCGCACGCAAGGTCCCCCTGCTCAAGTCAGCGCATGTCCAGGCCCGTCTGAAGTTTGCTAATGACCATCTGGATGATCTAGAGGAGGAATGGGAGAAGGTCATGTGGTCTGAGGAGACAAAAATAGAACTTTTTGGTCTAAACTCCACTCGCCGTGTTTGGAGGAAGAAGAAGGATGAGTACAACCCCAAGAACACCATCCCAACCGTGAAGCATGGAGGTGGAAACATCATTCTTTGGGGATGCTTTTCTGCAAAGGGGACAGGACGACTGCACCGTATTGAGGGGAGGATGGATGGGGCCATGTATCACGAGATCTTGGCCAACAACCTCCTTCCCTCAGTAAGAGCATTGAAGATGGGTCGTGGCTGGGTCTTCCAGCATGACAACGACCCGAAACACACAGCCAGGGCAACTAAGGAGTGGCTCCGTAAGAAGCATCTCAAGGTCCTGGAGTGGCCTAGCCAGTCTCCAGACCTGAACCCAATAGAAAATCTTTGGCGGGAGCTGAAAGTCCGTATTGCCCAGTGACAGCCCTGAAACCTGAAGGATCTGGAGAAGGTCTGTATGGAGGAGTGGGCCAAAATCCCTGCTGCAGTGTGTGCAAACCTGGTCAAGAACTACAGGAAACGTATGATCTCTGTAATTGCAAACAAAGGTTTCTGTACCAAATATTAAGTTTTGCTTTTCTGATGTATCAAATACTTATGTCATGCAATAAAATGCAAATTAATTACTTAAAAATCATACAATGTGATTTTCTGGATTTTTGTTTTAGATTCCGTCACTCACAGTTGAAGAGTACCTATGATTAAAATTACAGACTTCTACATGCTTTGTAAGTGGGCAAACCTGCAAAATCGGCAGTGTATCAAATACTTGTTCTCCCCACTGTATCTGTTAGCGAGGCGCCTTGAGCCAGCGCCCAGGAGGAAGCTACACTCCTTGTGGAGTGCGCTCGCACCCCGAACAGGCAAGGCATGTCTTGGGACTGGTAAACCAAGATGATAGCATCCACTATCCAGTGGGCTAACCTCTGCTTGGAGACAGCCTTTCCCTTCTGCTGGCCTCCGTAACAGACGAAGAGCTGCTCTGAGGTTCTAAAGCTTTGAGTTTGGTCCACGTAGGCGTGGAGAGCGCAGACGGGACAGAGCAAAGCTAGGGCTGGGTCTGCCTTCTCCGAAGGCAGCGCTTGCAGGTTCACCACCTGGTCCCGGAAGGGAGTGGTAGGAACCTTGGGCACGTATCCAGGCCGGGGTCTCAGGACAACGTGAGAGTTGGCCGTCCCGAATTCTAGGCACGATTCGTTGACCGAAAGTGCATGCAGGTCCCCTACCCTCTTGATTGAGGCCAATGCAGTCAGGAGCACTGTCTTCATGGACAGGATGTTTAACTCTGCAGACTGTAAAGGCTCAAAGGGAGGACCCTGAAGTGCTCTGAGCACCAGGGCTAGGTCCCAAGAGGGTACCGAGGTTGAACGAGGAGGATTCAGTCTCCTCGCACCTCTGAGGAACCTGACGATTAAGTTGTGCTTCCCTAAGGACTTACCTTCCACTGCATCGTGATATCAAATCAAATCAAATCACCTTTATTTATATAGCGCTTTTTACAATGGCAATTGTTTCAAAGCAGCTTCACAGTGGTAACAGGAAAATAATGCAACGGAATTTGATTCGGCTGTACAGCCGCTCTGGTGAAAACGGTGATGTCATCCAGCTCATTTCAATTATCATATAGTGTCAATGCAGGCAGATCAGTAATATAGTTGAGATTTAAGTGTCCCCAACTGAGCAAGCCAAAAGCCAAAGGCGACGGTGGCAAGGAACCAAAACTCCTTCAGGGCCAGAATGGAGAAAAAAACCTTGGGAGAAACCAGGCTCAGTCGGGGTGCCAGTTCTCCTCTGGCCGACGAACAAATAGTGTATGATTATGATTCTGGCAACATTACAGGTCAGAAGTCATATTAGATCAATAGATATTCGTAGGATTATTCGAAAGATTGGAGTCGTCACGCCGGGGACGGGTTTAATGAGGATGTCGTGTCGATGCGGCATTTACAGGGGGGAGTTTAATTGACACGGTCTCTACAGACACTTCAGGGATGGGGTCGTCATGTTCAGGCTAAGGTCCACCATCTGGTCCGGATACGGCCCGGATCCGGCCGACTGCAGTAAACCTCGGGATAAACAGAGAGACTAACATTAGCGTAGATGCCATTCTTCTTATGATGTAACGAGTACATCAGGTGTTACGGGAAGTGTTCCCGGTTCTGGCTGACCTAGTTAATGCAGCCTAAAACAATCATTTAACTGATTTGAATAATATAAATTAAAAATGTTTTATGTGTATGCCATAGTAAAGAGATGTGTTTTTAGTCTAGATTTAAACTGACAGAGTGTGTCATCTTCCCGAACAATGCTAGGAAGACTGTTCCAGAGTTTAGGTGCTAAATAGGAAAAAGATCGACCGCCTGCAGTTGATTTTGATATTCTAGGTATTATCAACTGGCCAGAATTTTGAGACTGCAATAGACGTGATGGAGTATAATGCGTTAAGAGCTCGCTCAAGTACTGGGGCGCTAAACCATTTAGTGCTTTGTAAGTAATCAGCAAGATTTTAAAATGTATACGATGTTTAATAGGGAGCCAATGCAGTGTTGCCAGAACCGGGCTAATATGGTCATACTTCCTGGTTCTAGTAAGAACTCTAGCTGCTGTGTTTTGGACAAGCTGCAGTTTATTTATTAAGCGAGCAGGGCAACCACCCAGTAGAGCATTACAATAATCTAGCCTTGAGGTCATGAACGCATGAACTAACTGTTCAGCATTTTGCATTGAAAGCATGTGCCGTAATTTAGATATATTTTTAAGATGGTAGAATGCAGTTTTACAGATGCTAGAAACGTGGCTTTCAAATGAGAGATTGGTATCAAAGAGCACACCCAGGTTCCTAACTGACGACGAGGACTTGACAGAGCAGCCATCGAGTGTTAGACAGTATTCTAGGTTACTACTTGTGGAGTTTTTTTGTCCAATGATTAAAAATTCATTTTTTTCTGAATTAAGTTGCAGGAAATTACTAGTCATCCAATTTTTTATATCAGCTATGCATTCCGTTAATCTTGTGAATTGGTAAGTTTCGTCAGGGCGTGAAGAAATATAGAGCTGAGTATCGTCAGCATAACAATGAAAATTAACGCCATGCTTCCTAATAATATCTCCCAGTGGTAGCATGTACAGGGTGAAAAGCAACAGTTCTAGCACTGAGCCCTGCGGTACTCCATACTGAACTTGTGTTCGGTGTGACATCTCTTCATTTACTGCTACAAACTGATAACGGTCAGATAAGTATGATTTAAACCATGCCAATGAAATTCCACTAATGCCAACATAATTTTCGAGTCTATTCAAAAGAATGTTGTGGTCAATAGTATCGAATGCAGCGCTAAGATCGAGTAACACTAACAGAGAGATACAACCACGATCGGATGATAAGAGTAAATCATTTGTAACTCTAATGAGAGCAGTCTCAGTACTATGATACGGTCTAAATCCTGATTGGAAATCCTCACAGATACCATTTCTTTCTAAAAAGGAGCATAATTGTGAGGACACTGCCTTTTCTAGTATTTTTGACAGAAAGGTTAGATTTGAGATTGGCCTGTAATTGACTAATTTTGTAGGATCAAGTTGCGTTTTTTTAATAAGTGGTTTAATAATAGCCAACTTAAAAGTTTTCGGTACATATCCTAATGTCAAGAATGAATTAATGATATTAAGAAGAGGATCTATGACCTCTGGAAGCGTCTCTTTTAGTAGTTTAGTCGGTATGGGGTCAAGCATACATGTTGTTGATTTTGATGATTTAACGAGTTTAGCCAATTCTTCTTCTCCTATAGCAGTGAATGAATGTAATTTTTCCTCAGTGACACTACAATGCACTGTCTGATGTGATACTGTAGTAGACGGCTGCATGGTTATAATTTTTTCCCGAATATTATCAATCTTACAAGTAAAGAAGTTCATAAAGTCATTACTGCTGTGCTGTTTACAAACTATTGCGGCGACGTACACTTTGAAGGTGGAGGGAGCAGTAGGGCGCAACTAACAAGACCTGCTCCTCGTCCTCCCTGACCTTGCACAGTGTCTGTGCGAGAAGGCTCACTGGGGGAAACGGATATTTGCGTAGGTCCCGGGGCCAGCTGTGCGCCAGTGCATCCGTGCCGAGGGTGCCCCCAGTCAGGGAATAGTACAACTGGCAATGGGTCGAGTCTGGAGAGGCGAACAGGTCTACCTGCGCGGCTCCGAAGAGGTCCCATATCAGCTGGACGCTCCGGGGGTGGAGTCGCCACTTTCCCGGAGGTGTCGACACTCTCCCGGAGGTGTCGACTGACGAGACAGCTTGTTGGCTGTCTGGTTCAGCGCACCTGGGATGTGAATGGCCCGAAGCGACCTCAGACGCCACAGGACTCCACAGGAGGAGATGGCGGGCGAGTTGGAGCATGCAACGGGAGCGTAGACCACCCTGTCGGTTGATGTACGCAACGGCCGCAGTGCTGTCCGTACGGACCAGCCTGTAGCGGCTTTTTGAGGCGACCCAGGGCGAGACGTACTGCCAATAACTCTAGGCAATTTATATGCCAACGCAGTTGGGGCCCCGTCCACAGACCCGAAACTGCGTGGCCCCCCAGCCCGTGGATGAGGCATCCGTGAAGACCACAGCATGCCTGGACACCTGTTCTAAGGACACTCCCGCCCGTAGAAACGAAGGGTCTGCCCACGGGTTGAAGGTTTGGCGACAGTAAGGAGTAACTGAGACCCGGTACTTGCCGCTCTGCCATGCCGCTCTGCCCGCCCTCGGGACTCGGTCGTGAAGCCAGCGGTCTCATATGAAGCATTCCGAGCGCCGTTACCGCGGCTGCAGATGCCATATGCCCCAGGAGCCTCTGAAAAATTTTTTGTGGGACCGCTGTCCTGCCTTTGAACGTATTCAAGCAGTTCAACACTGACTGGACTCACTCCTCTGTGAAAATGCGTTTCTGCGTTAACATTTTGAACGGGAGCTTGTGCAGGGCCCAATTCAGAATGCGCAGGTCCAAGATTGGTCTTAACCCACCACCTTTCTTGGGTACAATGAAGTAAGGGCTGTAGAACCCCGACCTCATATCGGCTGGAGGAACCGGCTTGATCGCGTCCTTCGCCAGCAGGACATCGATCTCTGACCGCAAGACATGGGCATCGCTGCTGGTGGTGGAGAGGATGCCCCTGTACTTGGGCGGCCAGCGCGCGAACTGAATCGCGTAGCCGAGTCTGATGGTACGGATGAGCCAGCGAGACGGCCTGGGGAGACCTAGCCAGGCCCCTAGAGACCGAGCAAGCGGGACCAACGGCACCACAGACGTACCTGGGGTGAGGCAGCGAAGTGGGGTACGCAGACCCGACTCGGGAGGCCCGGAGGTGGCCCGGAGTGTTGTCTGAGTACTCCAAGGTGGGGCAGAGTGTGGGTGAGGAGGCCCGGGGGCATCCTTGGTGCCCATACTGCTGCCCCCTGGCGAAGGGGAGAGGGGAGGAAAGGAGTGGCAAGGCCCGGGGGCGTCGCACACTGCCAATCTGGCCCTCTTGGGGCCCAGGGAGGGAGGAAACTGCTCTTTTATTGAGAATGTGGGTACCGCTGGACTCCGGAGAGCCAGCGGCAGGATGTTGTGCGAACCAGCCTTCTCTGTGACATTTTCCCCCCGGTCCTCCTCCCGGTGCGGACACCACCTCCCCTAGAGCAGCTCCTCTTCTCCCTGGGCTGCCCGTCTCAGGGCCGCTTGCCCTTGCGCTTGTCTGCGGACTTCGCGGGACCCTGGACGGGTTGGGCGGCACCCCTACGCCCGGCGCCCTGCTTCCCAGGTGGAGGCTGCTGCTTGGGCTTAGCAGGGGCTGAGGCGGACGCAGGGGGATGCCCTCGGCGACGAGCAGACGGAGGCACTGCAGCCGCGTGGAGGCAGCAGCGGGTCGCCGGGGCAGGATGTTTTTGATCGCCTCCGTTTGCTTCTGGGCCACCGAGAACTGCTGGGCAAAGTTCTCGATGGCATCGCCGAAGAGGCCGGCCACCTTGTCGGTCTCACGCATATCTGCCAGGTTCAGCCACAGGTGGCGCTCCTGGACCACAAGTGTGGACATCGCCCGACCCAGGGAGCGTGCGGTGACTTTTGTCACCCGGAGGGCGAGGTCCGTTGCGGTACGCAGTTCCTGCATAACCCCTGGGTCGGAACTACCCTCGTGCAGTTCCTTGAGCGCTTTGGCCTGGTAGACCTGCAGGAGCACCATGACATGCAAGGATGACGCAGCTTCTCCACAGGCTGTGTAAGCCTTGCCCGTTAGTCCGGACGAGAACTTACACGCCCGGGAGGGGAGACACGGATTTCCCCGCCAGTCAGTAGTGGTCTTCGGACACAGCTGCATCGCTACTGACCGCTCTACTGGGGGGATCTCCACGTAACTCTTAGCTGCGCCACCATCGAGGGTAGTGAGGACGGAGGAGTCAGTCGATCGGTTTCTAGCAGTGTAAGGCGCTATCCATGACTTCATGAGCTCCTGATGCACTTCTGGAAAGAAAGGCGCTGGGGCGGGGCGCTGAGAACCAGCTGGAAGGACCAGGCTGCTCTTCCGGAAGCTGCAGCAGCGCAGCGGAGGGGGGAGGGGCCCGAGGAGCCTGTTGACCCGGCGGGAGTGCCCTCACAGTAACCCTCAGGTCTCCACCAAAGGCATCAGCCAAAGTAGCAGCCCTCGGCTTTGCAGCGGGAGGACCACTAGATCGGGGGATGCGCAATGGGACTCCACCCCGTCTGAGGTATTTGAGCCTAGACCGTAATACTGCGATGGTCATGTTCCCGCAATGGGAACATGAGTCATCCACGAAAGCTGCCTCAGCGTGCTGAACGCCCAAACACGAGAGACAGCGATCGTGTCCATCAACTGGGGACAGATAACGACGGCATCCAGAAACACACGGTTTGAATGACATCTTGAAAAAGACGCAGGGTCAAACCGTGTTGCTCTTTTAGAAAAGGAAAAAAACGCTCCAATCAGTGCCGAGGCACACAGGGGAAGTGGCCGCGGCTCGCAGCGGTTCAAAAGTGCAAGCCGTGAAAACAGCTGTTTGTCTTTTCCTCGCGACCACCACTGTAGGGCACCGTCACACCGACACCGGAACACTGGAGCGATCCTCTTCACGAGACTCACTGAAAACACTCTTCGTAGGAACACACACAAAGGTACTGTTCGGCTCCGAAGTTGAAAGCGATATGCGGTACTTCTACTTCCGTATTTATACCCGCGATGCAGGGCGGATCGTGGAATGCATCAACCGCATGCCAATCTTCATTGGCTCATTTATAAACACTCGAAGTAGATTGGTCTCTGAAAATAGATCCCAATTCGTTGGTCAGTTCCGACGTACGTCGAACGTGACCGACTGAAAGGGAACTTATACCATTAATCGTACCCAGCATGAATAGAATGTTACCTGAGGGATAGAAAGAGAGAGAGGGAGAGAGAGAAAGAGAAGAAACAAAGAGAAGAAGAGAGCAAAGAAGAGAGAGAGCCAGAGAATCAAGAGAGCCAGAGAATAAAAAGAGACAGAGAATAAAAAAAAAATTACAATCTCCTTTTATCCTTTTCTTGACCATGTGACTGAAACCCAAATGTAAAACATTTAAACTGACCAATCAGACCAAACTTCCCACACTGTACTACAGGTGTGACACACATTTGGCCTACAGGCCTTCAGAATCTATTTGTCTTTAGGAATTCCAAATGGCCCTTCTGATAAGAAAGATGGGGGTTGAAAACAGTAAGCAAATGTCTTTGATCAATTTCAAATATCAAATATCTTTGATTATTTTCAATCCTACAGTGTTCTGACAATTTCTTTAATTCAGCTACATAAACTGCGATTGACTCTCCGTCGTTCTGATTCAGTTTATGAAATCTGAATCGTTCTGCAATGAGCAGCGGTTTTGGCACTAGATGCTCTTGCATTATTTTCACAATGTTGTCCAAACTAAGATCGGCAGGCTTTGTGGGAGCAGTGAGGCTTCTCAGCAGTGCATAAGCTTTCCCTCCTATCGCACTCAACAACACTGACACCCGCTTGTCATCATCAATGCCATTAGCTTTGAAATACTGCTCGATTCGTTCACAGTACAAAGTCCAGTCATCCGTAACACTGTCAAATGCATCAATCTTTCCAATAAATCCTGCCATCTTTCTTCTTTGACTTACTATTTTGCGCTGAATCTACCCCTCAATCTCTGTGATCATCCAATCATCCAAATTCGCATACTATTCATACTAAATAGTATTCGAAAATAGAATTAGTATGTCCCAAATTGTAGTATGCTGAAAAGAGTATTCCAAAGATACCCAGATGGTCTACTATTTCCGGTCAGAATTCGAAGTGCAGATCGACGCACACTCTAACGGCTGATATTGCCCACAACCCATTGCGAGTTGGACGAGGATTCGATTAGAACTACAAACACGAATAAAAAGTGTTACAAAACTACAAACATGACGGATGTGCGAGTCCGACGGTTAAGTAGAGAGGTTTAGATAAAGGGGTTTGAGTGATCAGTTATCAGTATTTAACCTGACGAAAAGATATTTATTCAATGTTATCCACATTATATTTCACCTGTAGCAGCATTGTGAACTTTTGTAATGATACGTTTGGCCATTAACTTTTAAATGCATCATTATATTTAAACTGCAAACACATGAGGAGAGTCTCTGCATTAAAGACCCACGACGGGCAGATCAACGTGCTACTACATTTCTCTCCGATACGGTAGGAAATTAAATTGAATGTGGAGGATTTTAACTGTGACGATTGACAGGGCAGTTTAAATGGTGACAGGATGCACGTAACTAAGCAACAGAGTCCGTTAAAGATGACAAAGTAGTATGTCCCAAAGCTTGCATACTCTTCTGGTACACACTCAAAAGTATGTACTTTTTTCTTCACAAAAAGAGTACATACTTTTAGGTCGTAGTATAAGTAGGCGAATTGGGATGCAGCACAGGTGTCTCTTTTGACAAATCACTGGCCAACCAAAATCTAACCCCGAGTTAATCTAAAGTGGCCAAACAGTACTTATTCCATCAATTCAATCAATACACTACATGGACACATGTATATATAACAAGATACAAGTGTGCAGCATATTTTCCTTTATTTTTTGAGATGATGTGAAACATACTATTTTCAGAGCTCAACCTCTCCAGTCCACAAAACAAAAGCAAAATAATTAATTGAAAGTAAAAAAGTTAAAAAAAATATTTTTGCCACTAGAGTGTTACTGGTTGGTCATTTGCATAAAGAAACATTTTCATGTAACAGATGGTATTTGAAATAAATCTCTATGGTCTCCGTGTCTCTAGAGGCATTTGACTTTGTTTTTACACGTTTGTGTTTTGGTGTTTGTGTCTGTAAACATCTTCAGAATAACTGCACAGTGTATGTGTGTGTGTGTGAGAGAGAGAGAGAGAGAGAGAGAGAGTGTGTGAGTGTGTGTGTGTGTAACCCCTCCTGCTTGAACTGCCCCGCTCCAAGCGGGACTCGAACCCCGTTCTGCCGGCATGAGAGTCGGACACTCTAACAAGAAAGCTAAGGGCTACAACCCCTAGCATCAGTCACTAGAGCGTCTCTTGAGATCAGGGGGAGTGAGGTTTACTCGCACAGCAACTACTAGCTGGCCTCCGTTACATGAGCGTGTGTGTCTGTGTGTGTGATTGAGTGTGTGTGTGTTTGTTTGTTTGAGTGTGTGACTTCTGAACATAATCATGTCATTTTATAAATAAATAATCAAAGCTAAACTATGTATTTTGTCGCTGCTAGGTGTCGCTAACCTCTTCAAAACAATAACAAAGGTGTAGATTGATGACGCAGTGAATGAGCGTGGAATCATGGAACTTGTTGTTCATCTAATAATGTTTATGGGGAAATAATGTTTATGTATGAGTGAATGCATTCATTTTTTTAACATGACTGTGGTATGAAGCAGGGATTACTAATAAGAGACAGATATCAGCGCCACACACGCGAGTCCCGGCGGATATATAGAAATGAGGAAATTTCATTCGACCGAACTACCCGCAAGTGCTGAATTACTACTCATACAAGTCCGTTTATTTGACCAATTAAAACTGTGAGGAAACGCAATGCTGTTTCACTTGATCTCCACTATCTAAACTGCATTTGAGTGTGTTGAGAGTTATAATGTTATTCTGTGTGTTAGTTTGTTGGCTGTATGAGACTAGCATCAACATTAGCACATCATACTGATGATATTCTAATATTTCATTATGTTGAGATACATAACATTGATTTATTTTATGTACATTTGCTCACATGTCCAATAAAGCACATGCAATAATGGCATCTCTGTAAATTCAATGAATCATGTTTTCAGTGATGTGCTGTCGAGGTTTGTGAATCTTGAATCTCTTCTGTGGTGAATAACAGTCGAGAGGTGTTTCCTGAAGGCTCTGGAGGCTGTTTGACACTGACAGAAGATTTACACACGAACATCACATTCATCTTCAGCTCTCTGACAGTGAATCATGAACCGTTTCTGTGACATCAAACTGTCTAAAGGAATATTGATATTCATATGATTGATACTGGGGTAAATGGGTAAGAGTCTGCAATCGTTCTCTCGACGTGTCAAGCTCTGGATCAGTAGATCTATTCAAAATAGTGTTTCAGTTTAATTTTGGTTATTGCATTGTATGTAGTGAGTCTGCTTTACAGATATTGGTGCAGGTTAGCCTGACTAAAAGATTTTTTAAATATTTATCTTTTGCTCTTTTGCTTCTTTTAAAATTGAAAAGTGTTTAGAAGCATCACAAGGGAAGTGTTTGAAACTTCTGCTTCTGCTAATATTACCTCGTGTGAAAGAACCGTCACATTTAAAACACCCTAGAAGAGAGGACGGATCTTCAGGTCCTTTTTTACTTTGACAGGTATGATATGAACAGGCTATTGGATAGACCAAAATGCATTTCAAAATGTTAGGGGATAAAAGAACAAATGTGATGATTTTATCTATTTTTCAGGGAAACACATTTTACCAGGAAAAGAGTTGAAAGTGAGTTCATGTTTCATCTTAAATCTCATAATAATACATTTCTTAGACTCTTTTGCAATATGTTTAGCATTGAATACGGTATAACTTGTTTAACATTTTGAGCGCAGGTAAAACCATAAATGTCTTGTTTTTTTAAAGCACAGTGACATGATCATGAACACCATGAACCACACTGGCCTTCCGCAGAACTTCAGAATTGCTCTTCTGGTCTTATACACATTCATCTTTCTTGCTGGGACTCTTAATGTTTTTCTAATGTCCCATATGCTACAGTCCCAAAGACGTCTCTCTTTCACCAAAGTATCTGTGATAAACCTAATAGCAGTGCACTCCTCTTTCCTTCTCATGATGCCCTTTCGCATGTACTATTATGCTTCTGATGAAACCTGGATTCTGGGCGTGTATTTCTGCAGAATGGTCAGTATTATGATCTATGCCCACATGTATCTTGCATTCATCTTTTATGTCTTTCTTCTTATTGTGCGTTATGTGGCTCACTCTGATCATCAGCACAGGCTAGAGTTTCATCGCATCCTTCATGCCTCGATTGCTAGTGCGACCGTCTGGTTGGTCATATTCGGCTCTTTGTTCCCAACTATGGCGACCTATGGAACCGCACAGAATGATTCGACTCAGTGCTTTCATTTCGGTCCGGCTCTCCAGAAGCCTGCTGTTAAGAGGTTAAACTATGTTATTTGCATACTAGTAATTCTGATTTGGAGTGTGCTGGCATTTTTCCAGTTGTATTTTCTGCTGTTAAGTAAGACATTTGAGGCCACACGTCAACGTCAAGAGTTCTGGGCACAAGTGAAAAACATCGCTCTCCTGTCCGTTATGTTTTTTTGTTTTGTGCCTTATCAAGGATTCAGAGTTTATTATGTGAGTGAATATGGTAAGACTAAAGAAATGAATCATTTAAATGAAGTGTTTCTTGCTGTCACTGCTTTCAGCTGCTTTGATATGATTGTTTTTGATGGTATATATGTAAACATAAACTCAAGGGGATGGTTTTTCTGTTTATAACAACTATGTTGACTTTATTTGGTTTCTGTATTGTTATTGATATAGTGAGTTGATTTCCATTATTATTTTCTTTGTTTTTGATGCTTTAGTTATATAAGCTTAAAACAATTGTCTTGCATGACAGAATGTTTGGAAAATAACACACATGCGTGCACACACACACACACACACACACACACACACGCACATTAGTTTTATATTGATTTTTTTATATTGAGTTTTGTTTTTAAGAATCTGCAATAAAACGGTCAAACGTCACTGATCCAGCCAGTTCAATAGAGTGATAATGTTTGGGTGTGAGTTCCTCATAACAGTATATTAATAGTGCTAACCATAAAGTTGTAAACTAACCATAAAGTTTACAACAGATCCATCACTGTTAACGGAGGCTCCTCTTACTTTAAATGCATCTCTTTTATGGTAAACAGAAAGACTCTCTTTACAACTGGTGATTGTTTCTGACAGTTCTTAGTATTTATTTGTAAGTTAGTAAGCCGTTCGAGGAACAAATAAATGACACACACTGTCCTGACACCCACAGTTGGTTGGCGACTAAAAATGACATCCTTGCACTGGTATGTTGAACACTTGGCGAACCCAGAAGCCACTTTCAGTAAACTATGACTAATTATATATATACTGTCATACCATAAAAACATCATCATGTGGGACCGATCAGCAGCCGCCATACACTGCAAAACAGATGATATGATCTCTCTTGACACCCTGACTAGTGGTCAAAGCTGTTTGCCATAAAAGTGCATCTATAGCTAGTTATTTTCATCTGTAAAGTTTTAAATATGGATATTTTTCTTACACAAACGCGCCACTTCGCTTCAGAAGGCCCTTATTAACCCCCCGGAGCCGTGTGGAGCACTTTTATGACGGACAGATGCACTTTTATGATGGATGGATGCACTTTTATGGACTTCAAAAATGACCCATTGAGTCAATGCCATTATAATGCTTGGATTAGCCAGGACATATTTATTATAACTTCTGAAAGAAGAATGTCATGTACACTTAGGATGACTTGAGGGTGAGTAAATCATGGGCTAATTTTCATTTTTGGGTGAACTAACCCTTCAAGATGTTCTTAATATGTGATTATGTTATAAATACAACTATATTACGTACAAGATCATAGACCAAAAACATTTGTGAGTTTCTAGTAACATTCTCATGTGTCTCTTATTAATTTAAATGTGTTTATCTCATCTGATTCTCCATCTAGGTTGTGTGTTTAGGGGCTCAACAGAACGGCTCCCCTCAAAACTACATACAGAAGCTTCTGGCACTGGAGACAAACAACGACAGCGGTAGTTTACAGACATCCAGAAATTACCTGCAGGAAACAGCAGTTTGTTGAAATATATTGATCTGGAGATATTGTAGTCATCTGTAGTAGAGCATTTGCTCAAATCAAAGACATTAAAACTGATTTGACATGGCAATTAATTTAACAAAAATCTATGATTATAAAAAAACAATAATTTATACTTTCTTATAGTTTTAGAGACTATACAGATCTAAGTATTACACAGTGAATGATTTATGTGATCATTCTTCACTCGAAATGTCACTTCTGAAGAAACAAAAGGATTCCTTGTTTGTCTTTGGATGAAGGATTGGATCGTTCTGTAAAGTTACACACACGTGTGTGTGATGATCACTATGGGTTTGTGTCTGTTGATTCTGCTGAATGTGATGTGTCTGTAGTGGCTCTTTATTCTCCATCAGCTGATCCAGAGAAGGTCAGACTAACATCTAAAACCTGTAAGTAAAACACAGACAGTCAAATGTGTGTGACATTATTGCATTATCCACTTTAGAACAACTAAAAGAAACTATTAAGGCTATTAAGTGAGAGATTATAATATAACACTGTGATACATGATTTTTAAAGCTGTTTTTAAACATTCAGATTTTGATTTTGCATCCAAATCACCATGAATGATGACCCCTGACCCTTATCTATAATCCTGTATGACTGTCCTCTTTCTATGTCATTGGGTCAGTTTTATTTATGACAAAGAAAGCAGTGATAATATTTACCATTATCTACTATTGCATTTGACATCCTCTCAAAATACATAATTTAGGGATAAAAAGACAATGATAACACATTGTATTGTTTTGAAATAAAACAAATTGTTGTTATTATAAACCGTTATGTCCACTTTAATGTTTCATTTTTATTTTTGAATTTTAATTTTGCCCTGGATTAACTGAGTTATTTATAATATAATTATTATAAATATTTATTTATTTGTATTATTTTTGTATTATTTACTTTTGTATTTTATGTATTTTAACTAGTGACAAGAAATGGTACCGGGGGCACTGTACAGAGGAAAGAAGAAAATAAACAGCTTATTTGAAGGAGGAATTACTGGACTTAAGGAATTAAGGACATATTTAAACGTCTTTTCCAGTGAAAAAAAATTCTTCATGCCTTAAAATAGTTTGAATGTTACTTTACACCCTGTATTCATTTAGTATACGCAGAACCATGAATATGCAAATTAGCCCCGCCTCCCCTCACTCACACCAGCTCAGATCAATACCCGATCAACACACAACTTTACTGAAGTAAACACTGCACAATGGTATCGCTCTTTACAACGTCAGACACATAACAGCAGAGGTGGGAGCAAGTTTATATTGGCCTCGACCTTATTTATTTTTCCCTCAGAAATGATGAACTTTCTTAATTATACATTTACATTGAAATATTGATAATAATAATAATATTATACTTTATTATCGTTTATAATAATTTTCTAATTATTAAAATTCTGAATTATTAGTATAATAACAATTACATGAAAAATGTTGAAGGAAATCCACCAAGGCTGGATTTATTTGATCCAAATTAGTAAAAACAGTAATATTGTGAAATATTTTTACAATTTAAAATAAATGTTTTCTATGTGAATACCTGGTAAAGTGTAATTTATTCCTGTGATGTCAAAGCTGAATTTATCATCATTACTCCAGTCTTCAGTGTCACATGATCCTTCACAAATCATTCTAATATGATGATTTGATATATATGCTTAACAAACATTTCTTATTATTATGAATGTTGAAAACAGTTGTGTAATTTTTTTCAGGATTCTTTGATAAATCAAAGATTTAACGCAGAGGGAACGGAAAGTTCAAGAGAATAACATTTATCTGAAATAATAAGATTTTGTAATATTATAAATGTCTTTACTGTGTTTTTTGATCAATATAAGGCATCTTTGTGAAAAAAAGTATTAATTTCTTTCAAAAAACAAAAAACAAAACAGCAACAAAAAAAACTAAACTCTTACTCAGCCCAAACTTTTGAATGGCAGTGTATAATGTTACAATAGATTTCTTTTTCAGATAAATGCTGTTGTTTTGAACTTTCTATTTATCAAAGAATCCTGAAATAAATTGTACACAACTGTTTTCAACATTCATATTAATAAGAAATGTTTCTTGAGCAGCAAATCAGCATATTACAATGATTTCTGAAGGATCATGTGAAACCGAAGACCGGAATAAATTGCATTTTAAAAATATATCTAAATAGAAAACAATTATTTTAAATTATAAAAATACTTTGCAATATTACTGTTTTTGCTGTATTTTGGATCAAATAAATGCAGCCTTGTTAAGCAGAAGAATTTTTTTTGAAAACATTCGAAAATCTAAAACTTTTGAACGGTAGTGTATAGCTACTTGGATTTACACATGAAAACAACACATAGAGCAGTGGTAAAAAAAAACAAATACAGTGCAAAAGAGACATTCAGGGCAAAAGTGCAAACAGGGACAGTGCAAGATGAACGAAAACTAATAAGTCTCTCTATTTGAGCGCGCTTGTCGCACATCTACATTTAAAATAACGAACTTGAGTGCGCAAAAGACTCAACATATGAGAACGGCCCCTTAGTCAGTGGTTACATCAGCGTAGCAGTCAATAAACGGGACAGATCACGTTCTGTTTCTTCTGTGGTAAATCCAAGGTAAACTCACAGACTGTCTTCCGAACTCGATGAAAATCAGAAGAATGAAGAAGCTGATTCTTTGTTTTGAGGTGATGGGGGGCGTTTACAGGTTCGCGTTCCTTCCTCGTGGACGATTTGCATATGAATCGCTTTGCGCGTGTGTGGTCACATTAAAGATAAAGAGGCACTGCTGGAGGAACTGTACCTCTAGCTGTTTTCATACGGATTACATAAACAGAGAATATTTGTTTTTTATATATATTAATATTAATTTAAAAGTAGACATTCCAAGCTTTATAAAGATATATCTGTCATGTGTGTGTGTGGCAAGTATTCTCTGAGTTCTGAGTTCATTTTTACACGCATTTCAGAGTGGACATCACAGGGAGACAGACGGGAGAATGCGCATCCTGTTTGTTTTCTTTATTTAGCGAAAAGCACAACATTTAGTTTTTATTTTGAGTGTACATAAAAAAAGTAGACACTTTAAGCTTTGTAAAGACATATCGTTCATGTCTGTGAGGCCAAAAATGACGGAGTATTTTAAGTTGTTTTACACTGTCATGAGGAAAAATCCAGCAAAACGCGCAGGCGTGTTCTTCGGGTTCAGAGGGTTAAACTACAATTGAAAACATAATTTTCTATAAAGAGGCATGCTGTTCTGACCATTATTCTCTCTAGATTTAGTCAAATTAACTATAACGAACAGGTTAGCTTATGCTGACTTTTTAAAGTGGTGAATGAATTTCAAGGTAGTGATGGTCGTGTCCAATATCCCTTGCTAGTTATTATGTATACAGAAAATCTCCTTTTATGAATATGGTCCATTTTGAAGTGTTCATATCCAAAAGAAACAATGCTGGGAGATTTTCTTCTACCCTCTGTATTTAGCGCAGTCACCACGCTGTATGTTTTTTTTCTGTGCTTGTGCAGCGGCATGCAATCACGCAGACTCTGACCACTGGTGTTGTTAGTTCCATTGCTTACATTTTGGTCATCAATTGATGTTACAATGATATAAAAAAATACTTTAATTACTTTAGTTGTTATAAAGTCATTCCGTCTACCTGAACTATTATTAAAAAAAAAAATCAAACTCATATTAAACATGTTTATAGTGCGTAAGAAACCATTACCAGGAAAGTAACATAAGATAAAGAAACTAAATTAACTTTTAATTAACTAAGTTTTAATTACTACTCACTCAAGCTTCTCCAGTTTATAATGTGGATCATCCTTCAGATAAGAGAGCAGATTCACTCCTGAATCTCCTAGGTTATTTCCATACAGATCCAGTTCTCTCAGGTGTGAGGGGTTTGATCTCAGAGCTGAAGCCAGAGCAGCACAACCTTCATCTGTAATACCACAACCACTCAACCTGCAGGGAACAATGACACTCTTCAGTTTCTCAGTTCAGGATCTACAGCTCAGATAAGCAGGAACTTCACAATCAGAAACTTAGTCCATGGCACAATTAACAGGTCCAGTCAAAGGTTCAGACCCGCTTCGACATGCTACTTAAATGGGTTCGTTATTACTTCATATTATAGCAAACGTTATCATAAAACATGTAAACTGAGGAACCATGTTCAACAGCAAACTCACAAATTATGTGTTTGCAAAACAACATTTTATCACCTTCACAACATCTCTAAGGAAAATGAGACTCACCTATGTTGTGTGTGAGGCCTTTTTTGTCATTTCTATCCATTTTACACTAAGTACATTTCCTGACATGTAAATAAGACTTTACAGATGGATCCTACTGGTCAGAACTGCTACAACTATAAACTATTTGTGAACATTTCTTTGTGAGTACCAGTATGTGTGATTCTCAGAAAGATGATTTACCACAGTATCTCTAGTTTACAGTGAGGACCCTTCAGTCCTTTAGAGAACAGCTTCACTCCTGAGTCTCTTAGTCTATTCCATGACAGATCCAGTTCTTTCAGGTGTGAGGGTTTTGATCTCAGAGCTGAAACCAGAGCAGGACAACCTTCATCTGTGACACCACAATCCCTTAACCTGTAGTGAACAATGACACTCTTTAGTCTCTCAGTTCAGGATCTACAGCGCAGATAAGCAGGAACTTCACAATCAGAAAGAGAGACTTAATCCACAGCACCATTACCAGGTCCAGTCCAAGGTTCAGACCCGCTTCTACATGCTACTTAGGCAGGTTAGTTTCAATATCATAAATGTAAAAATCTTATGCATCACTCAGTTATGTTTATCATAAAGATAGTATGTAGGTCACATTTTTAGTTTCTGTGTTAATTTTGTTTTATTGTATATCATTCATAAATCCCAGTAGGAGGAGAATGAGAATATGGAGAATATGGAGGGCCTGCGTCACCTGCCCTTACAAACGAGCCGCGGCTGGTTAACACATTTGCAATCTTACCACAGTTTCTCCAGTTTACAGTGAGGATCCTTCAGTCCACCAGAGAGTAGCTTCACTCCTGAGTCTCTTAGATTATTTGCAGTCAGATTCAGTTCTCTCAGGTGTGAGGGGTTTGATCTCAGAGCTGAAGCCAGAGCAGCACAAGCTTCATCTTTGACACCACAATTACTTAACCTGTAGAGGATGGCACACAATAACACACCTCACCTTTTCGTACTTCGAGACTGCTCTCATTTAACAAATATTAACAAATAACAATTTAACAAATAATTAACAAATATATAAAAATGCAATAAACTGCACATGGATCTTAACCTGTTAGCCAGCACCCCCGCTTTTGAAAAAATCCCAAGAATTGGCATACCCAGACTAAAACAGATACAGTTCATAAATCCTTTGCACTAAAAGCATAAGTATGGTCTCATTTGAAAGCAGACACTTGGCAGTTTACTGTAAGGTCAAAATTAATTATTTTCATAATGAAAAAAATAGCTATAATAAGCTTCAAAGTTTTGTAAAGTTATTAGAATGTATGTATGTATTTTTATGAAATATCTTTATGAAAATAAAATTGAAGTTGGCCTTGTTGCAATCTAAACATGCACTACAGCTAAAGCCACAAGTCTGACCATGTTATATTTCAAATCTGAAGATGATAAGTCTAAAACTCTGAATTTTATTAAACATTTTTCAAGATCATGTCATGTGATTTTATTTTGAGAAGACTCTAAAATGCTAACTGATGTTTATTGCCATCTTCTAAGCATACATTAAGTGTATTGTCTCTATTGTTTCGTGGTGCAAACTGCCCCATTCAGTTTCAGTCTCCCCAGCACACATTCACACCTCTCCGGCCTGGTTATAGCTATAATTATTATTCTTTTGTCTTCATTGTAATTACTGACGACTCTCTATTCAAACTGTTCTATTCAAACCTTATTTCTTTGATCAAACTTCTCACTTCACCTTCTAACCTTCTTGAAAAAAGAAACATTTCAGTGAGTTTTACTATTCAAAATAATTCATAAAAGTAATGTATTTGCTCAGGTGGCAGGTGCATTTTAGGGCTAGCTAGCATGTTAGCTTAGCACACCATCAATACACAACAATTTATGAGATTAAAACCATGTTTTTACTCCAAACTTACTTTATATCACAAGTCGAGTGTTTTAAATAACCTTCTTGTGCTCTGATGTGGCTTCGGATAAAAAAATCAGACAGAAAATATATTATTTTACAGTATTCTGCACAATGATAAAAGCTATGTCGAATAGCACTGCATTCTAAATATAATGTATTATGAAAACACCCAACATGGCATGAAGAACACAGATAAAACATATATTGTCGCGATTGTGTGTTTATTGTCTTCAAACGTGTCTATCTGCATGTTATAGCGATCTCTGGAAGCTTTGTTTATGTCAGGGAGTTCCTGGAATGTCACATGGTATGCCTCTTCATCGTGAGTGCCATATATGGACCACATGTGCACAGAGCGCCCTCAGGCTGCCAGTATTAACTGAAAACACAGCACATCAGAGTATCCAGCGGTAAAAATTTAATAAACATTACTCCTCTGTATAGAAATTTGACACAAACATATGAGAATCTATCAATATTTCTCCACATCTGCACACTTTTGAACTAAAAGCCCTGAGGGATGTTGTTTTGTCGCGAGTCTTCATGACGACCATAGAGGAGTTTTTTCTGAATGGGAGCGGCTGACGCTAATATTTCAATCAAAAGGTGCCGACACCAATTTTCATATTCATAACTCCTGAGACATATTTACAAATTACGGTCATTATAAGATTTTGAGAATAAAACAGAGGTAAAAAACTGAAGCTTGAGTCTTAGATCTTTTTAATGATGTATAGTTTGTCAAGGTAATTACTTACATCTGACAGTAATTTTGAGCTAATTTAAACTGCTTCAGTGCATCGGCATCCTCGCACAGCTTAAGAGGTTAACCCCAGAATCATTGTTATATAAAATAAGTGTTACACACAGTTGAGATGGAAAAGACAACGTGCAGGAAACCTTCAGCCACACACTGGATACTTTCATTGGGTCAATTACAAGTATCGCTCATCCAAGTATCTGAAGCTAGCGCTTCTTTCATGTATCTTGAATAACACCGTGGACTCGCTCGGTCTTGTTTCTTACAAACACATCAGGTGCCATTTTCCCCTCAGTTATTAGTTTAATAAAAAGGAAATCAGAGGATTTCAGTATTAATAATGCTGTAATATTGTTGTCGTTTTCGTCTTGTTACAGGAACATTTGTTTTGTACACTGTAATGCAGGGTTGTCCAAACCTGTTCCTTGAGGGTCACTGTCCTGCAGAGTTTAGCTCCAACCCTAATTAAATACACCTGAACAAATTAATTAACCCTTGTGCATCAATTAAAAAAAGTTACACATAGGTCCATAGTGGACAAAAAATGTCATCAAAAAATGAATATTGGGAGCATAGACTTAAGTTTGGTCTCATTTTAAAGAAGACCCTTGGCAGATTATTGTTGAAGTCAATAAAGTTTAAAAAGTGAAACCAAAAAAAGTTAGAGGTTTAAGTTTATGAAAATTATTTATGAATAATATTTTATATAAAATATATATTTTATAAAACATGTTGAACTCTAAAACTGCTAGAAAATCAAAGCCATAAAATCTGGAAAAGCTGTGTTCCAAATTTGAAGATGATATCTCTAAAAATGAGCTTTCAGTAAGATTTTGTTTGGGTGCAGTGCCAACTTTTTCTCCATTAGATGCCAGCAAAACTCCACTGGTACACACAGCGATTATTACAAGCACACGCATGCACACCCACACACTTGATGATCTTGATGCTTTATGTAACTTGATGTAGATGTAATGCCAGTCTTACTGCCAGGTTGAAAGTCACAGAACCGGAGGCTTGACACCTGAGAGTTTAACTGCTGCCCTTGTTTTGCTGCCAGGCAGTGGATGTCAGTGGCCAGGAACACAGGAGACAGAGCAGAAACAAACAAGAAACATACAAGACGAGATGCAAGACAAGATAACAGGACAGACCAAATAAAGCAATTAAGAGAGCAAAAATAAACTAAGAAACCAATGAAAAAGGTAAAAACAGAAGGAATCCTAGAAATAAGAAACTAGAATACCAAAAATAAAATCAAGACTACTTTACTGGGAAATAAGAATGAGGTAAAGGAGAAAAATATAAAAAGTAGAAATAAAGTTCTAAATCAAAAGAGAAACCAAACTGGACTACAATGCACAACAACAAAAACTAAGCAAAATAAGACTAGAGAAAAGAATAACAACTAGGATAGTTGGAAATAATCAAATGACTTCAAAGAAATATCAAAGATTAGCTTCAACAGCAAGATAACACCACACTGAACGCAACAAACCAGCAAAGACATGAGGGAAAGGAGCACAATATAAGGGACCAGAGCACATGAGGATCAGGTGAGCACGATTAGTGAAATGAGGACTAGACAAGGACTAAACAAGGGGGCGTGGTAACACAAGGAGCACATGGCAAACACAAACAAAGACAGAGCAATGTGCTTTTTTAAATTTATCCAATTGGCTTTATAATATGCATAAACAGAAAACAGGAATTAAGTGAGTATTTGCTTTATAGGCCAAACCTGAAAAAAAATGGCACCATCTGGTAAACAATAGTAAAAATTTAAATTTTGAAGCTTTGCCAACAGAATGAAAGCCTATTAACAAAGATTGCATCATTTTATAGTTAAATGGCCCTGGGCTTAAAAATTGCAGTTTTAATGGGTTTCAATGGGGACATTTTTGTCCAAACGGTGCAAAGAGGAACTATTTTGTGTACCTAGTGCAAAATTTATTTTTTTAACCCCCTGGAGTTGGCCGTCTGGCTGGCATGATCAACTCGCTTTTTTTCTTATCAGTGCCAAAGAGACTCAAATAACTCTGTCGATTTTTATAATTCAGGCAAGTGTTATACATCATTATAATATGTTAAGTTTCTATTTTTTTTTTGTGTACAGTCACAATAAAAACAGATTGTTGTGCTTTTTGCAAAATAAAGAAAACAAACATGATGCGCAATCTGCAGCCTCTCTCTCAAAGACGTTCTTTCAGAAAGTCTTCAAAAAAGGAACTCTAACTTAGTGAACACTTGTCACACAAACATGAGACATATGTCTAAAGAAACGTTGCAATGTCAGGTTTTAAATAATATAAATAAAATCTAAAACAAATATTATGTTTATGTAATCTGTTTGAAAAGAGAGAGATGTCAGTCGTTCGAGTGTCTCATTATTGTCTCATTATCCGCTAATGCGCCACGCCCACGGAGCGCGCGTTCTTTTGAGATTCAAATACTGACCGATCCACGCGAGAGCACAGTCAACGCCCACATCAACTCAAATAAACACATCAAGTGTAGTGCTATACTTTAGCTACATTGTTTTGAGAAGCGTTGAGGAATAATCCTGGAATAATTTACCTCATGAAAAGCTGTTTATTTCTAAGAGCAACGGATTCAGCCGCTGATTGTAAGGTAAGTTTATTCTGTTAGTTTTCTGTGAATATTAAACGCAAAAAGACAGTTTAAATATGAATCCTGCTGCAACATAAAATGTCATAGACGTAAGACTGTTTAGACAAGATTTCTTTATCCTGTTTTGGACAGATTATGAAGTGTTTACTGTAAAATAGCCTAGTGTCACATCAGTACAGCTTTTATTAGCAAATGTCTGCTCAGATGCTATAAATATAGTACCAGTAAAACGTATTTTGTTTCATATTGATGTTTAAATATTATAGCCTAATGGTATTTTTTTAATTTAATATATGTTGATTGTGAAAAGTGAACAGCACCAGTAATAAAGGACACATCATTTGATGCGCAATATATCAGAAGACATGGAGTTTGTCAGAAATGATTTTGACCACTTCATTAAGTTTTGTTTTGTAGAAAGCCTTTATTTAAAGTGAATTTCGTTTTGTATAAATTGTATCTTAATTTTAATCAATGTTTTTAATATATTTGCTTCTTATTTAATAAGAAGCATAGCAGACAATAGCCTTAGCGCTGGCGTGATCATGCATTGCACGCATGTCTCATAAATGAACCAACTTGAAATGATATTTAAGTATTGTGTGTATCGGATAGTTTACAAAATCAAATGATTCAGAAAATGTTTGCCATTGAAATGACTGGGGAAAAGTGTCCCAATCAACCTGAATTCAACCTGCTCTTCTTAGTATTTTTGTCTTGTTTCTAGTCTAAATATCTACAAATTCTTAAATCAAGATGCATTTACTAGATAAATAAAATGACATAAGATTTTTTTTCTTGTTTTGTTGAAAGTAAAATCAAAATGAAGTGAGTTTTTGCTTAAAACATGCAAAATTATCTGCCAATGGGGAAGAAAAATAATCTTGTTCCTGATTGAAATCTTGTTTCTTGTGTCTGTCCCAAACAAAAATAAGATTATTTTTCTTAACCCATAGAAAATTTTACTTATCTAGTAAATGAATCTTGATTTAAGAATTTTTAGATATTTGGACTGGAAACAAGAAAAAATACTAAATAAGAAGGGCATTTTTTTGCAGTGTAGTCAAATCTTTTGATAATTTAAAATCTAATAGGCCTTTGTAATGTGCCTTTGTTGACTACATTCTAAATAAACTACAACAAAAATATATTTCCTTTGTCCTGTTGCTTAGCTCTCAGTCACATACCTGAGGCTCATTCATTATGCAGCTCATTATGCGGCTCATTATGGGTTCTTTTGTTCTCTCAGGTGTGAATCACAGCATTATTCATGATCATTCACGCCTCTTCGCATACAGCCTTTGTAAAGAAAAAGTGTCTTACAAAATTTAAATCAATATATTGTGTTGTGGGAATAAGTAGGCACAATGATTCTCACATCAGTTTGAAGCAAAAACTCACACACATTAGTCTAAAGTCTTGTGGACACATATCTATTGTGTGTTTTGAGGCCTTAATTTTAAAACAAAAATTTTAGTTTTTTCAAAAACCACGCATACTCATTATTCTCTCAAAAATACAATCATGTACATACATGTTGCTCACATATTATGGTAGCCCAGTTTGTGCTGAATACAGTGTATTACACTTTTGCCATTAATGTGTTTATAAGCAACTGAAAAAAGCACAAATGTCAGAGCATGTCAAAACTTCTAAAGGGCCCCAAAACAGCTCCAGGGGGTTAAAGGAAATGGGGGTGAAATACTAAAATTCCAATAAAATACACCCCTGTGCCAAAATGAATGTAGTTAGCATTAACAAAAAAACAAAACTGGAAAAGACAAAAATGCACAAGGTTTAAGGTCTTCACACTGACTGGAAACTTCCAGGCAAATGTGTTGGAGTTGGTTGGAGCTAAACTCTGCAGGACGTCGGCCCTCCAGGAGCAGGATTGGACACCCCTGCTGTAATGATTTTGAAACAGTTTCAACTCAAATAAATATTTAATGTCCAATTATTTACTTATGTGGCAAGTAGGTGTATAATAAGCAGGATAACGTACATTTAAACGGCTCTCATCACAAAATAAACCTGAGAGGGTGATCGGGACCCCGGCTCAAAACAGGATTCTTGTATCGCCCCGAATGCACAGCTAGCCGTGGTTTATCCATTACATACAAGTATTAGTAAACAAAAATTGTCAAAAACTTTGGAAAGAATCTAATGAAGATTAAACAAAAAAAATGATCTATCAGGACAATTTTTTAGTCTTCTTTAGTTTTTGGTTATTTTCATTATTGACCATATGAAGAAACGGAGGATGATGTTGACACCAGTAGAGGCTCCTAGCCGTAAATTTAGGTAGGGCAGATTCTAGGTCTTAGCAGTTGTTTATGATAAACATTTTGTAAGCTTTATATTATAATCACTGAACACATCAGACACACTTTTGGCAAAATTCTAAAGTCCTTGCGTTAATCAGTCTGAGGATGGCGCTCTAATGATGATTGACAGACTTTAGTACACACAACAAACGCATAGAATGCCATCTTAGAATTGCCTTAATGTAGTATTTATTGCCTCTGAATATTGTTTTAGAATGTTGCACGTTGTGTAGGAATTCGAGCGAGTAAAACAAATGTCTATTCTCAGAACAAACATAAAACAAACACAACAGAACTACTATATATAAAAGCTATTCACATGAGCAAGGATTTATACTTTCATTAATCTGATATGCTACTCCACATAGGATGAACAGACATACCAACTAGTCAATGACCTGATGCAGACACATAGCTGAAGCAGACTGATATCGTCTTGGGCCCTGAGGGGAGGGCCTGCGTCACCTGCCCTTACAAACGAGCCGCGGCTGGTTAACACATTTATGCAATCTTACCACAGTTTCTCCAGTTTACAGTGAGGATCCTTCAGTCCACCAGAGAGCAGATTCACTCCTGATGCTCCTAGTTTATTTCCAGACAGATCCAGTTTTCTCAGGTGTGAGGAGTTTGATCTCAGAGCTGAAGCCGGAGCAGCACAACCTTCGTCTGTAACACCACAACAACTCAACCTGTAGAGCACAATGACACTCTTCAGTCTCTCAGTTCAAAATCTACAGCTCAGCAGGAACTTCACAATCAGAAAGAGAGACTTAATCCACGGCACCATTAACAGGTCCAGTCTAAGGTCCAGACGCAATTCTACATGATGCTTGAGGTGATTAGTTTCAATATCATAAAATGTAATCATAAATGAATCACCCAGTTATGTTTATACTATCATAAATATAGTATGTGAAATGATATCAGACACTTTGTAAAAAACCTAATGAAGATTAAACAACAGCCCGTTATCTGACAGGACACATTTTTAGTTTTGTGTTATATCATTTATTAATCTCAGTAGGAGGAAAATGAGAATGTAGATACTTTTACACAATCTTACAGTAGTGTTTCTATTTTACAGTGAGGATCCTTCAGTAGATCAGAGAGCAGCTTCACTCCTGAGTCTCCTAGTCTCCTATTTCCATATAGATCCAGTTTTCTCAGGTGTGAGGGGTTTGATCTCAGAGCTGAAGCCAGAGCAGCACAACCTTCATCTGTAACACCACAACAACTCAACCTGTAGAGAACAAAGACACTCTTCAGGCTCTCAGTTCAAGAAACTAAATATAAATTACATGACATACACCAATCAGGCATAACATCATGACCACCTTCCTAATATTGTGTTGGTCCCCCTTTTGCTGCCAAAACAGCCCTGACCTGTTGAGGCATGGACTCCACTAGTCCTGAAGGTGTGCTGTGGTATCTGTCACCAAAATGTTAGCAGGAGATCCTTTAAGTCCTGTAAGTTATGAGGTGGGACCTCCATGGATCGGACTTGTTTGTTCAGCACATCCCACATATGCTCGATTGGATTGAGATCTGGGGAATTTGGAGGCCAAGTCAACATCTCAAACTCATTGTTGCACTCCTCAAACCATTCCTGAACCATTTCTGATTTGTGGCAGGGCGCATTATCCTGCTGAAAGAGGCCACAGCCATTAGGGAAAACCGTTTCCATGAAAAGGTGTACATGGTCTGCAACAATGCTTAGGTATGTGGTAGGTCTCAAAGTAACATCCACATGGATGGCAGGACCCAAGGTTTCCCAGCAGAACATTTCCCAAAGCATCACACTGCCTCCACCGGCTTGTTTTCTTCTCATAGTGCATCCTGGTGCCATCTGTTCCCCAGATAAGTGATGCACACACTCCCGGCCATCCAAGTGATGTAAAAGAAAATGTGATTCATCAGACCAGGCCACCTTCTTCCATTGCTCCGTGGTCCAGTTCTGATGCTCACGTGCCCACTGTTGGCTCTTTAGGCAGTGGACAGGGGTCAGCATGGGCACCCTGACTGGTTTGCGGCTATGCAGCCCCATACGCATCAAATTGTAATGCACTGTGTATTTTGACACCTTTCTATCAGAACCAACATTAACTTCTTGAGCAATTTGAGCTACAGTAGCTTGTCTGTTTGATTGGACCACACAGGCCAGCCTTTGCTCCCCACCTGCATCAATGAGCCTTGGCCACCCATGGCCCTGTCACCGGTTAACCACTGTTCCTTCACTTTTGATAGATACTGACCACTGCAGACCGGGAACACCCCACAAGAGCTGCAGTTTTGGAGTTCTGACCCAGTCGTCTAGCCATCATTTGGCCCTTGTCAAACTCACTCAAATCCTTACGCGTGCCCATTTTTTCTGCTTCTAACACATCAACTTTGAGGACAAAATGTTCACTTGCTGCCTAATATATCCCACTCTCTAACAGTTGCCGTGATGATGAGATGTTATTTACTTTACCTGTCAGTAAATGTTTACCACTTTACCAATCATGTTTTATCAGTGTAACGATTTTTGTGTGATGCAGTAGCCTTTTGGTAGGCCTGGACTGGGTCTCCTCGAGTCTACTGTGGGGCGTGTTAAGGAAAATAGGAAAAAAAATAATACAAATCTCTATTTCTTTTTAGATCTGAACTTTTGGTAGCTCACATAGAGACAAACATTGTTTCATCAGGCTCTGGGTCTCAGGGACCTGTGAGAAAGAGGACTCAGATGCAGAATGAGTGAGGGGGGTGATATATTTATTAACAACAAGAAACAGAACACACTATTGGTGAGGCAGGAACACAATCCAAACAATAATGCAGGAGAACAGGCTGGTCAGTGATGAAACAACTCCAGACTCTATGGCAACGGTGGAAACTTGATAGTGGCTAAAGGAACCAGAGGCTCGGCATAGGGGAGATGTAACCAGCACAAGGGCACTAGACTGGCTGCTAGGATAGGAGAGTCAGCAACCAGGGTAGAACAGACTTAGAATTCCAAAAACTTGGAATTCCAGAGTAGCCAAGAAATGCAGGGGGCAGGACTGTGAGGGTGTAAAATAGTCCAGGGTAATAGTTTGGGGCCGACCAATGAGGTGCCGACTTAGGGAACCCATAAGGGCCAGGTAACTGGGAGGGCAGGGTGGGGATATTGTTGGTGGCCCTTCTGGAGACATGAAATGCCCTCGTGGGCTGCATTAACAGACTCTGGGACTGACTCATGGATTTCACTCTCTAGAACGGACTCAGGGGCTGGAGAAGACTCTGGACTGTGCTCAGGGGCAAGAGCCGACACTAGATTGTGCTCAGGGGCTGGAGCCGACACTGGACGCTCAGGCAGAGATTAAAAGCTTAAGGGCCGTGTCATTGTACTGCAGTCCCTTATTCATAGTCCAAAAAAACTGGGTGAAGGCCTGCACATCCCGGCCCTGATGGCGAAGCAATGCCAACCCTTGCAGGAGTGGCAGTCTCTCCTGAGCAGTCGCGGGAGGAACAATACGAATGCTCATTCTCTGGGACCGGTCTTGATTGGTTTGTTCTGTCAGGGATCTGTGAATAAGAGGACTCAAATGCAGAAAGAGTGATGGAGTGATATTTATTAACAACAAAAGACAGAACACAAGATTGGTGAGGCAGGAACACAATCCAAACAATAAGGCAGGAGAACAGGCTGGTCAGGGATAAAACAACTCCAGGCTCTATGGCAACGAATACCTGACAGCGGCTCAAGGAACCAGAGGCTTGGTAAAGGGGAGATGTAACCCGCCCTAGGACACTAAACTGGCTGCCAGGACAGGAGAGTCAGCGACAAGGGTGGAACAGGAAGCAGTGCAGAGCAGGAACCAACACAAGACAAGACTCAATAGGCCAAGACAACAAGAGACAACAAGATAAAAAAAAACAGAAACTGACAAAAGTTACAACTAGACAAACAACTATTTTAAAAAATATACAAAAAAAAAAAAAATGACTAAAGATGGCAAAGAATACAAAGGTAAAAACAAAAGAAATAAAATCCTAGAAAATAATTACTGGAACTGAAAACAAAAGAAAATAAAAACAAGACTGCAACCTTGCAGGGAACAGAAAATAAGAAGATAGCAACAATATCAATGTCAATATCTGATGTCAATAACACATAAACCAGAGCTGACCACTGTGAAGAGGAGAGTGTGGTTTCTCCTGTTTCTCCAGATTTCAAATAATCTTGGATCTCCTGCATCAGTGAATCATCACCCAGTTCATTCAGACAGTGGAACAGATTGATGGATCTCTCTGGAGAGCGATTCTCCCTGATCTTCTGTTTGATGTACTGAACTGTTTTCTCTTTGTTGTAGGAGCAGCTTCCTGTCTGTGTCAGTAGTTCTCGTAAGAGAGTCTGATTGGACTCCAATGAGAGACCCAGAAGGAAACGCAGGAAAAGTTCCAGATGTCCATTCTTACTCTGTAAAGCCTCATCCACAGCTGATGCAGCTCAGATATTGAAACATATTACTTCTGTTTTAAAATTTTAGAAAAGAGACTTTGATTTGTTTTGTCAAAGACATGTCTGTTCTTGTTTGTAAGAAGAAATCAAAAACTACAGTAAAAAAAAAAAACACAGGAACAAGGAAAACTACAATTATCAAAAGGAAATTATAACTGTGTGCATATAGAAATGTACGGAGCCCCACACATGACGTGCAAGAAAAAAAAGTAAATTGTGCGCACGATTTACTAATTCGTTCCCTCGATTTATAAATCATGCGCACAATTTACTATTTCGTTCCCTCGACTTGCTAAACCGTCCACACGATTTACTAATTTGTTCCCTCGATTTATAAATCGTGCGCACAATTTAGCAAATAGCGGGAACAAATTAGTAAATCGTGCGCACGATCTATAAATCGAGGGAACGAATTAGTAAATCATGCGCACGATTTAGCCTACTGTTTTTTCCTGCATGTCATGTCTGGGGCTCTGTAGAAATGCTAGATGTTCCTGGATGCTCAGATGAACAAAGCAGAAGACTTTCCCCTGATACAAGCCAAACTCCTCTCTGAAGATCTGAGTGCACAATCCCGAGTACACTGATGCTTCTGTCACATCAATGCTACACGCTCTCAGGTCTTCCTCATAGAAGATCAGGTTGCCTTTCACAAGCTGCTGGAAAGCCAGTTTCCCCAGTTTGAGAATCATTTCTTCATCTTTCACTTTCTTCTCATAGTCCTTCTCATGTTTGATGTTGGTCTGAATGATCAGGAAGTGTGTGTACATCTGAGTGAGAGTCTTGGGAATCTCTCCTCTCTGTGCTTCACTCAACATCTTGTGTAAGAACAGTGGCTGAGATCCAGCAGAACACTAGAATGTGGCACATGATGTGGAGGCTCCTTGATGACTTCAGGTGTGTGATGATTGTATTGGCCAGACTCTGATCACTGATTCTCTTCCTTAAGTATTCCTCCTTCTGTGGTTTATTGAAGCCTCATACCTCTGTCACTCGATGGACACACTCAGAGGGGACGAGATCAGCTGCTGCTGGTCTGGAGGTGATCCAGATGAGAGCAGAGGGAAGCAGATTCCCCTCAATAAGGCTCATCAGCAGCACGTCCACTGAGGCTGATTCAGATATATTACACAGTTTCACTTTGCTCTTAAAGTTCAGAGACAGACGACACTCATCCAGACCATCAAAGATGAACAACACCTCATATTCATCATTGGATATTTTCATTTGTTTTGTTTCAGGGAAAAATACATGAAGAAGATCTGAAAGACAGAGTGTTTTGCCCTTTATCAAGTTGAGCTCTCTGAAAGGAAGTGGAAATATGAGCTGGATGTCCTGATTCTCTGTCCCTTCAGCCCAGTTCACAATGAACTTCTACACAGAGACTGTTTTTCCAATGCCAGCGACTCCCTTTGTCGGCACAGTTCTGATGGGTTTGTCTTGTCCAGGTAAAGGTCTAAAGATGTCATTGCATTTGATTGTTTGTTGCTGCTCTCATGGATTTTGTCTCAATCTGTCTCACCTCATGCTCATTATTGATCTCTCCACTTTCACTTTCTGTGATGTAGAGCTCTGTGTAGATCTCATTCAGGAGTGTTGGGTTTCCCTGCTTTCGATGGTTTCCGATGGTGTTGATTTCTTCTTCGTTGACTGAAGAAGAAATGATGAGCTGGCATGGTTGTTTCGACTCCGTCGAGGTTGAGGAAGTTGCACATAGCTTGAGGTGTTGGGCCTGCTGGCCCACCGGCCATGTGGTGGCATCGGGTTTCCTGTCCCACACACGCACATGGCTTGATGTGTGTGTAGGCCTTATTGGCCTGGCCTACGTGGCCGGCTGAGAGACAGCCAAGGTGAGGCGGTGTTTCGGTCCAGAGCGAAAGAGAAAGAGAGGATCTGTGCGCCTCTCTTTAAAAGTCTGCAAGAAGTCACCACCTCCTCAGTCAGCGAGCCAATCATATTAAGGCTCAAGCAGATCGTTTGCAGATTGGTTGCTGATGAAGGAACTATTAAAGATTCCTGTAATACTAATATGTTGCACAGGTATCGACATATCATATACACAATCATTCAGATCTTTAAATTACAACTTCGTAGACACCAAACATGCCATACACATGATTTTCATTAACCATAGTATGCAATTCTGAAACATAAATCCAACAGAGATTGAATTAATACATAGACCAAACCCTATAAAGACAAATCATGAGATGGATATATGTTTATATATTTCTCAACTCGTCATATATAGGCTATATGGGTTTAAGATGGTTTATTTGTAAAAAGAATTGAGTGGGAGTCACAGCTCTCTCTCTGTAAATTCTTTCTGGTCGCAAAACCTTATCAGTTCCCATGTGTCCTGTAACCTGAGGCCCGGTGTTAGCTGCACTAGGGATGTTAGTTGTAGTTTTGGGGGATGGTTTCACCAAACTTTGTTGGGAGAATAAGTTTGGTGGATCATTCATTAAATATAATACATAAATAATTGTGTCTGATTTGTCTCTGTCGTTACAATCTTTTCAGCACAACAGAACTGAAGCCCACAACGCGCCGTCTTACAGTCTATGGCGGACAGCCACTGGAATTTTACATAGTGAGTACACATGCACCTTTCGTACTTGGTTTGAGAGCGTGCCTGGACATGGGGCTGATAAAGCTTGTCTTTTCAGTTGATGCAGATATAAAGAAACCCTGTGGTATCATTCAAGAGTTCCAGGATGTCTTTCACAGGATCGGTCAATTCCCAGCAGAATGCACTATACACCTGGATCCTGCAGCAGTCCCTGTCGTGTATCCACACAGGAGGATTCAGTTCATGCTGCGCAGTAGCCTCAAGGAGGAGCTAGACAGCAGGCGTTATTGTCAAAGTTACGGAACCCACAGACTGGGTCAATGCCCTGGTGGTTGTTGAAAAACCCCACACTGGAAAGCTCAGGGTATGTTTAGACCCCAGAGACTTGAATAAAGCAGTCAAAATGCCGCATTACCCCCTTCCGACTCTGGACGACATCACCCCAAAATTCGCTGGGGCACAATTCTTCAGTGTACTGACCCTTACCTAAGCTTACACAAACACAGAAACACCCCTGTTGATGGATTTAAGTCTCTCTCACAGTCGCTGATGAGTAGACGTCTTCGCTCTATCCTGCCCATGTCAGGAAAACAGCTACAGACTCAGGTTGTGGATCAAAAACTGGTGAATGTGAAAAGGAAACTAAAACAAGCAACACAGAGACAGTACTATGATCGCACTGCTCAGCCATTGTCAGCATTGGCACAAGGGGATAGTGTTCATTTTCAACAAGCCAAAGGTCGATGGATGCCTGCCACTGTATTGCAACCTGCTGACACACACCGGTCATACCATATCCGCACCCATGATGATCAAGTGTTCCGCTGTAATCGTCGACATTTAATGGAAACCAAGAAAAAAACAGAAGTAAATGAGCCAGCACCTGAGAAAGTGCACATTCATGCACCTGTGGATACAGAAGGACTGAAAGAAAACACTTGCAGCGTGCAGCAACAATTGGCACCCCCTCCGTTTACACGCTCTGGTCGACTGGTGAAACCTAGAGACATTCTTGATTTTAAAATATGAACTTTTGACAGTCGGTAAGGTGTAAAACAAATGTTCCAGTATTATCGGTGCTAGTCTGAAGAACGTTTTGTTGAATGTATGTTCTGCATGTCATTGGTTATGACACTTTAATTAGTACTCTAAGGTATTCAATAGTCGATATACCACTGTAATTTTGGTAATAGGGTGTCATTGTTCATCTTTTCTATAGTCAAGTCACCTTTATTTATATAGCGCTTTTTACAATGCCGATTGTTTCAAAGCAGCTTCACAGTGTTAAACAGGAAAATAATGCAACAGAATTTGATTCGGCTGTACAGCCGCTCTGGAGAAAACGGTGATGTTATCCAGCTCATTTCAATTATCATATAGTGACAATGCAGGCAGATCAGTAATTTAGTTGAAAATTTATTTGAATATTTAGTTGAAAATTAAGTGTCCCCAACTGAGCAAGCCAAGCCAAAGGTGACAGTGGCAAGGAACCAAAACTCCATCAGGTGGCATAATGGAGAAAAATAAACCTTGGGAGAGACCAGGCTCAGTCGGGGTGCCAGTTCTCCTCAGGGCCATCAGGCCGTGTCGGTGAGGCAATTATTAGATAGGAATATTCGAAAGATCGGAGTCATCACACGGGAGACGGGTTTATTGAGGATGCCGTGTCGGTGAGGCAATTATTAGATAGGAATATTTGAAAGATCGGAGTCATCTCGCCGGAGACGGGTTTATTGAGGATGCTGTGTCAATGAGGCAATTATTAGATAGGAATATTCGAAAGATCGGAGTCATCATGGCGGAGACGGGTTTATTGAGGATGTCCTGTCAATGAGGCTATTATTAGATACGAATATTCGAAAGATCGGAGTCATCACGCCGGAGACGGTATATTGGATGTCGTGTCGATAAAGCAATTTATTAGATAGGAATATTCGAAAAGATCGGAGTCATCACACCGGGGACGGGTTTATTGAGGATGCCGTGTCGATGAGGCAATTTCAGGGGGAGTCTAATTGACACGCTCTGCAGACACTTCAGGGATGCGTTGGTCATGTCTGGGCGCAGGTCCACCATCTGATCTGGATACGGCCCGGATTTGGCTGACTGCAGTAAACCTCGGGATAAACAGAGAGACTAACATTAGCGTAGATGCCATTCTTTTTATGATGTAACGAGTACATCAGGTGTTACGGGAAGTGTTCCCGGTTCTGGCTGACCTAGTTAATGCAGCCTAACAATCATTTAACTGATTTGAATAGTATAAATTAAAATAGTTTTATGTGTATGCCATAGTAAAGAGATGTGTTTTTAGTATAGATTTAAACTGACAGAGTGCGTCTGCTTCCCGAACAATGCTAGGAAGACTGAGTTTAGGTGCTAAATAGGCAAAGGATCAACCGCCTGCAGTTGATTTTGATATTCTAGGTATTATCAACTGGCCAGAATTTTGAGACCGCAATAGACGTGATGGAGTATAATGTGTTAAGAGCTCGCTCAAGTACTGGGGAGCTAAACCATTTAGTGCTTTGTAAGTAATCAGCAAGATTTTAAAATGTATACGATGTTTAATAGGGAGCCAGTGCGGTGTTGACAGAACTGGGCTAATATGGTCATACTTCCTGGTTCTAGTAAAAACTCGAGCTGCTGCATTTTGGACCAGCTGCAGTTTATTTATTATGCGAGCAGGGCAACCACCCAGTAGAGCATTACAATAATCTAGCCTTGAGGTCATGAACGCATTAACTAATTGTTCAGCATTTTGCATTGAAAGCATGTGCCGTAATTTAGATATATTTTTAAGATGGTAGAATGCAGTTTTACAGATGCTAGAAACGTGGCTTTCAAATGAAAGATTGGTATCAAAGAGCACACCCAGGTTCCTAACTGACGACGAGGACTTGACAGAGCAGCCATCAAGTGTTAGACAGTATTCTAGGTTACTACTTGTGGAGTTTTTTTGTCCAATAATTAAAAATTCTGTTTTTTTCTGAATTAAGTTGCAGGAAATTACTAGGCATCCAATTTTTTATATCAGCTATGCATTCCGTTAATCTTGGGAATTGGTAAGTTTCGTCAGGGCGTGAAGAAATATAGAGCGAAATATATATCGTCAGCATAACAATAAAACTAACACCATGCTTCCTAATGATATCACCCAGTGGTAGCATGTACAGGGTGAAAAGCAACGGTCCTAGCACTGAGCCTTGCGGTACTCCATACTGAACTTGATCGGTGTGACATCTCTTCATTTACTGCTACAAACTGATAACGGTCAGATAAGTATGATTTAAATCATGCCAATGCAATTCCACTAATGCCAACATAATTTTCGAGTCTATTCAAAAGAATGTTGTGGTCTATAAGTGCAATGTTAATTATTCTGCCCCTCCTGAAGTGACCCGATACGTTTAATGTAAGTGTAGAGTTTACCATATTGGAGTTATGTTGTAACACAATACTTCATAAAAAGGGGGATTTAATATTGTCAGCCCACGTGTGGTGATTTGCATATTGAATGCTGATTGGTTGTTAACGCTCTATATGTTGGGTTAGTGTTTTCTAGTAAAGACTGAAGTCAGACGCAGACACTTTATCCCCCTTCTGGAAACGAGGAGTGATGGAACAACAGGTGGGACGGAAAGCTTGTTGTCATGCTCCTAGGTCAAGGAGGGGTGGCTGCTGTCTGTGAGGGAACGGAAGAGCCGCCCCGTCCACCAGACCTGCTGCAGTCCACCATGATGGGTAGGAGCAGGCAGAGCGAGGGAACAGGGAGCTCGCTGACGGCACCCGTAACGACCTGATAGGGGCGATGGGGGTATGTGGCAAGCAGGACGAGGCAGAGAGGCGTGAGAACTGTGCAAGTGTATCTCACGGAGGAGCTCCGGGAGCATAAAAGGAGGAGCGATGACAGTAAAGGATGAGAGAAGACCAGGCCTGGATTTTCTGTTTGTATGCGGCAGTCGTCCGTGAGTGGCTGCCGCTTTACTTTCGTTTTGTGTTTGTTTATTTTGTGAGATTAAAGTGTTTAAACGTTTGCCGGTTCCTTCTTCCCTGAAAATGAAACTGCGTTACAAATACGTTCAATTTTAAAATATCCTGTTCCCTTTGTAACTTAAAATTGACTAGAAAATCGGAAAATATTTGTTACAGAAAGCTTAATACATTTACAAATTATTATTGATTCAGTTTATATAGAGGTCTGTGTTTTGGATGAATATTTTGGTGGGGCATTGCCCTTACAGACAAGCTGTGGCTGTTTCTCACACACATTACATCATTACACAACACTTCAAAATAATAGTCAATAATACAATTCACTCATGAACACAACAAAGACACTGAAACTTCCTCAGATTTATTTTAAGCATGCTTTGGATCAATTGAGGGTCATGACTGAAAGATTAAATAACTCATAAATTAAAGAGGTAAAAGTGGTAGTAAAATAAATTAACACTTGTTAATCAAATAATTAAGCACCCATGACCAAGAGTGCTGTTGTTCCAAATATCAGCATGGCAGTGATTTGTCTGTAGGCACGAAGCTGCTGGTAATCAAAGTTGTGCTGATATTCAGACCAACAGCACGATTGTGAGTCAGATTCAAAAGTTCAGTGACTGAAGAGCAGTTGACGTGTGCTTATATAAATATTCTCATAAAAACAGTACCTTTGTGAGTACCTTAAAATCCTCAACACATTTGTATGAACACAGCTGTAACATCTTCATCTCATCCAATAATGTTTTATATTAAACTATAACAAGTAGAATTTTGTCAGACACATTGGAAACAATATAATGAAAATAAAAGCAACATTCCCATTAGTAATTTCACAGTATATTATTAATATGGCAATCATGATGTTGAGACATTTTATATAAACTTACCTCAGTATTTCCAGTTTACAGCAAGTATCCTGTAGTAGATCTAAAAGCTGCTTTACTCCAAAATCTCTTATTTCATTTCCAGTCAGATCCAGATCTCTCAGGTGTGAGGGGTTTGATCTCAGAGCTGAAGCCAGAGTAGCACAACCGTCATGTGTAACACCACAATAACTCAAACTGTAGAGAACAATGACACTCTTCAGTCTCTCAGATCAGGATCTACAGCTCGCATAAGCAGGAACTTCACAATCAGAAATAGAAACTTAATCCACGGCACCATTAACAGGTCCAGTCTAAGATTCAGATCCGCTTCTACATGCTGCTTGAGGGGAGTCATTTAAATATCATAAAAATAAAACATAGTATGTAAAATTACAACAGACACTTTGTAAAGAACCTAATGAAGATTAAAACAACATTTGCATTTATCTGACAGGACACATTTTTAGTTTCTGTGTTAATTTTGTTTTATTGTGTATCATTTATTAATCCCAGTAAGATGAGAGAATTTTACGTAGAATTTTACAAAATCTCACCTCAGTATCTCCAGTTTACAGTGAGGATCCTTCAGTCCATCAGAGAGCAGCTTCACTCCTGAGTCTCTTGGTTTATTCCATGACAGATCCAGTTTTCTCAGGTGTGAGGGGTTTGATCTCAGAGCTGAAGCCAAAGCAGGACAACTTTCCTCTGTAACACCACAATAACTTAACCTGTAGAGAACAATGACACTGTTCAGTCTCTCAGTTCAGGATCTACAGCTCAGATAAGCAGGAACTTCACAATCAGAAAGAGAGACTTAATCCATGGCACCCTTAACAGGTCCAGTCTAAGGTTCAGACCCGCTTCTACATGCTGCTTGAGCGGGTTAGTTTCAATATAATTTAAATGTAAATCTTAATTTTTTTATGTGAGTACTTCAAAATACCCAACACATCTGTAAGATATTAAAACAGTTGACACATCTTCACTTCATCCAAGTATCTTTACACTGTAATAAAGATATTAATCAATCCTGTTGCTCAAACAGTAGATCATGGTGCGAGCAACAACAAGATCATTAGTTCAATTCCCAGGGAATGCAAGGCCTGATAAAATGTTTATCCTGAATGCAATGCAAGTCGCTTTGGATAAAAGCATCTGCTAAATGCATTAATGCAAATGTAATTAAAATGTCAGACACTTGAAAATAGTCTAATTAAGTTTAAGGAAAAATTCACTTCAGTTATTTGAGGTTGCACTTTTTTAGCTTTTGTTTTAATTATTTATTTATTATCATTCATTATTCACAGTGGGATGAGAATGAGAGAGGATGTTGGAATTTTAGTGACGTGAAAGTGACAAGTGAAGGCCAAGTATGGTAACCCATATTCTGAATTTATCCTCTGCATTTAACCCATCCAAGTTAGTGCACACACATTAGGAGCAGAGCAGTATCGAACCATGACACTTGAACCTTGCCCCTCTCACCCCCTTCCCTCATAGTAATAGTAAACTCATAGTAATACTGCATGTTACGCATGTTACCTTTGACAAGAAATTCCACCATCAAACCTCAGAAGGAGTGTGAGAGTTATCACCAAAATTAAACAAAAAGTAATAAAAAACAAATCATCATTACAAAGAACTGTATCATCACACAATCGGTGTTTCATAAAAAAATAAAAAAATAAAAAAAAACAATCAGTGTGTCATTTCAGCGGAATATGGTGACAACTGGCCACAAAACCAACAAAATTTAATATAAGCCGACGCGTTATGACAACGCTCAGACCAAAGCACATTAGCGACAGACACTTCCGCATATGTAATAAATAATAGATCATATAAATAATAAATCATATCATTAGACTGGCACAGCAGCCAAAAATGTACACTATATTGCCAAAAGTATTGGGACACCCCTTTCAAATCATTGAATTCAGGTGTTCCAATCACTTCCATGGCCACAGGTGTATAAATCAAGCACTAGGCATGCAGACGCTTCTACAAACATTTGTGAAAGAATAGGTCGCTCTCAGGAGCTCAGTGCCACCTGTGCAATAAGTCCATTCGTGAAATTTCCTCACTACTAAATATTCCACGGTCAACTGTTAGTGGTATTATAACAAAGTGGAAGCAATTGGGAACAACAGCAAAGGCCATGTAAAACCACAGACGGGGTCAGCGCATGCGCATGAGGCGTACAGTGCGCAGAAGTCGTCAAATTTCTGCAGTCAATAGCTACAGACCTCTAAACTTCGTGTGGCCTTCAGATTAGCTCAAGAACAGTGCTTAGAGAGCTTCATGGAATGGGTTTCCATGGCCGAGCAGCTGCATCCAAGCCTTACATCACCAAGTGCAATGCAAAATGTCGGATGCAGTGCTGTAAAGCACACCGCTACTGTGGAGACGTGTTCTCTGGAGTGACCAATCACGCTTCTCTGTCTGGCAATCCCATGGACGAGTCTGGGTTTGGCGGTTGCCAGGAGAACGGTACTTGCCTGACTGCATTGTGCCAAGTGTAAAGTTTGGTGGAGGGGGGATTATGGTGTGGGGTTGTTTTTCATATATAGAACACCTTTGGGATGAATTAGAGTGGAGACTGCCAGGCCTTCTCCAGTGCCAGTGCAACATCAGTGCCTGACCTCACAAATACGCTTCTAGAAGAATGGTCAAAAATTCCCATAAACACACTCCTAAACCTGGTGGAAAGTCTTCCCAGAAGAGTTGAAGCTGTTATAGCTGCAAAGGGTGGGCAAACTCCATATTAAACCCTACAGATTAAGAATGGGATGTCATTAAAGTTTATGTGCATGTAAAGGCAGGTGTCCCAAAACTTTTCGCAATATAGTGTAACAGATCGTTTTAAAATTATGATTTGGTAAAAATGTAACTATTATGCAGAATTACAACAAATGTGTATGGACGCTAAGTTAGTAAATTTACAGACTGACCAGTAATTCTGCAAAATATCTGTTTTCTCATCTAAAGATTAACATAAAACAGTGGCAGCAGCAGCCAGAATAACATCAGTCACATAACCAATTAGATTTTAAATAACTTACCCAAACAGAAAACAATCCCAGCAGTAAAGCTTTAGCTTCTTGATTGATGCTGTCTTCCAGGGGTATCTCTTATAATTGCTGTGGTTGAAATGCTTTCAAAAGCATTGGCTTTTTACACAAAATTAAGCTCTGGTGTAGGTCTTCCTTTGCCAATTAACTCCAGATTTTCTTTAAAAGTTAATTTTGAAAACCGTGTGGATAACAAATTAATAACGATGTCCTCCTCATTAATGTTGCTTGCGTTTCCATAGGGAATAGCGCTAGCTATTTTATCGGTGTTTATTTTTCACGATTGTTCCTCACAGTGGGCGGAACGTGTTATAATCTTTGTGATAACAAATCCCACCCATTTAGAGGGATAATATGATACGTTTTCCTGTCAATTGAAATTAGTCTCTCATTGACTTGCTATGGCTAACACACTGAATAAGCAAATTTGAAGGGTTTATTTCCTCAAAAAGATGTATATGGTTATTGTCAAATTATAAATCCCTAGCATAACATTAGAACTAGGGGTGTAACGATTAACTCGTTTTCTCGATGCATCGATTACAAATCCTGACAATGCATATGCATTGATCTTGAAACATGTATTTTTGAATCATGAATCATTGATTCCGGTCAATAATCTATTTAAAATGCTAAGAATATAATTAATCATTCAGTGCTTTAAAATATATAAACATTAAATGACTAATGGACTTAATGGAGACATTGTGCAAATAATATGCTTTCATTGCGTGGAAACGTCACCGTTGTTTTCTATAAGATAAAATACTTAAGTTTTACGGAAATGGGTCATACCATTGACATTACCTGAACAGTTGAAGTAAAACCCCGCTTATTCAAGAGCGTGCATTTATTGCATGGACGGAACAAACACATAATTTAAGTGTCTAAAATGCATATGCACAGTTCCGGTGAATGATAAATGAAATTTAACAATGTCGTTAATTTGAATGTACTGAATGAAACTGCTGAAATAACTACAACATTAAAAACAGTGAAATAAGAGTGCGCGGTTTATCTATAAGATGCGCATTAAAGTTGTGTTCGTTATAATAGTAACAGTAGACACCTTTTCTTCAGAAAAGACACGCCTTTTCTTTCAGAATCATAAGGAAAATTTTCTGTATAAAGAGAACAAACAGGGCTTTTGCTATTCCATTAAGGAGTAAAATAATAAAAGGAATAAAATTTAGGATTAGTTGTAAAAAGTGCATATTCCAGGGTAGTCTCTCCGTGGAAGCATTGTATGTTTAATGTACCTGGAACACTTTAACCCCCAGGGGTCGGCAGTCACGCCGACGCAACAACCTTGCTTTTTTCTTAGCACGAAAGAGACTCAAAATACTCAGCCAGTTTTGGTCATACAGACAAATCATTCAAAACGGTTAAATGTCTACGTTTATTTGTGTACACTCACAATAAAAACAAAATGTTGTGCTTTTTGCAAAATGTGACCCTGGACCACAAAACCAGTCATACCCAGTTTTGTGTCTTTTGTTTTGTATGGACTTTTATGTTGAAGTGCCTTCTCTGTTTTCATTGTTTTCATGTTCTCTTCCTGTTTAGTTTCTGTCTCTCCTCATTGTCATATCAGTTGTTATGGTTACCTTCATTGCACACACCTGCAGTCAATTATCTACTCATTGTTCTGTGTATTTAAGGTCTTGGTTTTCAATCATGGTTTGCTAGTCATTAAATGTAGGTATCTGGATGTATTTGTTATGCTGTTCTCCGTGGTGGATCGTATTGGTGTTCTGGGTCAGAACTTCTTGTATTTTCATGTGGAGTCTTGTAATTAAAAGTGTGCGTGTAAGTGGATTCTCTCTCAGCCTCTTCTCTCAGCGATTCATTACAGAGGGTGCAAAAAATCTAAATATTGAGAAAATCTCCTTTAAAGTTGTCCAAATGAAGTCCTTAAATTTTACGAACACAAATAGTCTCTGTTTATGTAATCTGTAACCTAAAAAAGAGAGATGTTAGTCATTCGCAAGCCTCTTCATTATCCGCTAATGCGGCCATGACCATGGAGAGTGTGTTCTATTCAAAGGCAAATTCTGATGCGATCCATGCAAGTATATGCAAGTATGCACTTTATATCGTTTTGAGACGCGGTGAGGAATAACCCTGGAATAATTTACCTCAGAAGAGCTGGTTTCATTATGAGGAGCAATGGATCCAGACTGTGACGGGTAAGTTTATTCTTAAGTTCGCGATTATTCTAATCGCGATGTAGTGGACAGCACATTCCAGGGCCCGGTTTATGGCCAGACCCCTCTCTGCCCATAACAGTGGACAAAGGTTTGCTACATTTTGATTGGATCTTGTTGGACTAACACAAACAAACTGTCCAACGCCATCAGATAAAGATGCTAGGACAACAGCCAGGCACCTCTTAGAGGGCAAGAAGAAGACCTCTGGTACCAAGCCCAGGAAGGACAGGACTTCTCATTGGTCCACATGCAGTTTCTGCCCTTCACCCATCTAAAGACTAATCCCTAATGTCCTAGTCTGTGACTGCCATAAAAATTCCTCAGGACCTCAGCAGTAGTGGGTGAAACAAAGAAAGACCGCAATGATCCATCCAAATCCATTCCTAACTATGTTTGGAAACCTTAAGACTGATGTAAACTACACACATCCATTTCATACTTATTCAGAGAAATAAGTATTCTCAGTGACAGCTATTTGTAATGCAAAATCTTACACAGATTCAGCTGTTAATGAACAAATGAATGAACGCATGACAGTTCAATCTTTTTCCATCATGTGTGGTGTCAATTTGTTTAGAATATTGCCAAGGGTATTCTGGTGTTGGTTTGGAAAGTGAGAAATGCATTGGTAAACTCTAAAGACACTTTAAAGAATTCTAACTGTGTACAGTATGCAAATGAGTTCCACAGGGGAAAGAAGGGTGGGCCACACGGTGTGCCCCCTCTGATGTCAGCAGCCAATCACAGCACTGGAATGGAGAAGTGCCAAATTTCAATCTCCTCCTCGTCGGAAAGGGATAAAGGTACCCTTTCAACAGACACTCCTTGTTCTGAGTCTGTCCTGCAAGGATGAGACTGAAACAGATCACCAAGTTCTGAGTCTCCCCAAGTTCTGAGTCTCCCCTCGGGAGAGACAAACAGTTCACCATGTTCTGAGTCTGTCCGGCAAGGATGAGACTGTGACAGATCAACCAAGTTCTGAGTCTGTCCGGCAAGGATGAGACTGAAACAGTTCACCAAGTTCTGAGTCTGTCCACCAAGAATGAGACATAACAGATACACCGTAACATTCTGAGCCTTTGGTTAATCCAGAGCGACAAAAAAAAGATCCGAGGACCTGAGTCTACAGCTTGTGAGGCACACTACGTTCAGAGTTTTAGTCCAGCGAGACAGTGATGACTACAGCACGTCCCGAGTGTCCATGCCAGAGAGACAAAAGCGGATTAACCAAGTCCTGAGTGTCTGGCCCAGAGAGGCAGAAGACACAGAGACATTTGCAACAAGGTTAAGCTCAGGAGAGCAAACCTTCACTTTAAGGTTCCTTCGTCTGCGTGTTCCAGATTAAGGACCTTCTGCACCTACTTCAGGGCCTCATTTGCGAGTTCCAGATTTTAGGACCCTTTGGTACTCCAGGAGATCAGCATCCCACAGATCTTCATGTTCAAGGCTGTTGAAACGGATTCCAGCTCCTTTCCCCACTGCATTGTCTCCCAGCACAACCAGTGGAAGAAGTCATCGCCATCGGACTGCTTACTCAACCACGTGGAATGTAAATATCACTTAACCAAACCTCTTTCCAGAGACCTTGGCATTGCTGTATATTATCAGTATATGATTTTCTAATTTACATTAGAGATAATATAACTGATGCTAGTTAATAACAAATAATCTTTCATTTATTTGTTTGATGCATAATAAGGTTCTTCACCTTAGTTTCAGAGAAACAACAGTTTATCTTTCCATAAGATAACGCAACTCTTCCATAGCCACACTCAATTTAATCACATGTATTTTATGCATCTTATGCACTTTATTCCTTTATCATTCATTGTATTCATTTAGTAGTTGTGTTAGTTATTCTTGTTTATCTTTGTTAATACAATTTATTTTATTACAGTTGTGTCTTCCTTGTGCTGATAATACAGAAGAGGCTCTACAAGTTAGAAATCTCACCAATCTTTCAGATAAATCAGCTGACCAACTCTCCCCACTTTACATTCATTCTAAATGATTGGACACCCTCCTGTCTGGAGTGTTCTCATACAGCCAAGGTAAAAGACCTTGACTAGTGTCCCAAACTAAGAGAGGGGGAAGGTGGTCATCTGATGTACTCATAACCACACCTTAAGTGACAGGTGATCCAAAAATCACAACGTCAGCGGTGACGTGAGTACCAATCACTACCTTACTTAGTGTCCTTGGATGGACGAAAGTAAAATCACTACAGCGATATAGACTAGTGTATGTGAATACTAAACCGCAAAAAGACAGTTTAAATATGAATCTGCATGTTCTGCATGTCTCTGTGTGAATGAATGGAGCTGACGTGCACTTTCATTTACCCCACATAACTTACAGTAGTAAACATGTCATATTGGCTTTTCCCAAACTATATTGCTATACTGAGATGAGGGAAATCGACTGAAATATGTAATAAATACTAAAATAAAATGCTTTAGCAATGTATTAAACTGCAGATTAAAATTTATAGGCTCTATAATATAACAAATACGCTACATAAAATGTCATAAGACTGTTTAGACAAGATTTCTTTGGCCTGTTTTGGACAGATTATGAAGTGTTTATTATAAAATAGCCTAATGTCACATCAATAAAGCTTTTGTTCGCAAATTTCTGCTCAAATGCTATAAATAGAGTACCAGTCAAAAGTTTGGTCACATTACTATTTGAATTAATGTTTTTGAAAGAAGTCTCTTATACTCATCAAGCATGCACTTATTTGATCAAAAATACAGAAAAATTTAATTAAAAGTAATGGGTTTTTTTTTATATATATACTTTAAAATATCATTAATTTCTGTAATGCAAAGCTGAATTTTCATCAGCCATTACTTAAAAAAATATTAAAGCTGCAAGCAGTGATGAAAGGGCCCTCGCACCGTGCCACCGCCACCCGGTGGCTTTAGGAAAACAGAGCACAGTGGGCAATATGCATTTAAGTTAATAAAAATAGGAGGACTACATCAGTCATTTGTATTTGCCACACTTCCTGCTACCAGCTGGTGGCACTATGACTATAACTAAATTTTGCAGTATAGATGTCTTCAGGCCATGGCACTTATCAAACATGTGAAGTTTGAGGCAGATTGCACACTGTATGCTTGAGTTACAACAACTTCCTGTTTCATGACCATAATAGCATGCTTTAACACTCAGCTAAGTGTTGCTAGCATGTTTTAGAATGTTTCTAGCATGTTTAGCACCCAATTGCATATTTTAATATGTTGCTAGTAGTGCATCACAGTGTTAAACACGTCACTTCCTGTTGCCAGTTGGTGGCACTATCATTATAACTGAATATTAGAGTCCTAGAGCCTGTTGGGACTTTGGGTCAACTGGGAAAAGAGCAAACTCTGCCCCGTGCAGAGGATCTCTTTTCTCGGTATGGAGTTGGACTCGGTCAATCTGACAGCGCGACTCACAGAGCAGCGCGTCCAGTCGGTGTTGAACTGCTTGAATTCGTTCAAATGCAGGACACGCTCTCTCATGGGAGCAATGGCCGCCTCCGCGACCTTCGTGAAGACACGGGGCGACAGGGACAGCCCGAAGGGTAGGACTCTGTACTGATATGCCCGTCCCTCGAACGCAAAGCGTAGGAACGGTCTGTGTCGAGGGAGAATCGAGACATGAAAGTACGCGTCCTTCAGGTCGATCGCTGCAAACCAATCTTGGGGACGGATGCACCTGAAGATGCGTTTCTGCGTTAGCATTCTGAACGGCAGCCTGTGAAGGGACCGATTCAAGAATCGCAGGTCCAAGATTGGCCGTAACCCGCCGCCTTTCTTGGGTACAATGAAATACGGGCTGTAGAAGCCTGTCTTCATATCGGCTGGAGGGACCGGCTCTATCGCGTCCTTCGCCAGTAGGACTGCGATCTCCGCCCGTAGCACGGGGGCGCTCTCCTTCGACACGGAGGTGAAGTGAACGCCCCTGAACTTGGGGGGCCGCCGGACGAACTGAATCGCATAGCCGAGTCTGATAGTACGGATGAGCCAGCGGGACGGGCTGGGGAGCGCTAGCCAGGCTCCCAGCGACCGAACCAGCGGGACCAACGGCACCACAGACGTACCCGCAGCGGGGCAGCGCAGCGGAGTGCAGGGACCCGACTCGGACGGCATCGCGGCCCGAAGTGGGGTCTGAGTGCGCAATGCAACACTTACCTGCTTCCGCTGAGGGGGTGCATGGGTGTGCGGAGGCCTCTTGTGTGCGTCCTGGACACAGCCAGCATCCCCTGCTGGCGATAAGAGAGGCACCGGAGGGTGACAAGGCATGGGAGCGTCGTACACCGCCAAGCGCGCTCTCTTGGCACCCAGAGATTTTAGAAACAGCTCTTTCTTTGAAGCAAAACAAAAACATAGAATTCTCTCCCGGCCCTCCAGCGGGAGAAGGAGCGGTGCTGTCACCACCTCCTGAAGAGCTGTCTCCTCCATCTCTGGGTGGCCCGTCTCAGGGTCTCTTATGACGGCGCTTGCCACCTGGCTTGGCAGCGGCCTGAGCGGGCTGGACGGCCTTCCCGCGGCCGGCTCCACGCCGTTGCCCTGGTGGAGGCTGCTGCTGGGCTGGGGCGGGAGCGGGGACAGGCGGCGGACGGCCGCCCTCGGCGACGAGCAGGCGGAGGAGCTGCGGCCGGCGGCTGGGCAGCAGCTGACCGCCGGGGCAGGATGTGTTTGATGGCCTCCGTCTGCTTCTGGACGGCCGAGAACTGCTGGGCAAAGCTCTCGACCGCGTCGCCGAACAACCCAACCTGGGAAATGGGGGAGTCCAGGAACCGATACTTATCGGTCTCCCTCATATCGGCCAGGTTGAGCCAGAGATGTCGCTCCTGGACCACAAGAGTGGACATCGCCTGACCAATGGAACGGGCGGTGACTTTCGTCGCCGTCCGGAGCTCCCGGAGGAGCTCTGGGTCAGGTCTACCCTCGTGCATGTCCATGAGTGCCTGGGCCTGGTGCACCTGGAGCAACGCCATGGCATGCAAGGCGGACGCAGCCTGTCCACAAGCCTTGTAAGCCTTCCCAGTTAGACTGGAGGAGAACTTACAGGCCTTGGATGGGTGGCGTGGGTCTCCGCGCCAGGTGGAAGCGGACGCTGGACACAGTTGCATCGCAACAGCCCGTTCCACCGGCGGGATCCCCACGTACCCCTTGGCTGGCCCGCCGTCGAGAGTAGTGAGGAGGGAGGAGCCACTCGGCCGGTTTCTGGCAGAAAAAGGTGCCGTCCACGACCTCGTGAGCTCCTCATGCACTTCCGGGAAGAAAGGCACCGGGGCGGGACGCTGAGACCCAGCGCGAGCCGCCCCGAGAAACCAATCATCCAGCCTAGAAGGCTCGGGACACGGTGGAGGGTTCCACACGAGCCCGACCTTTTCGGCGGCCCGGGAAAGCATAGCCGTCAGCTCGGGGTCCGTCTCGGGCAACGCCACTCTCCCAGAGGGAGGCAACGCAGCCGAGTCTTCATCCCCTGAGGACTGAAACTCCCCCTCCGATGCAGCGATCGACATCCTATCGTCTGCTGGAGCTCCAAAGGTCACCGCTGGACCACCCCGAGAGGGGCCAGCGACTTCCTCCGGAAGCTCAACCGGCTGCGGCACTACAGAGGGTTTAGGGGCCCACGGAGGCTGGCTCGGCGGGTGTGCCCTAAACGTGATCCTCAGGTCACCCTGGCTATTCGCCGAAGTAGGTCTATCCTGCTGGGCAGGGATAGCACTAGATCGGGGCATAGGTAAGGGGACTCCACCCTCCCGAAGGTAGGCGAGTCTCGACCTTAGCGCCGAGATAGTCATGTTCCCGCAATGGGAACACGAGCTATCCACAAACGCTGCCTCAGCATGTTGAATACCCAGACATGTCAGGCAGCGATTGTGACCGTCAGCTGGTGACAGGGAACGAGCGCATCCAGAAACGCACGGGTGGAATGACATCTTGAAAAAGACGCAGTGTCACACCCGTGTTGCTCTTTTAGAAGAAGCTCTTTTAACGTGCCGAAGCACCCAGGAACAACCGCGGCAAACACAGGGGATAGTGCAGCCTGTGTTTGCACTCACCGTGGAACGCCCCCACTGAACCAACCGGGATGCTATAAGAACAGCAGTTGTTTCACCGATTTCGGTGAGCTCGCGGTTGTCACTGCACGTGCCTTCTCCCCAGCACAAAAGCCTCTTCTCTCGCTCTCTCTCTTTCTCTCTGCTGACGCAGGAACAGTCTTCCATGAAGCTTGTTTGGCTCCGAAGTGAATGACAAATGTGCGCGACAAATCTCGCACGCCAATGGCCATTGGCCCGTTCTCTATAAGCTCGAAGCTGATAGGGGCTCCCAGAAGTGATCCCAATTCGTCGGTGACGTCCGACGTACGTCGAACGTGACCGACTGAAAGGGAACTCAAGATCTTTGGAATTTAACATCGCAAAGGCCTTAAGATTAGACTGACCAAGTATTATGTTGTTCTGGTTAAATCTGCGCTTAATTTAAATATTGTAGTTGGCGCTATCGAGCCATTTTGCCACACCTAATTCTGAAACCCATATATTAGACATAATTTTCACCACTTCTGACGCGTGTGCAAAGTTTCATGAGTTTTCGAGTATGTTTAGGCCCTCAAAAATGTGATTTATTTCGGAGAATAATAATAATAATAATAATAAAAGTGTAACTGTTGTGTTGTGGCAGAAAGACGGAAGACTAGATCAAAATACTCCAAGTTTAATTTCAAAATACAAGGCAGACAGGCAGGCAGAGTAAACAACATATCATAACGGAGACCGGACAAAGACTGAGTGACGGAATGGAAAGACCAAACAAACAGGCAGACATGTGACATTAATCCCCCCTCCTGGCAGGCACATCCTTGCACCGTAGAAAGACCAACCGGGGCGGGGGTCTGGGCACCCTAGAGTCCTGGAGGTGACAGGTAGGTGAGCAAGACGATGCTGGCAGGTTAGGATGACTCCAGGGTGGTGCTGGCCATTCAGGAAGCCATGGCGGCTCAGGCAGTTGAGGAAGCCATGGTGGCTCAGGCAGTTCAGGAAGCTATGGTGGCTCAGGCAGCTCAGGGGACCATGGCGGCGCAGGCAGCTCAGGGGACCATGGCGGCGCAGGCAGCTCAGGGGACCATGGCGGTGCAGGAAGCTTAGGAGACCAGAGTGAAGCCGAAGTTCCGGAGGGCCAAAGTGGAGCCGCAGGTGGGCGCAACTGAGGCGAAGGCATGGGCTTGGTAGACCGTGGTGGAGATGGAGCGAGTGAGGACAATGGCCGAACTGGAGGGACGGAGGAGCCCGCCGAAGCCAGATGAGTGGAGTATCGAGGCAAAGCCGCTGATCCCGAATTCCGAGGTGGAGACAATGGAACGAGGTGAGGTCAGAAGGACAAGGGAGCCCGGCGAAGCCTGAGGGATGGCAGTCCATGGTGATGCTGAGGGAGACGTCACTAGACTCTGGACGGGGACAGGAGACGTCACTGGACTCTGGACAGGGTCCGACCAAAAGTCTATTAACCAGTTGTCTCTCGCTGGTTCTGGTGAGGACTCTGGCTCAGGCATGGTGGCAGCCATTTTAGGATGAGACTCTTGGGCTACTGGAGTCTGAAGGTCTGAAGAGGTACAGTGGGGAGAACAACTATTTGATACACTGCCGATTTTGCAGGTTTGCCTTACAACAAAGACTGAGTGACGGAACGGAAAGACCAAACAAACAGGCAGACATGTATGTACAAAGCATGTAGAAGTCTGTAATTTTTATCATAGGTACTCTTCAACTGTGAGTGACGGAATCTAAAACAAAAATCCAGAAAATCACATTGTATGATTTTTAAGTAATTAATTTGCATTTTATTGCATGACATAAGTATTTGATACATCAGAAAAGCAGAACTTAATATTTGGTACAGAAACCTTTGTTTGCAATTACAGAGATCATACGTTTCCTGTAGTTCTTGACCAGGTTTGCACACACTGCAGCAGGGATTTTGGCCCACTCCTCCATACAGACCTTCTCCAGATCCTTCAGGTTTCGGGGCTGTCGCTGGGCAATACGGACTTTCAGCTCTCTCCAAAGATTTTCTATTGGGTTCAGGTCTGGAGACTGGCTAGGCCACTCCAGGACCTTGAGATGGTTCTTACGGAGCCACTCCTTAGTTGCCCTGGCTGTGTGTTTCGGGTCGTTGTCATGCTGGAAGACCCAGCCACGACCCATCTTCAATGCTCTTACTGAGGGAAGGAGGTCCCTTTGCAGAAAAGCATCCCCAAAAATGTTTCCACCTCCATGCTTCACAGTTGGGATGGTGTTCTTGGGGTTGTACTCATCCTTCTTCTTTCTCCAAACACGGTGAGTGGAGTTTAGACCAAAAAGCTCTATTTTTGTCTCATCAGACCACATGACCTTCTCCCATTCCTTCTCTGGATCATCCAGATGGTCACTGGCAAACTTCAGACGGGCCTGGACATGCGCTGGCTTGAGCAGGGGGACCTTGCGTGTGCTGCAGGATTTTAATCCATGACGGCGTAGTGTGTTACTAATGGTTTTCTTTGAGACTGTGGTCCCAGCTCTCTTCAGGTCATTGACCAGGTCCTGCCGTGTAGTTCTGGGATGATCCCTCACCTTCCTCATGATCATTGATGCCCCACGAGGTGAGATCTTGCATGGTGCCCCAGACCGAGGGAGATTGACCGTCATCTTGAACTTCTTCCATTTTCTAATAATTGCGCCAACAGTTGTTGCCTTCTCACCAAGCTGCTTGCCTATTGTCCTGTAGCCCATCCCAGCCTTGTGCAGGTCTACAATTTTATCCCTGATGTCCTTACACAGCTCTCTGGTCTTGGCCATTGTGGAGAGGTTGGAGTCTGTTTGATTGAGTGTGTGGACAGGTGTCTTTTATACAGGTAACGAGTTCAAACAGGTGCAGTTAATACAGGTAATGAGTGGAGAACAGGAGGGCTTCTTAAAGAAAAACTAACAGCTCTGTGAGAGCCGGAATTCTTACTGGTTGGTAGGTGATCAAATATTTATGTCATGCAATAAAATGCAAATTAATTATTTAAAAATCATACAATGTGATTTTCTGGATTTTTGTTTTAGATTCCGTCTCTCACAGTTGAAGTGTACCTATGATAAAAATTACAGACCTCTACATGCTTTGTAAGTAGGAAAACCTGCAAAATCGGCAGTGTATCAAATACTTGTTCTCCCCACTGTATGCACAGGTTTGGACGGTGGGATGATAACTTCTTCCACTTCATCTACAGTGTAGGATGATCCACTTTTCCTCAGGACATCCTCAATGTAACACTGTAGGGAAGTGGTTGTTGAAGCCACAAGATGATCATCCAATCCACTCCAAAATACCCTCATTCCAAGGCACCATGTTGGCGAGATCTAAAAAATATCTCCACGTAATCCTCGAGCGGATGACCATCTTGGAAAAGGGATTGGAGCAGATTCGCTAGATCTAATTAAATGGTGCACATACTGCAGTCTGTTAAAGGTCCAGTCTTCTGTAATGGTTGTGTTGTGGCAGGAAGACGAAGACTAGATCAAAATACACCAAGTTTAATTTCAAAATACAAGGCAGACAGGCAGTGAGTGAAAAGTGAGGAACTCCCTACTCGTTAGTAGACCGAAACGAGATAATTAACTAAACACAGCTGAACAGAACTTAACTAACGAGGGTAACCAAGGAAACAGACAAGTGGCGGGAAACTAAGAAAAAAGGAACTTGTGACAGAATCAAAATACCCTGGTGTAACCACTTGGTGTAACCACTAGTTGCCTGTATAGCTCTCTCTTAATGCATTATACTCCATCACGTCTATTGCGGTCTCAAAATTCTGGCCAGTTGATAATACCTAGAATATCAAAATCAACTGCAGGCGGTCAATCCTTTTCCTATTTAGCACCTAAACTCTGGAACAGTCTTCCTAGCATTGTTCGGGAAGCAGACACACTCTGTCAGTTTAAATCTAGACTAAAAACACATCTCTTTACTATGGCATACACATAAAACATTTTTAATTTATATTATTCAAATCAGTTAAATGATTGTTTTAGGCTGCATTAACTAGGTCAGCCGGAACCGGGAACACTTCCCATAACACCTGATGTACTCGTTACATCATAAGAAGAATGGCATCTACGCTAATGTTAGTCTCTCTGTTTATCCCAAGGTTTACTGCAGTCGGCCGGATCCGGGCCGTATCCGGACCAGATGGTGGACCTTTGCCTGGACATGATGAACGCATGCCTGAAGTGTCTACAGAGACCGTGTCAATTAAACTCCCCCCTGTAAATGCTGCATCGACACGACATCCTCATTAAACCCGTCCCCGGCGTGACGACTCCAATCTTTCGAATAATGCTACGAATATCTATTGATCTAATATGACTTCTGACCTGTAATGTTGCCAGAATCATAATCATACACTATTTGTTCGTCGGCCAGAGGAGAACTTTTGATTTAGAATTTAATAAAAAAAATGCAATTCATTCAATCACCCTGTGACACAACGTGTGTGTGAGTGTGTGTGTGCGTCTGTGTGAGTGGATATGTCTATATCACATTCTTGATGTTTTATAGTGTCATCCCTTCACTGCTGTGTACTTTTTTTCAGTATTGTGGCCGATTTGTAGATTGTGCACACAAAAATTCTCCATATTTTCGTATTTTTGTCAATTTCCCATTCATTTCCTATGGTCGGTCATTTTTGACCAAAGACCATGAGTGTGACTATTTTTTTTTTATGACCACTTAGCCTGTTCGAATCATGCCCTCAATTTTGTTTGTGTTCACATTCCAAGTGTCATAAAAGTCACCAAGTTTTGTACCATTCCGACGAAGCTGTGATTTTTAACAATTCAAAACGTAAAATTCTCTGGTCAGAAATGAAGGGAAGCAGCACAGCAGTTTCCAACATTGATAATAAATCAGCATATTAGAATGATTTCTGAAGGATCATGTGACACTGAAGAATGGAGTAATGGCTAATGAAAATTCAGTTTAAATAAATTATATTTTAAAGTATATTAAAATAGAAAACCATTATTTTTAAATTGTAATAATATTTCACAATATTACTGTTTTTTTCTATATTTTTGATCAAAATGCGGGCTTTATGAGCATGAGACTTCTTTCAAACACATAAAAAATAGTAATGTGTCCAATCTTTTGACTGTAAATCAAAACGGTACTGTAAATAATTTAAAATATAATAGGCCTATACAAAATTTTGTTCACATGCTGTGCGATAATACGTGCATGCATGAGATCACAAACATCATGTTTTCTGTTAAGAGTGGACATTATATTAAGGTTAATACAATAGTTGCTATGATCATGTTATCAGTATCCTCACAGATGTTTTTTTTTTCTTTCTTTTTTTCTTTTATCTCACAGATTTGAGAATCACAGTGACCTGATACTGGCCCACATAGGACATTCTGCATGAAGGTGAGCTCACTGACTGGAAGCAGGAGAGTTTTTTTCTTTTCATAGAAACACCAAAACACCTTGGAAATGCCAGGTATGTGGTATATCTTTGAACAGGATTTATTTCCAGGTGTAATTGTGTACTCAAAATGTGCCTTTGGGTCTCAATTTATATAGTTAACTATATTCTAAATAAACTACAAAAAATATATATTTCTTTTGCCCTGTTTTGTCCTCATATTCTTTCTTATAGTTCCCTCTCACACACCTGACTCAAAGGCATATTCATTATGCAGCTCATTTTGCAGTTTTTTGTCTTCTCAGGTGTGAATCACAGCATTATTCATGATCGTTCACGCCTCTTTGCATATTGTCTTTACAAAATTTGAATCAATATATTGTTTATGTGAATGAGCAGGCAACAACATCCATTAGTCACAATTCTTGTGGACACATATTTACTACAGTATGTGTTTTGTGGCCTTATTTCTGTGACTTAAAGGTTTTGTTTTTTTAATAACCATGCATAAATGTTATTCTCTCAAAAATACAAACATGTACATACATGTTGCTAACATATTATAGTAGCCCAGTTTGTGCTGAATACAATGTAATGACACTTTTGCCATTAATAGGTTTATAAGCAACTGAAAAAAGCACAAATATCAGAGCATGTCAAAACTTCTAAAGGGCCCCAAAACGGTCTCAGACCCCTAAGGGTTAATAAGGTTGTCATTAAAACTATCCTACACAATAGTTAACATGAACTAACAATACGTTTAAAGCCTTTTTTAAATTTTGGCTTATGTAAATTTCTACAAATGCCATTTTTTATAGGCTATAAAAATAAAGTTAATAATAATAGCATCATTAGGCACTAACATGAACTAACATTAACAATGGACAAAAGTTTTTTTTTTTTTTTTTTTGCCCCCACTCCCTGACCCCCTGAAGGCCACCGTGTAATTCAGACCCTGACTAAGATACAGTGGGGGAAGCATTTAAATAGTCCTATGAATGCATATAAAAAATGCAGAATCGAATCAAATTAATCGAATCGCATCAAATTTTATTGTGAATTGTCTCGAATCGAATCGTTCTTAATTTGCAAATTTGCAAAATCGCACTTGAATCGAATTGAAAACCTACTAATTATGAATCGAATCGTTTCGCTGTCTACCCAAAGATTCACAGCCCTAATTAGAACTGATTACTTTTTATTAAAAAAGTCTTTACTTTTAAACTATTATTTAAAAGTTTGTAAATATTATTTTTACAATAGTTTAGAGTTCAGAGGGCCCTGACGGTTCCCCTATGGAGCAGAGTAGTGAATAGTGAATACACACACACGCACACACACACACACACACACACACACTGTAAACCCTGGAGAGACACACCCTGAGCAGTGGGCAGCCATTTTTGCTGTGGCGCCCGTGGAGCAATTGGGGTGTCTTGCTCAAGAGCATCTTAGTCATTTCCTGCTGGTACTGAGAATCGAATCAGCAACTTTTGGGTTACCAGTCTGACTCTAACCATTAGGCCACGACTGCCCCAGATTTGTACACTCTTACTTCAGTTTCTCCAATTTACAGTGAGGATCCTTCAGTCCATCAGAGAGCAGCTTCACTCCTGACACTCGTAGTTTATTAGATGACAGATCCAGTTCTCTCAGATGTGAGGGGTTTGATCTCAGAGCTGAAGCCAGAGCAGCACAACCTTTATTTTTGACACCACAATCCCTTAACCTGTTGAGAACAACGACACTCTTTACTCTTTCAGTTCAGGAAATACTGATATAAATAATAACATATATATGCATTTCTCCTTTTATTGCTTTACTTAGAAAGCACATTCTAAAATCATACATGTGGTCATGTTTTATCAGTGTAGTGATTGTTGTCAGTGTGACTTACTGAACTGATCTGGATTCTTTAACCACAGACAGCAGCTTCTGAAGAACTTCATCTGCTGTATTTTGTGCTCCAATAAACTGCTTTAGATCAAAAACATCCATCTTCTGCTCTGATGTCAATAACACATAAACCAGAGCTGACCACTGTGAAGAGGAGAGTGTGGTTTCTCCAATTTTTCCAGATTTCAGATAATCTTGGATCTCCTGCATCAGTGAATCATCACCCAGTTCATTCAGACAGTGGAACAGATTGATGGATCTCTCTGGACAGTGATTTTCCCTAATCTTCTGTTTAATGTACTGAACGGTTTCCTCTTTGTTGTAGGAGCAGCTTGCTGTCTGTGTCAGTAGTTCTCGTAAGAGAGTCTGATTGGACTCCAATGAGAGACCCAGAAGGAAACGCAGGAAAAGGTCCAGATGTCCATTCTTACTCTGTAAAGCCTCATCCACAGCTCGCTGATGCAGCTCAGATAATGAAACATATTCCTCATGTTTTAACATTTTAGAAAAGAGACTTTTTTTGGTTTGCTCAAACACATTTCTGTTCTTGTTTGTAAAGTAAATATGTGCATATAGAGCTGCTAGATGTTCCTGGATGCTCAGATGAACAAAGCAGAAGACTTTCCTCTGATACAAGCCAAACTCCTCTCTGAAGATCTGAGTGCACAATCCTGAGTACACTGATGCTTCTGTCACATCAATGCCACACTCTCTCAGGTCTTCCTCATAGAAGATCAGGTTGCCTTTCACAAGCTGCTGAAAAGCCAGTTCCCCCAGTTTGAGAATCATGTCTTCATATTTCACTTTCTTCTCATAGTCCTTCTCTTTGATGTTGGTCTGAATGATCAGGAAGTGTGTGTACATTTGAGTGATAGTCTTGGGAATCTCTCCACTCTCTGCTTCACTCAACATCTTCTCTAGAACAGTGGCTGAGATCCAGCAGAACACTGGAATGTGGCACATGATGTGGAGGCTCCTTGATGACTTCAGGTGTGTGATGATTGTATTGGCCAGACTCTGATCACTGATTCTCTTCCTGAAGTATTCCTCCTTCTGTGGCTCATTGAAGCCTCGTACCTCTGTCACTCGATGGACACACTCAGAGGGGACGAGATCAGCTGCTGCTGGTCTGGAGGTGATCCAGATGAGAGCAGAGGGAAGCAGATTCCCCTCAATGAGGTTCATCAGCAGCACGTCCACTGAGGCTGATTCAGATATATTACACAGTTTCACTTTGCTTTTAAAGTTCAGAGACAGACGACACTCATCCAGACCTTCAATGATGAACAACACTTTATATTCACCACTGGATATTTCTTTTGTTTCAGGAAAAAAGACATGAAGAAGATCTGAAAGACTGAGTGTTTTGTCCTTCATCAAGTTGAGCTCTCTGAAAGGAAGTGGAAATATGAGCTGGATGTCCTGATTCTCTTTCCCTTCAGCCCAGTCTACAACAAACTTCTGCACAGAGACTGTCTTTTCAATGCCAGTGACTCCCTTTGTCAGCACAGTTCTGATGGGTTTGTCTTGTCCAGGTAAAGGTCTAAAGATGTCATTGCATTTGATTGGTATGTCCTCTGTTGCTGCTCTCCTGGATTGTGTCTCAATCTGTCTCACATCATGCTCATTATTGATCTCTCCACTTTCACTCTCTGTGATGTAGAGCTCTGTGTAGATCTCATTCAGGAGTGTTGGGTTTTCCTGCTTTGCTGTTCCTTCATGCATACGCTGAAACTTCTTCAGCAGATTTGATTTAAATGTGCTTTGGGCCAGTTGAGAATCACGACTGAAAGAATAAATTATTAGATTACAACACAAAGACTGTTCTTAGACTGTTCACTAATTATGGCCAAACATGGACAGAACAGAGACAATACAATTGAGTAGAGAAAACAGAGACAAGAAGTCATTCCATGTCACCTCAACCAGAGGACCCTGGTCAAAAATGTAAATTTTGAATTATTCATCTGGTGAAAGTAAATATTCATCCATGGCATTTAATATTTTGGCTATTTGTAGTATCGCTATTTTGTAGAGGGGGTCAAAACGACACATATATAGGTAGATCTATTAGTAAAATTTGACTTCTTCAATCATTGTTCCTTTATATGCCAGTGGTGACCAGTTAAAACATGGGACTCTGAAGCACTTTATTTATTAATTAATTTTTAACATTTGCATACCTGTAGCTCAATAAGTATTAAATATATCTTAATATATGGCCCTATATGGTTCAGTCCCAGAGATATGAGGATCTCAATGTGGCTCCAGGAGTCATTTTTAAATTGCACCCATTTTGTGGTCAAATGTGGGTCACTTTTTATAGAGCTGATTCTTGTATTTAGAGAGGAATGTCTGAAGAACAAATAATGTTGAAACTAAAAATGTACATTATTCATTCATATAAAAAGAATAGTTGAAAAATTTGAAAAAAACATTACGTCGGACTGATGAATTGGGATCTCGCCTGAGAGCTCAATAATTTTCGAGTGGTAACAGAACAAGCCAATGCACATTTGCTAGTGAAATTTGCATCGCAAGCCACTCCCTGCTTATATAAGGCAGCGTGCAAACTCACACATTAAGTTTTCCACTGAGGAGACGAGACAGGGTCCCGGCCTTTCTAGCGGAGGTACAGGAGTTGTGGCGAGGGGACGTAACTCAAACGTTCCCTATAAGTCAGTCACGTTCGACGTTCCGTAGGAATGACAAATTGGGATCCCCGTGGAAGACGCCACAACTGCTGCCCCTTCCAGTGCCCTGAGTAAACCGGCAGGTCCCCCCGCACCTGATGGGGTGGAAGAAAGGACAGGGATTTACACAAAGAATGTCAATCACTGATGTTCCACTGACCCTGCACAGTGATACTATTGGATAACACTGGGAAAGCGTGCCTATTCCAAATGGAAAGGAATGCTACGGAGACCACATCCTGCCCGTAGGGAGGTAACATGTGGACTTACACATATGGACTGACCATAGAGCAGTACTACATATAGAAGATGTCTGAGGTAGATCCAACCTTGTCCAGGGGTGGAGTCAATACTGTTACAGAGATGGAGCAGATAAAGCAGTACCGTGGAAGAATACACATATGGGATCACCTAGGAGGTGAATTACAACATATGGGCATCTAGACTTGCACAGGGATTGACCATACACACAAATAACTCTTTTACGAGAAGTGCCATGGGATTTTTAATGACCACAGAGAGTCAGGACCTCGGTTTAACGTCTCATGCAAAGGACGACTGGTGGGAACTTTGGGCATGTATCTAGGCTGGGGTCTCAGGATGACGTGAGAGTTAGTTATCTAGTTAGTTAGCTGAAAGTATGGCGACAGATCAGAGTGATTTCCACTCGATGTGTGCCACGGTGCCATGCCCATCTCGGGGCCCGGTTGTGAAGCCAGCATCGAAGCGGTCTGATATGAAGCAATCCAAAAGGCATTACTGTGGCTGTGGATGCCATATGTCCTGCCCCTGAATGATTTCAAGCAGTTCAGCACTGACTGGGCACGCTCATTTGTGAGAATCGTTGTCATGTCGACAGAGTCTAGCTCCATACAGAGAAAAAAGATTTTCTGCACAGGGGAGAGTTTGCTCTTCTCCCAGCTGACCCGAAGCCCCAAGCGGCTGAGGTGCCTGAGCACCAGGTCCCTGTGTTCACATAACTGCTCTCACGTCTGGGCCAGAATGAGATAGTTGAGGATGCGAATGCCCAATTCCTTCAATGGGGTAAGGACAGCCTCCGCTACCTTCATGAAGACGTGGGGCAACAGGGACAGCCCAAAGAGGACCTTGTACTGATATGCCTGCCCCTCGAATGAAAAGCATAGAAACGGTCTGTGTCAAGGATCAAGACATGAAAGTACGTGTCCTTCAGGTCGACTGCTGCCAACCAATATTGGCATCTTGAATGACAGCTTGTGAAGGGCCCGGTTCAAGATCCGCAGATCCAAGCTCTGTCACAACCCAGCACATTTGTCTGATGGTCCGAATGACCCAGCTAGGCTTCCAGACACCGTGCAAGGGGGACCAGGGGGACAACAGACGTGCACGTGGTGGGGCAGCGCTGTGGAGCACAGGGGCCCACCTTGGAAGACACAGTGTCCCAGTATGGGGGCCGTGAGTGTGGTGGCACACTTACCTGGCTCCACGATTCTGCCTGTTGGCGAAAGAAGAGGGGGATGAAAAGGGCAAGGCATTGTGTTGCTCACTGTCAACCCACACCTCTTGTAACCCAGAGATTGAGGAAACTGCTCTTTTGCTGAGATTTTGGGTACTGCTGGCTGTGACACCAGCAGCGGAACAGAAAAAAACTCTTTTTGCACAAACAAAAGATTTCCCACCCAGCCCGGGGCCCAGGGAGTGGTGCGTTCACAGTCTCCTGAAGAGCAGCTCCCTCCATCTCTGGGCTGCCCATCTCAGGGATGCTTTGCCAGCCGCTTGGAAGAGATGGCATCTTGGCATCTCCTGCACAACTAACGTGGACATTGTGGACAGGGACTGTGCAGTGACTTTCGTCACCCGGAAGGCGAGGTCTTTCGCTTTATGCAGCTACCCTCGTGCAGCTCTTTTAGCACCTTGGCCTGGTATACTTGCAGGAGGGCCATGGCGTGCAGGGCAGAAGGCAGTCTGTCCAGCGGCGCTGTAAACCTCAGGCGAGACCCCAGTTTGTCAGTTTGACGAAACGTCGAATGTGATTGGCTGATAGGGAACTGATTATTTGATTTGACATGGAATGACCCTAGAGTTAATTTTACATGTAAATAAACCTCACATAGAGAACAAACCATCTATCTATCTATGAAATGTTGCATATTAGATCAGTTGATGTGTGTTTTCCCTTAAATGTTATCGGCACTATCATAGACCCGTCACTGCTGGGCTCCAGTGAGATTGATCTGTCACCCTCAAATTGACTTTAATACAATAGAGATAACAGAGACAACAGAAGAGAGATAACAGAGTAGAGACAAGAATCAATTTGGTTTATTTTACATAGAAATAAATTCTATATGAGAAGGCTGTCTATGAACAATAATAATTTAAAAAAAAAGCGCAAGATTGTTGAAGAGTGATGAGACTGTCCAAGGATAATATCATATATCATCTAGCTGTCTACTGTATCTGTGTGTCTTTGGACAGTGTTTAAAGGCTCCAACTACTGTATATCCCAGCACCAGAATATGATAGAGACAACAGATCACTATACCAACCCTGGCACCCTGTTATGTGCAGAAAATGTGTCTTCTATAACATTAAGATCATATGAAGATTTAAGTACCTGCATCCTGGAGAAGAATCTCTGAATGTTTGTGTGTCATCCATGATTCATTCAGTCTTCATGAGCTGCTCGGGTACAGAAACACTCATTCACATTCACTCAAATACATTTAATTTCATTTGGTATGCAATCATGTTAATGAATGTTCAGAACAGGTATCATCTGAATCAGCAGATTCTCTTTTTCAGTTACATATAACGTTTGCACCAGTATTTAATCTGTTTGTTGTTAAAAATCTTGGCTGAACAGACTTGTAACACTAGAGTTTAATGTACTTCCACTGAAGCCTCAAATAATGTACAAACGGGTCAGTTTACTGCCAACATTTAATACATCTGTGAAACTGACTAACATGCACAAATATTTGTTCAAGATTTTTCTTGTTAACTTGTTTGGTGTTTACTTTAATATTTCATGGTTACTTACGTTATGACACTTCCATAGACTTCCATAGGAATTGAGAAATCTGAAAGTAACGCATTCCAGCATTAAATCCCATTAATTTCAGTGTTTCTCAAGCACACTCACTAGTAAGGAATCTGGCTAGTAGTGGTATTTTATGAAGCGTGTTTGCTGTGTTTTTGATACTGTTCAAATAACACAAATAAGAGCCAGGACAACGGTGGACAGTTCTTCTTTTAGTTTACTGCGCAATCTGAATAACCAAACTCTGGCTGCATCTGAAAACAAAGGCAGGTGACTTGTTGCCTCGCTGCCTTATCAGGCAATGATTTGTAAGGCAGCGTAAGTGCACAAAGGTACCTCACAAAACTAATTTTGGACAGACTTCTGAGGCAGCGTAACAGTGTAATGATCTACAGCAAAATAAAGCGAGCTTTGGTGAGAACTAAACAAATATAATTACTACAGTAGTAATGAAAACGTTGGTCAAAAACATACATTTACACACAAACTGACCATCTTTCTTTTTATAGCTCAACTGTCACCGAATGGAGCGCATAGGATTGTGGGATATTAAAGGCAGTGAAGCATACATCTATGCTGCCTTCAAAAATCCATCAGATGAAGGTCTCTCAGCAGGCAGGAAGTGAAGCTAACACTGGATTCGGATGTGCTTTCCTGCCTTCCTACCTTGAAATATGTCCACCGAAGGTAGCATTTTCCAGTTTTCGGACACAGCCTACGTGAACACAGGTCTTTTGTACAATGAACTGGCCAACCAAATACTAACCCAGAGTTAATCTCTATAGTGGCCAAACAGTGTTTATTCCTGAGTTTACATACAACTCAATATACTACATGCATTATAGTTAATGTTTAACATTAGATAATAGATAGTTGCACTCTGATTGCATTTAGATAAGTGAGATAGTTCTTCTCATTTTTCCCTCAATTTTTATAATACTGATAATTCCAATTGCGCTGCACACTTTGTGTTGAAACCTGTGAAATTACTTTGAAAAAAGCGATATAGAAACGTCCAATGTCAGATATACACTCACCTAAAGGATTATTAGGAACACCATACTAATACTGTGTTTGACCCCCTTTCGCCTTCAGAACTGCCTTAATTCTACGTGGCATTGATTCAACAAGGTGCTGAAAGCATTCTTTAGAAATGTTGGCCCATATTGATAGGATAGCATCTTGCAGTTGATGGAGATTTGTGGGATGCACATCCAGGGCACGAAGCTCCCGTTCCACCACATCCCAAAGATGCTCTATTGGGTTGAGATCTGGTGACTGTGGGGGCCATTTTAGTACAGTGAACTCATTGTCATGTTCAAGAAACCAATTTGAAATGATTCGAGCTTTGTGACATGGTGCATTATCCTGCTGGAAGTAGCCATCAGAGGATGGGTACATGGTGGTCATAAAGGGATGGACATGGTCAGAAACAATGCTCAGGTAGGCCGTGGCATTTAAACGATGCCCAATTGGCACTAAGGGGCCTAAAGTGTGCCAAGAAAACATCCCCCACACCATTACACCACCACCACCAGCCTGCACAGTGGTAACAAGGCATGATGGATCCATGTTCTCATTCTGTTTACGCCAAATTCTGACTCTACCATCTGAATGTCTCAACAGAAATCGAGACTCATCAGACCAGGCAACATTTTTCCAGTCTTCAACTGTCCAATTTTGGTGAGCTCGTGCAAATTGTAGCCTCTTTTTCCTATTTGTAGTGGAGATGAGTGGTACCCGGTGGGGTCTTCTGCTGTTGTAGCCCATCCGCCTCAAGGTTGTGCGTGTTGTGGCTTCACAAATGCTTTGCTGCATACCTCGGTTGTAACGAGTGGTTATTTCAGTCAAAGTTGCTCTTCTATCAGCTTGAATCAGTCGGCCCATTCTCCTCTGACCTCTAGCATCAACAAGGCATTTTCGCCCACAGGAGTGCCGCATACTGGATGTTTTTCCCTTTTCACACCATTCTTTGTAAACTCTAGAAATGGTTGTGCGTGAAAATCCCAGTAACTGAGCAGATTGTGAAATACTCAGACCGGCCCGTCTGGCACCAACAACCATGCCACGATCAAAATTGCTTAAATCACCTTTCTTTCCCATTCTGACATTCAGTTTGGAGTTCAGGAGATTGTCTTGACCAGGACCACACCCCTAAATGCATTGAAGCAACTGCCATGTGATTGGTTGATTAGATAATTGCATTAATGAGAAATTGAACAGGTGTTCCTAATAATCCTTTAGGTGAGTGTATGTTGGACATATATGTTGTCTAATATCTGATCTTTTCTCAAACTGTGAGGTGTTCTGAACAGGACATAGAGACAGTGCAGTCGAGCGATAGTGTCCCCCTGAACCATGTCATCCCGGGACAAAACATCCTCTACAGAAAGAGAAAACATCCCAACATCACTATCAGCATCAGAGAAGCTCAGAGCAGCAGTAGTCAGCTGATGTCACATGGGGGCGCTGTTCTACAACAAAACACATCAGCATTAAAATAGAGAAACACTGGAGCTGACAGCCAGTCCAGCATTAAAGAAATATGATGTTTCACTCAGATATTTTCAGCAGCTTCAACTCTGTTTGAGAGCTCAAGATTGCAGGCCATCTAACTGGACAGAAAGAGAGAGACCTGTGGTCAGTGTGTGATAGTGATGCTTGTTCTTACCGTTATAATGGAGTCTGGGTTTGGAGAAACACATGAGGAAATGAAATCAGAGATCAGCTGTTGTGACACCAGTTCTCTCCAGGAAACCTTTAAAGATCTTTATATGAGGCAATATTAAAATCACCAAAGTACCATAAAGGCAGCAGACAGGTCCAGTAGGATAATGACGGATGATCTGTGGGTGAGTGTCGTAGAGAACTGGATGATGATGCTTCACACTTTATCAGTCAAATAGGTGGCCGTCATCAGCAGTCAGAGAAGAAGTGGGAGAAGATGGAGGAGGATAGAGAGGAGAATGTGGTGAAGAGTTTTCAGCTGTCTGAGGTGTGTCTGATTTTGTTCTGTAGTAAGAGACCTTTGGCAGCAGAAACACTAGAGGAGAAAGATGATTGGATAGATTAATACTTGCTCAGGTCAGCTGGTCTTTTGTCTTGAGTCATTGATTAAAATAAATAAAACTTGTTTTAAATAAATAATAACATTTTAATTTAAAAAAAAATGTATAAACAGAAATGTTTGTAAATAAACAAAAACATTTGATTAAAATAAATAAAACCTGATTATAATAAATAACTTTGATTTAAAAGTTGATTAAATAAAAATGATTTAAATAAATGTGATTTAAAATGAATAATTGGATTAAAATAAATAAAACTTGATGTAATTAATCATAGATAATAGATTAATAATAATTAGAATAAATATATTAATAATAATAAATTTGACTAAAATAAATGTATTAAAATAAACATATAACATTTTATTTAAATGAATAACACATCTAACATTACAGTAAAAAAATGCAACACAGTTTCTGGTCTGATCAGTCATTCTTCTTAAATCAGATTTAACAACTGAAAGGAATGAAGGATGTTGTTTCCGTCACAGTGTGTTTGTTCAGTGTAAATCAGTGTGGTTACAGTGTAAGTCTTGTTGTTATCTGACTGTTGTGTTGTTGGCGTGGGGCTTTAGATATCCTGCTGCCTGTAGACGTGAGAATGAAAGCATGAAAGAGTCAGCAGTGAACCAGACGTCACCATCAGACGATACATTACACACGTATTACATCATGTTTATTGCATTAGTCACCTCCGGTAATCGGCCTCACACACTTCATCACACACACGAGCTGATTCATGACTGCTGTTTGTGTGTGTGATCTGTGTTTGTCAGGATTGTGTGCCCTCTAAAAAACGCTAGGTTGCCAAATAACCCAAATTGAGTTGTTTTTAACCCAGCATTTTTTAGAGTGTGCCGTTCAGATTGCCTTTAAAAGTCCAATTCAGTACTGTGAGGTAGAACAGGAATTATAATATGCAGAATTATAATTGAATTGAACTGACATGTTCTTCATACAGACACTGAAACTTCAGCAGATTTTAATCTTTTGTTCATGACTTTCTTTTAATCTTTCAGTCATGACATTCAAAGTGTTCATATAGTTCATTTGACACATAGATAAACATCCACACTTTTCAGATATTTATTTGTAAGAAATTTTGGACACCATTTATCATTTTCCTTCCACTTCACAATTATGTGCCACTTTGTGTTGGTCTATCACATAAAATCCCAATAAAATACATTTTTGTTTGTGGTTGTAACGTGTCAAAATGTGGAAAAGTTCAGTGGATATAAATACTTTTGCAAGGCAATGTCAACATAGAATATGGAGATACTCTTCACATTTGCCAGTATAAATGTAAACAAAATGTTTCCTTGTTTGACTTTGGATGAAGGATTGGATCATTCTGTAAAGTTACACACACGTGTGTGTGATGATCACTATGGGTTTGTGTCTGTTGATTCTGCTGAATGTGATGTGTCTGTAGTGGCTCTTTATTCTCCATCAGCTGATCCAGAGAAGGTCAGACTAACATCTAAAACCTGTGAGTAAAACACAGACAGTCAAATGTGTGTGACATTATTGCATTATCCACTTTAGAACAACTAAAAGAAACTACATAGACTATTAAGTGAGCGATTATAATATAACACTGTGAAACATGATTTTTAAAGCTGTTTTTAAACATTCAGATTTTGATTTTGCATCCAAATCACCATGAATGATGACCCCTGACCCTTATCTATAATCCTGTATGACTGTCCTCTTTCTGTCATTGGCTCAGTTTTATTTATGACAAAGAATGTAGTGATAAATATTTACCATTATCTTCTATTGCAATTGACATTCTCTCAAAATACATCATTTAGGGATAAAAAGACAATGATAAAAGCAAACTGTTTTGAAATAAAAAGAAACTTGAAGACACTTAATTGTTAACTAATATAAAGAATAAATGAATCAAATTTTTATTAAACATGTTTAAAGTGTTTAAAGTCACCATTAAACCTCAGAAGAAACTAAATTAACTTTCAATTAAAGTATGAAAAGTTTTAATCATCACTACTTACCAAAGCATCTCCAGTTTATAATGTGGATCATCCTTGAGATCAAAGAGCAGCTTCACATCTGAGTGTCTTAGTTTATTTCCAGTCAGACTCAGTTCTCTCAGGTGTGAGGGGTTTGATCTCAGAGCTGAAGCCAGAGCAGCACAACCTTCATCTGTAACACCACAATCACTCAACCTGTAGAGAGCAATGACACTCTTCAGTCTCTCAGTTCAGAATCTTACAGTCATTTGCCAGTCTCTACTATGGTAAGGGCTCCTTTTACAGTCCCACATGGCATACTGTGATGTAAAATCCTGTATTTGATGCCATCTGTCCCCCACTTTTGGAATCATCTCTGATCAATCTGACTGACACATTTTGATTGTCTAATCTCTCTTTTACTCTATCTTGATCTGTTCACAATTTGCAAAATGTTCTCTCTCTTTATCTCTCTCTCTCTCTCTCACACACACACACACACACACACACACATTTTGAACATTGTGGTTATTATCTGATTTAAATTGCTTATACTGTAACAGTAATACATTATACTTAGTTATCCATTTCGGAAACCATGCAGTTCTACAGAAACCATAGAAATGTATAGATTTACCTTATGATTCACTGGTTAACCATTAAGATCAGTTGGATTAAATCATAGACAAACATATTAAACTGAACGAGAAGAGATGCAAATGAAAAGTGTGATTCTTAATCCGTAGGGTTTAATATGGAGTTGGCCCACCCTTTGCAGCTATAACAGCTTCAACTCTTCTGGGAAGGCTTTCCACGAGGTTTAGGAGTGTGTTTATGGGAATTTTTGACCATTCTTGTAGAAGTGTATTTGTGAGGTCAGGCACTGATGTTGGACGAGAAGCCCAACCCCTGAAAAACAACCCCACACCATAATCCCCCCGCCACCAAACTTTACACTAGGGCTGCACGATAAATCGCAATTTACATGAAATCGCGCTTAACACGATTTGGCTTATCGCGATTATGAAATCGCAAAGGCTGCGATTATTTTTTATGCGCAGTTTGTCAGTGCAGGACGGCTCTGTGATCAGTAGCAAATGCTACTTCATCTGAAATCACTGCGAGTTTGAGTCGCTTATAACGTGCATTTGAAAAAGGAACATGTCAAACATCTTTCCAGACATGAGAAGCATTTAGTCATGTTTAATCAATCAAAGCGTTTCAATCTGTTTATTCAGCTCACCAATAGTATGATATTCATAGGGATTTCCAATGACGTGTGCTATCGTACTTCTGCGGCACATATTTGGAGTACCCTGCGTGACAGCGCCCTCTGGCTTGCAGATGGAGCAGCATTTACTACTGATCACAGCCGTGCTGCACTGAGAAGCTGCGCATGCAGTAATCGCAGCCTTTGCCAAACCGCGTGCGGTTTTATTGCGATTAATCGTGCAGCCCTACTTTACACTTGGCACAATGCAGTCAGGCAAGTCCCGTTCTCCTGGCAACCGCCAAACCCAGACTCGTCCATGGGATTGCCAGACTGCCGTGATTGGTCACTCCAGAGAACATGTCTCCACTGCTCTAGAGTCCAGTGGTGGCGTGCTTTACACCACTGCATCCCACGCTTTGCATTGCACTTGGTGATGTAAGGCTTGGATGAGCTGCTCGGCCATGGAAACCCATTCCATGAAGCTCTCTACACACTGTTCTTGAGCTAATCTGAAGGCCACACGAAGTTTGGAGGTCTGTAGCTATTGACTCTGCAGAAAATTGACAACTTCTGCGCACTGTGTACCTCAGCATGCGCTGACCCTGCTCTGTGATTTTACGTGGCCTACAACTTCGTGGCTGAGTTGCTGTTCTTCCCAATTGCTTCCACTTTGTTATAATATGAGTTGAGCGTTGAGTGTGGAATATTTAGTAGTGAGGAAATTTCACAAATGGACTTACTGCACAGGTGGCAACCTATCACGATACCACGCTTGAATTCACTGAGCTCCTGAGAGCGACCCATTCTTTCACAAATGTTTGTAGAAGCATCTGCATGCCTATTGAAAACACTCAAATGTTTGAAAAAGGAATTTTTGATGTTCTGTTGTTAAATTAGTACTAAGAGTTTTTAAAATGTACAACTTGCTTGTGAAAACTACACTAAACTAATACACATGTAAGACTTTGAAACAGTTTCAACTTATAAATATTTAATGTCCACAAAATTATTAATTTTGAAAAGCCATGTAATTAGTGTTATGACTGTATATTATCACTTAAATGGTCATCTTGTTTGAGCTTGTTTGTTCGTCTTGGTTCAAATCTGTTTGTTAGGAACATTTTTACTTTGCTGAAGCATTGAGTTTTGTGATAGTAAAATATTTAAACTCAAATCAATATTTTGTGTCCAGTTATTTACTTATGTGGCAAGTAGGTGTATAATAGTCAAGCCACCTTTATATAGCGCTTCATACAATACATATGGTTTCAAAGCTGCTTTACAGTGATAACAAGAAAATGACTAAATAATTCAGAGTTTATTTTAGCTGTACAGCAGCTCTAGAATAAAATAGTGTCAGTGTTCAGCTGAAGTCAGTTCAGTGTTGATTCAGTTCTGTTGTAAGTACCCAAACTCCATCAGGTGACAGAATGGAGAAAAAAACCTTGGGAGAAATCAGGTTGAGTCGCTCAGTTCCCTTTCACGGGAACTCGCACTGCATCGATTGATGATGTGGGAATGCTCTGCATGATTGCGTCGTGATGCACGTGTGAAATCAGACCAATGGTGTGACGAGATGTCAGAGGCGGGTGACATCACGAACCAGGAACTATAAAGCATGCCCAAAACAGTGTAGCACTAGCTTCTGTGCCTTCAGCAAGCGTTCTATGTGAATTCGTCTTTGTCTACTATTGTTGTCTGTCTACCAACAATTGAATGCATATCCAGTTTAGACCATCTGTTCATCCCTGCACTCATTATGGGTGGGGATACACACAATCTTTGTGTTGTTTGCCTGGGAGCGGAGCATGCAGAGTCAGTATTTGAGGGTGCCGCTGTGTACACTGTGGGCAGCTCCCACTGCGAACACTCTGCTCCCGCCTGGCACTCTTTGAGGAGGGTGCTCAGGCTAGTATTCCTCAGGGTTCAGGTCCCGCTGTTGCCGAGGCACAGCGGCGATCTAGATCCTGGGGATCGCAAATGGATTTATCAGAGGGGTTTGAGACAGGCCCAGCCCTATTTTGGCTCTCATCTGATAGATCCAGTGCCTTTTCCCAGTGTCAGGAAGCACGCGTTGCGGTTCCTACCGCACCGGGTGGGGCACTGGTGCTTCATATATCCAGCTCAGAGGAGCTGGATGTTGAAAAAGCAACAACGTTGGAGAAGTTGAGGACTCGCCATCCCACTCTCCAGCTTATGAGGGGAGATCTGAGTGAGGATGGGGGTATTGGCCCTGATGCAGTAGCTGAACTGTGTCAGGCCACAGATCTTTCTTTTAGGGCCACCAAGGAGACGGCCAGATCCATCGGTCTTGTTATGGCAGTCCTGGTGGCCACAGAAAGGCACTTAAGGTTAAACTTGAGTGCCGTAAAAGAGAAATATATGAGCTCGGCCCCTGGCCTCTTTGGCGAAGCAGTCAACACTGTCATTGAAAGGTTTCAGGAGGTTAATAAGCAGGTGGCAGCATTCCAGAAGCTCCTCCCCCATCGATCTCAGGTCTCCAGGGCTGCTGAGCGGGAGCAGCCCCAAACATCTAAAACCAGTTCCTCATACCGAGCGGTACAAAAAGTGTTGCTACCAGAGCTCCCCCACAGAAAGAAGGGGGACCGGTTAGGCATTCTCAACCACAGCTTTCGAGGGTAACCCAGATCTGAGGACCGTTCTGGTTATAGAACAGGATGTAAAAACTCTGTTAGGGAATGTAATAGAACGTGTACTTCCTCCTGACAGAGAAACCTGTTTCTACAGCCGGTATTTTATCGTTTTAAAGGATGGGTGGTTGCGTCCCATTTTGGATCTGTGAGTTCTGAACCAATCAGTTATGCAGCTAAAATACAAAACGTTAACCTTGAGGCAAATCGTACCACAGATCAGATCCGAGGACTGGTTTGTTACGATAGATCTCAAGGACACATACTTCCACATATCCATCGTTCCACAACACAGGAAGTTCCTGAGGGTTCACTTTCGGGGCGAAGCATACCAATATCAGGTTCTTCCATTCAGCCTAACTCTATCACCCCGCACTTTTCCCAAATGTATGGATTCAGCATTAGCACCTCTGTGACTGCAGGGCATCCTCATTCTAAACTACATCATTTGATTTTAGCTCAGTCGTATCAGTTAGTGGTTCAACATCGAGATGTTGTTCTCGCACACATGAAAGAGTGAAAAGGTTGGGGGTTGAGGTTGAACGCCAAAAATAGTACTTTCTCCAGCACAGAGGACCACTTTTCTAGGCGTGGTATGGGATTCGACCACAATGCAAGCTCGTCTCTCACCGGCACGCATCGAGTCAATCCTGTCAGCAGTAAACCATTTAAAGCTAGGCCAGTCACTCACTCTCAAACAGTTTCAGAGACTGTTGCGTCTGATGGCAGCAGCGTCCAATGTGATTCCTTTTGGCCTGTTGTACATGAGATCCCTACAGTGGTGGCTCAGGACCAGGGTGTTTTCCCTAAGGGGCAATCCTTTCACATGAGCAAGGTCACGCGGCGATGCTTATGTGCCTTGGTTATGTGGAAGAAACGTCTCGGTTACGTATGTAACCCTCGTTCCCTGAGGAGGGAACGGAGACGTAACGTCAGTGACTGACGAATGGGGGTTTCGCTTAGAAGCCTATCATCTTCGAGATCTAGAAAACACCCAATGGCAGCGCCAATGCCATGGGCATGCGGAATTTGCATAGCGTAACTCCGCCCCACAGCGGGGGTATATAAGGAAGTACGCTGGCAACATCGCATTATGTTTACCTGCTGAGGAGCCAAGACTGAACTCCCGGCTGTTCCAGCGGTACAGCGGAAGTGGCAGAGGGACGTTACGTCTCCGTTCCCTCCTCAGGGAACGAGGGTTACATACGTAACCGAGACGTTCCCTTTCGTTCAGTCACTCCGAGTAACGTCAGTGACTGACGAATGGGGGTCCCAATGTAATCACGCCACTCGGCTGTCATCCAGTGCCCTGCGTAAGCGTGAGCTCCCTGTCGTAAGCTAGTACGGACGAAGGACTCCCACTTAACACAGGAATACCAAGGTACACTGGGAAGCATATTCCAGGTGGAAGTATGCGCCAAATGCCTACCCGTAGGGAGGACTTAAGAACACATATGACCCGCTCAGGGTTACATATGGAAAACTCTGGGGTAACCAGCCGAAGGTGGAAGAAATTTTACCCCCAGGGGTGGCAAGGGGCTTGCCAAGGGCAAATACACATGTGGGGGTCACCCAACGGGGGAACCATGCACACGGTGGCACCTAGCCAACACGAGGGCCTGAGCGAGTGGGCAGACGTACTGGTGTCGGCATCGACAGTGCTGGAGGAACTCAGGGCTTCAGGGAAACTACCTGAGGAAAATATCGCACGTATCCAGTCCGTGGAGTGGAATGGCGAGCAAGCGAAGACACCTGAGCCTAGTCCATTACCGGCCATTAGTAGAGGCGAGTACATGAGAGGACACTGGCTCCACTCGGAGATTATAGAATCTGGCGAATGTGTTGGGTGTCGCCCAGCCTGCAGCTCTGCAAATGTCTGTTAGCGAGGCGCCATGCGCTAGAGCCCAAGAGGAGGCCACACTCCGGGTGGAGTGAGCCCTGACCCCTAGGGGGCATGGGCGCCCCTGCATTTGGTAAGCCAAAACAATGGCGTCCACTATCCAGTGAGACAACCTTTGCTTGGAGAGAGCCTTTCCCTTCAGCTTCCCACCATAACAGACAAAGAGCTGGTCTGAGGTCCTGAAACACTGCGTTCTGTCTACGTAAGCACGGAGGGCGCGTACTGGACAGAGCAGTGCCAAGGCTGGGTCTGCCTCCTCCAAAGGCAGCGCTTGCAGGTTCACCACCTGGTCCCTGAAGGGAGTGGTGGGAACCTTGGGCACATATCCAGGCCGGGGTCTCAGGATCACATGAGAGTTGGCCGGCCCGAATTCCAGGCACGCTTCGTCAACCGAAAATGCCTGCAGGTCCCCTATCCTCTTGATGGAGGCCAAGGCGGTCAGGAGCGCTGTCTTCATAGACAGGAACTTAAGCTCAACTGACCGCAATGGCTCGAAGGGAGCCCTCTGCAGAGCGCTTAAGACTACTGCGAGGTCCCAAGAGGGTACGAGGGGAGAGCGAGGAGGATTCAGTCTCCTCGCTCCCCTCAGGAACCTGATGACCAGGTCGTGCTGACTTACCTTTTTCGTCTCCACAAGGTCGTGGTAGGCAGAAATAGCGGCCACATAAACCTTGAGGGTGGAAGGAGACAGCCTTCGTTCCAACCCTTCCTGGAGGAATGAGAGCACGGACCCGATCGGGCATTTCCAGGGGTCTTCTTGGCGAGAAGAACACCAGGTGACGAAGAGGTTCCACTTCAACGCATAGGCGTGTCGAGTAGACAAGGCCCTAGCGGAAGTGATGGTAGCCACCACCTGAGGTGGTAGGGTACTCAAACCTGCCGCGTCCCATCCAGGAGCCACACGTGGAGGTTCCAAAGATCGGGACGCGGGTGCCAAAGGGTGCCCCATCTCTGAGAAAGGAGGTCCTTCCTCAGAGGAATCGACCAGGGAGGGGCTGTCGCAAGGAGTACAAGTTCGGAGAACCAGGTCCGGCCGGGCCAATACGGGGCGACCAAAAGGACCTGCTCCTTGTCCTCCCTGATCTTGCACAGAACCTGTGCAAGAAGGCTCACTGGGGGAAACGCATACTTGCGGAGGCCCCGCGGCCAGCTGTGCGCCAGAGCGTCCGTGCCGAGGGGGCCCTCGGTCAGGGAATAAAACAGGCGGCAATGGGAAGAGTCGTGGGAGGCAAACAGATCTACCTGTGCGTCGCCGAACTGTTCCCAAATCAGCTGAACCGTCTGGGGATGGAGTCTCCATTCTCCAGGAAGTGGCTGAAGCCGTGAGAGCTCGTCGGCTGCACGGTTCAGGACTCCCGGGATATGGATGGCATGAAGGGACCTCAGGTGCTTCTGACTCCATAAGACGAGATGGCGGGCGAGTTGAGACATGCGGCGGGAACGCAGACCACCCTGGTGGTTGATGTACGCTACTGTGGCCGTGTTGTCTGACCGGACTAGCACGTGTTGACCCTTGAGCAGCGCTCGGAAGCGGTGCAGGGTGAACCGTACTGCCAGCAACTCGAGGCAATTGACATGCAGGAGGCGCTGGGGTCCTGTCCAGGAGCCCGCGGCAGCATGTCCATTGCACATGGCACCCCAGCCCGTGGTGGAGGCATCTGTTGACACAACAATATGCCTGGAAACTCGTTCTAAGGACACACCGGCCCGTAGAAAACTGAGGTTCGACCACGGGGTGAGGGTCTGCAGGCAGGCCCGAGTCACTGGGACCCGGAGCGTGCCCGACTGCCATGCCCATCTCGGGACTCGATCGCGAAGCCAGTGCTGAAGCGGTCTCATATGAAGCAATCCGAGCGCCGTTACCGCGGCTGCAGATGCCATATGCCCCAGGAGCCTCTGAAATAACTTCAGTGGAACCGCACTCTTGCTCTCGATTTGACGAAGGCAAGTCAGCAGTGACTGCGCGCGCTCGCTCGTAAGCTGCGCACACATGGCGACCGAGTCGATTTCCATACCGAGAAAAGAGATCCTCTGCACTGGGCAGAGTTTGCTCTTCTCCCAGTTGACCCGAAGGCCCAGACGGGCTAGGTGCTGGAGCACCAGGTCTCTGTGTTCGCACACCTGCTCTCGAGAGTGGCTGAGGATCAGCCAGTCGTCGAGGTAGTTCAGGATGCGAACCCCGTGTTGCCTGAGTGGCACAAGGGCTGCCTCGACCATCTTCGTGAAGACGCGAGGGGACAGAGCTAGCCCAAATGGGAGGACCGCGTACTGGTATGCCCACCCCTCGAAAGCAAACCGTAGGAACGGTCTGTGTCGAGGAAGAATGGAGAAGTAAGCGTCCTTCAGGTCGATCGCTGCAAACCAATCTGCTGGACGAACGCATTCGAAAAGGCGTTTCGCTGTCAACATCCTGAACGGAAGCCTGTGAAGGGATCGGTTCAGGACGCGCAGGTCCAGGATCGGTCGTAACCCACCGGTTTTCTTGGGTACAATGAAGTAAGGGCTGTAGAAGCCGGACTCCATTTCGGCTGGAGGGACAGGCTCGATCGCACCCTTCGCCAGCAAGGTAGCAACCTCCGCACGCATGAGGGGGGCATTGGGCCCCACTATGGTGAATCGGACTCCCCGGAAACGTCCCGGTGTGGGGGCACGGTCATCAGCCGCGTCCTGACAGAGGAGACCAGTGAAGGACGCGCGTTCCACTGGGGTCTGCTCTGAGAGGAGACTGGCGCCAGAGAGGGACGAGAGTGGCGTGGCCCGGGGGCGGCGCACACTGCCATCGGTCTCTGGTTGCTCAGGGATGGGTATGTCAGTTCTTTCTTTAACCATAAAAGGGTGCTGCTGACCCGGGGGCCAGCAGCGGAACAAAAGATTCTCCCCCGGCCCTCCACCGGGGGAAGGAGTGATCCTGCTACCATCTACTGGAAAGAACTGCCCATCCCTGAGCTGTCCGCGTCAGGAGCGCCGCTTAGCCTGGCGCTTGGCGGGCTGCGGGGCTGGAGCGGACTGGGGCGCCTTCCTACGGCGTCCTCCACGGCGTGGCCCAGGTGGAGGCTGCTGCTTGGGCGGCGCGGGAGGGGCGGGAGCCGCGGGAGGGCGCCCTCGGCGGCGAGCAGACTGAGGCAACTGTGCCGGCGGCTGGGTGGAAGCAGCAGCTGGCCGCCGGGGCAGTACGTGTTTGATGGCCTCAGTCTGCTTTTGGGCGGCTGAGAACTGTTGGGCGAAGTTCTCAACCGCGCCGCCGAATAGCCCATCCTGGAATATGGGAGCGTCGAGGAGACGAATCCGCTCGGCGTCCCGCATATCAGCCAGGTTGAGCCATAGGTGTCTCTCCTGGACCACTGCTGTGGACATCACCTGGCCCAGGGAGCGTGCGGTCACCTTCGTCGCCCAGAGGGCGAGGTCGGTGGCGGCACGCAGCTCATTTCTGAGCCCTGGGTCAGCTCTACCCTCGTGCATGTCCTTGAGCATCCGGGCCTGGTAGGCCTGAAGGATGGTCATGGCATGCAAAGAGGCGGCAGCCTGCCCCGCAGCTCTGTAGGATTTCGCCACCAAGGTTGATGTGAAACTACAGGCTTTGGAGGGGTGCTTAGGGTCGCCACGCCATGTTGAAGCACTCTGCGGACACAGTTGCATCACAACAGAGCGTTCAACCGGGGGAACCCCAGTGTACCCTTTGGCCGCGGCCCCGTCGAGGGCAGAGAAGGCGGAGGAGGCCGCCGATCGGTCACGGGAAGACAACGGGGACTTCCAGGACCGCGTGACCTCCTCATGCACCTCCGGGAAAAAAGGTATTGGGGGCGTGGTCTGACGGGTGTCAGAACGCGGTGCCCCCAAAAACCAATCGTCCAACCGCGAGCGTTCAGGACGGGGTGGAGGGTTCCACTCCAACCCGAGACTCGCGGCTGCCCGGGAAAGCATGGCTGTCAACTCCGGGTCCGACTCGGACAATGCTGGCACACCGGAAGGCGGCAGCACAGCCGAATCATCATCCTCGGAGGACTCCAGCCCACCTTGTGATGCGGCGATCGACATCTGCTCGTCCTCTGCGGGCCCAAACGACACACTCGGAACAGCAGGAGCCGGCTCCGGTGTCTCAGTCTGGGCGCACGGCGGGAACGGTGCGCTAGAGGGGGGTGTGGTCCGAGGCATGAGCGTCGGGGCTTTGTTCCACACCGTCACCCTCAGGTCACCCTGGCCACCAGCCAAAGTGCCGCCTCGCGTAGAGACCGCAGATTGGGGTGTGGCAGAGGGGACTCTCACTCTATTACGGAGGTCATTGAGTCTCGACCGCAGCACCGAGATGGGCATGTCTCCGCAGTGGGAACATGTCTCATCCACAAACGCTGCCTGAGCATGCTGAAAGCCCAAGCACATCAGGCAGTGATTGTGCCCATCAGAGGGCGGCAGAAATCGACCGCACCCAGAAGCACACTGGCGAGACATCTTGAAAAAGACGTGCCAAGTGTGAGCTCTTTTAGGAGAGGAAGCTTCGCAGTGAAGCCGAAGCGCCCAGGGACCGAATACCGGCTGAATGCAGACCACTGCACAGATCAGCAGGCAGGCAGTAAACGATCGCTGGAACACGCCGTCACACCAACACCAGCTGGAAAGCTGTTCGTCTCGAAGAAGCTGACGATACTCAGAAGGCTTAAGGAGTGAAGAGATACTCTTGGCTCCGAAGCAGAAACATAATGCGATGTTGCCAGCGTACTTCCTTATATACCCACGCTGTGGGGCGGAGTTATGCTATGCAAATTCCGCATGCCCATGGCATTGGCGCTGCCATTGGGCGTTTTCTAGATCTCGAAGATGATAGGCTTCTAAGCGAAACCCCCATTCGTCAGTCACTGACGTTACTCGGAGTGACTGAACGAAAGGGAACCCTGGTTTCTATCTCAAGGTCCCATGCTGGGAGCTCTTTGTCGTCGCAAGATGCTAACGATGGATGCTTCCCTCACGAGATTTGGGGGGGCGTTCCTAGAGGGTCGCTCAACACAAGGTCTGCGGAGGGGACACCATATATATAGGAGTATGGCTGCCTCTAAGGCTCTAGTGTCAGGAGTTTCAATTCAAGATGTTTGTGATGCGGCAGGCTGGTCCTCACCGCACACGTTCGTGAGGTTTTATGACCTGGACTTGGGCTCTACACCTGGGGCTCAGGTGCTCTCGTCTTAGTGCATGATTTCACACTAGACAGGCACTGGTCATAATTGACGCAGCATCTTGTTCCCTTGAAAGGGAACGCCTCGTTACGTCTGTAACCTTGGTTCCCTGAAGAGGGAACGAGATGCGTCGCCCTGCCATACTTCCTGCGTGCCAGTCAGCATCTTGCTTCATTTTAGGCATGTGTGTATATATATAGTTCCTGGTTCGTGAAGTCACCCGCCTCTGATGTCTCGTCACACCATTGGTCTGATTTCACAAATGCTTCATGACGCAATCACGCAGAGTGTTCCCACAGCATCAACCGATGCGGCGTCTCGTTCCCTCTTCAGGGAACCAAGGTTACAGATGTAACCGAGGCGTTCTCCTCTGGCCAACAAACGAACACTGTGTCATTATGATTCAGGCAGCATTACAGGTCAGAATCAGATTTTGTTCATTATTTTGTTCAGAATCAGCCTGTTCATTATTGACCATATGAAGAAAATGGAGGAGGATGTTGACACATTTACACAATCTTACCACAGTATCTCCAGTTTACAGTGAGGATCCTTCAGTAGGTCAGAGAGCAGCTTCACTCCTGAATCTCCTAGTTTATTCAATGACAGGCTAAGTTCTCTCAGGTGTGAGGGGTTTGATCTCAGAGCTGAAGTCAGAGCAGCACAACCTTCATCTGTAACACCACAACCCATCAACCTGTAGAGAACAATGACACTGTTCAGTCTCTCAGTTCAGGATCGACAGCTCAGATAAGCAGGAACTTCACAATCAGAAAGAGAGACTTAATCCACAACATGATTAATAATAGTCTAAGGTTCAGACCCGCATCTATATGCTGCTTGAGCGGGTTAAAGTACCCAAAAATCCTTAATATATCTGTATGATTTGAACACAGTTGTCACATCTTTACATCATCCAGTCATGTTTATACTATCAGTAATATTGTAAAATTATGTTAGACACACTGCATTGCAGACAATCTAATGAAAATAAAAGAAACATTCCCATTAGTAATTTCACAGCAGATTTTTTTGTGTGGCAATCATTATTTACCATATGAGAAAAATAAAGGACGATGTTGACATTTTATACAATCTTACCGCAGTTGCTTCAGTTTACTGTGAGGATCCTTCAGTCCATCACAGAGCAGATTCACTCCTGAGTCTCCTAGTTTATTCAATGACAGAATCAGTTCTCTCAGGTGTGAGGGGTTTGATCTCAGAGCTGAAGCCAGAGCAGCACAACCTTTATCTGTAACACCACAATCCATCAACCTGTAGAGAACAATGACTCTCTTCAGTCTCAGTTCAGGATCTACAGCTCAGATAAGCAGGAACTTCACAATCAGAAAGAAAGATTTAATCCACAGCACAGTTAACAGGTCCAGTCTAAGGTTCAGATCCACTTCTACCTGCTGCTTGAGGGGGTTATATTCAATATCATAAAAATTGCAAGATTGTACATTTTTTAAGTACCCAAAAATCATCAACATGCACTATATTGCCAAATTTTTTGGGACGCCTGCCTTTACATGCACATGAACTTTAATGATATCCCATTATTAATCTGTAGGGTTTAATATGGAGTTGGTCCACCCTTTGCAGCTATAACAGCTTCAACTTTTCTGGGAAGGCTTTCCACAAGGTTTAGGTGTGTGTTTATGGGAATTTTTTGACCATTCTTCTAGAAGCGCATTTGTGAGGTCAGGCACTGATGTTGGACGAGAAGGCCTGGCTCGCAGTTTCTGCTCTAATTCATCCCAAAGGTGTTCTATCGGGTTGAGGTCAGGACTCTGTTTCAAACTTGCTCATCCATGTCTTTGTGGACCTTGCTTTGTGCACTGGTGCGCAGTCATGTTGGAACAGGAAGGGGCCATCCCCAAACTGTTCCCACAAAGTTGGGAGCATGAAATTGTCCAAAATGTCTTGGTATGCTGATTTTTATAGCATTAAGAGTTAATTTCACTGGAACTAAAGGACCAAGCCCAACCCCTGAAAAAAAACCTCACACCATAATCCCCCCTCCACCAAACTTTACACTTGGCACAATGCAGTCAGGCAAGTACCGACTTCTGCGCACTGTGTGCCTCAGCATGCACTGACCCCGTGCTGTGATTTTACGTGTCCTACAACTTCGTTGCCGAGTTGCTGTTGTCTCCAATTGCTTCCACTGTGTTATAATACCACTAACAGTTGACCGTAGAATAGTGAGGAAATTTCATGAATGGACTTATTGCACGGGTGGCAACCTATCACGGTACCACGCTTGAATTCACTGAGCTCCTGAGAGCAACCTATTCTTTCACAAATGTTTGTTGAAGCAGTCTGCATGCCTAGGCTGCATTGTACAGCCTCTTGGAGCCTGGTTAACGCTTCCCAGTCTGTCTCGCTGGCTCATCCGTACCATCAGACTCAGCTATGTGATTCAGTTCACCCGCCGCCGGGTCTCTTATCTCGGTATGGAGTTGGATTTGGTCAACCAGACAGTGCTCACGAGCTCTCACAACAGCCCACACTTCCAGGAGAGTGGCGACTCCATCCCCAGGCGGTCCAGCTGATATGGAAACGCTTCAGAGCCACACAGGTAGAACTGTTTGCCTCTCCGGACTTGACCCATTGCCAGTTGTTTTACTCCCTGACCAAGGGGACCCTCGGCACGGATGCACTGGCACACGGCTGGCCCGGGGACCTACCCAAGTATGTGTTTCCCCCAGTGAGCCTTCTTGCACAGACACTGTGCAAAGTCAGGGAGGACGAAAAGCAGGTCTTGTTAGTTGTGCCTTACTGGACCAACCGGACCTGGTTCTCCAAACTCACACTCCTCGCAACAGCCCCTCCCTGGCCCATTCCTCTGAGGAAGGACCTACTTTCTCAGAGATGGGGCACCCCATGGCACTCGCGTCCAGATCTCTGGAAACTCCGTGGATGCGGAGGTTCTAAGCGGCCTACCCCATTCAGTGGTAGATACCATCGCTACATTAGAGCCCCCTCTACAGGGTGCCTCTATGCGTTGAAGTGAAATCTGTTCGTTGAGTGGTGTTCTTCCCTCTGGGAAGACCCCCGAAGATGTTTGGTCAGAGTCATGTTTTCTTTCCTGCAGGATGTTTGAGCTAAGGCTGTCTCCCTCCACCCTCAAAGTGTATGTTGCTACAATCGCAGCATATCACGATGCAGTCGAAAGTGAGTCCATAGGGAAGCATGACCTGATCGTCAGGTTCCTCAGAGGGGCGAGGAGGGTGAATCCTCCTCGTCCAACCTTGGTACCCTTTTGGTACCTGTCTCTGGTGTTCACGGCACTGCAGAGACCTTCCTTTGAGCCTTTGCAGTCAGCTGAGTTAAAAATCCTGTCAATGAAGACAGCACTCCTGACTGCATTGGCCTCCATCAAGACGGTAGGGGACCTGCAAGCATTTTCGATCGACGAATTGTGCCTAGAATTCGGGCCGGACAACTCACACGTTGTCCTGATACATGCCCATGGTTCCTACCACTCCCTTCTGGGACTAGGAAATGAAACCTGCAAGCACTGCCCTCGGAGGAGGCAGACCCAGCGCTATCTTTTATCTGTCCCATCCATGCCCTGCGGTTAGAACGCAAAGCTTTAGGACCTCAGATCAGCTCTTCATCTGTTATGGAGGCCAGCAGAAGGAAAAGGCTGTCTCCAAGCAAAGGTTAGCCCACTGGATAGTGGATGCTATTGTCTTGGCGTACCAATCCCAAGACGTGCCTTGCCCATTCGGGTTGCGAGCACACTCAACTAGAAGTGTTGCTTCTTCCTGGACGCTGGCTCAAGGTGCCTCGCTAACACATATTTGCAGAGATTATATAGCCTTCGTGTAGAACCGATATCTTCCCGTATACTCGCCCCCAATGGCCAGTAGCGCGAAGGACCCTTTCTAAGTGTTGGCTTGCAACGTCACTCCTGCCTGCTGTGCCGGATACGTGTGTCTATTTGCTCCAGTAGAGTTTCCCAGAAATGGCTAACTCTGTTGAGTTCCTCCGTCACCCCCAGCAGTCAGACGTGGTGGAGCATCTGATGCCAGGCCTACACTCGTATGCATGGTGGAACCTGTGTAGGCTGGGTGCCATATGTAGTGATCCCTGCGGTGATCCCATATGTATATTCTTCCACGGTACGGCTATCCTGCTCAGCTAGCCCGTGTCTTTCCCTTGTCAGTTCCGACGTATGTCAAACGTGACAGACTGAAAGGGAACGTCTCGGTTCGTTCCCTGAAGGATGGAATGGAGACGTACATTCCGTCGCCACAGTTGCATAGTTTCTGAGCTCTGTCATCTCTGCTGGTGTTCTTTCTCCCCTAGAATTAGGCTGGAACCACCCCAGAGACTTCCATATGTTGTACTACCCTGCATGGCTAGTCCATATGTGTAACTTCCACATTTCACCTTCCTACGTGCAGGATGTGGCTTCCGCAGCATTCCCTTCCCTTAGAGGGGCACGCCCAGCATTATACAATTAGTCACAGTGAGTGGGTCTTGCGGAAAAGCAGTGACTGACCTTCTCTGCATAGAGGCCTGATTTTCCACTCCAACAGATGGGGGCAGACCAGGGAGCTCAGGCAGAGCGCTGGAAGGGCAAGCAGCAGTGGCATGTTGGTAGATCCCCAATTCGTCTGTCAGTTCCGACGTATGTCAAACGTGACAGACTGAAAGGGAACGTCTCGGTTCGTTCCCTGAAGGATGGAATGGAGACGTACATTCCGTCGCCACAGTTGCACAGTTTCTGTACCGAGTCACTAGTTTGACTCCTCTGCGGAAAAGCAAAGATGCAGTGCATCCACTTCCTTATTTATAGCCGCATGGCGGGGAGGAGCGTGGAATGCGTGAACCGCATGCCAATGTTCATTGGCTCGTTTAGTTTATACTCAAAGTATATTGGTCTCTCAAAGCGATCCCCAATTTGTCGGTCAGTTCCGACGTACATCTCTGAGATGTTTTCTGTCTATAAACGTATCCAAACAGCAATAATAATAATATATATATATACTGATCAGGCATAACATTATGACCATTGACAGGTGAAGTGAATAACACTGATTATCTTCATCACAGCACCTGTTAGTGGGTGGGATATATTAGGCAGCAAGTGAACATTTTGTCCTTAATTTATGTGTTAGAAGCAGGAAAAATGGGCAAGCGTAAGGATTTGAGCAAGTTTGACAAGGGCCAAATTGTGATGGTTAGACGACTGGGTCAGAGCATCTCCAAAACTGCAGTTCTTGTGGGGTGTTCCCGGTCTGCAGTGGTCAGTATCTATCAAAAGTGCTCCAAGGAAGGAACAGTGGTGAACCGGCGACAGGGTCATGGGCAGCCAAGGCTCATTGATGCACGTGGGGAGCGAAGGCTGGCCCGTGTGGTCCGATCAAACAGACAAGCTACTGTAGCTCAAATTGCTCAAGAAGTTAATGCTGGTTCTGATAGAAAGGTGTCGGAATACATCGCAGTTTGTTGCGTATGGGGCTGCATAGCCGCAGACCAGTCAGGGTGCCCATGCTGACCCCTGTCCACCGCCGAAAGCAACAACAGTGGGCACGTGGGCATCAGAACTGGACCACGGAGCAATGGAAACATGTGGCCTGGTCTGATGAATCACGTTTTCTTTTACATCACATGGATGGCTGGGTGCGTGTGCGTCGCTTACCTGGGGAACACGTGGCATCAGGATGTACTATGGGAAGAAGGCAAGCCGGCGGAGGCAGTGTGATGCTTTGGGCAATGTTCTGCCGGGAAACCTCGGGTCCTGACATCCATGTGGATGTTACTTTGACACGTACCACCTACCTAAGCATTGTTGCAGACCATGTACACCCTTTCATGGAAACGGTATTCCCTGGAGGCTGTGGCCTCTTTCAGCAGGATAATGCACCCTTCCACTCAGCAAAAAGGGTTCAGGAATGGTTTGAGGAGCACAACAACGAGTTTGAGGTGTTGATTTGGCCTCCAAATTCCCCAGACCTCCATCCAATCGAGCATCTGTGGGATGTGCTGAACAAACAAGTCCGATCCATTAAGGCCCCACCTCGCAACTTACAGGACTTAAAAGATCTGTTGCTAACGTCTTGGTGCCAGATACCACAGCACACCTTCAGGGGTCTAGTGGAGTCCATGCCTCGATGGGTCAGGGCTGTTTTGGCAGCAAAAGGGGGACCAACACAATATTAGGAAGGTGGTCATAATGTTATGGCTGATCGGTGTGTATATATATATATATATACAAACCCGATTCCAAAAAAGTTGTGACACTGTACAAATTGTGAATAAAAAAGGAATGCAATAATTTACAAATCTCATAAACTTATATTTTATTCACAATAGAATATAGATAACATATCAAATGTTGAAAGTGAGACATTTTGAAATGTCATGCCAAATATTGGCTCATTTTGGATTTCATGAGAGCTACACATTCCGAAAAAGTTGGGACAGGTAGCAATAAGAGGCCGGAAAAGTTAAATGTACATATAAGGAACAGCTGGAGGACCAATTTGCAACTTATTAGGTCAATTGGCAACATGATTAGGTATAAAAAGAGCCTCTCAGAGTGGCAGTGTCTCTCAGAAGTCAAGATGGGCAGAGGATCACCAATTCCCCCAATGCTGCGGCGAAAAATAGTGGAGCAATATCAGAAAGGAGTTTCTCAGAGAAAAATTGCAAAGAGTTTGAAGTTATCATCATCTACAGTGCATAATATCATCCAAAGATTCAGAGAATCTGGAACAATCTCTGTGCGTAAGGGTCAAGGCCGGAAAACCATACTGGATGCCCGTGATCTTCGGGCCCTTAGACGGCACTGCATCACATACAGGAATGCTACTATAATGGAAATCACAACATGGGTTTAGGAATACTTCCAGTTGTCAGTGAACACAATCCACCGTGCCATTCGCCGTTGCCGGCTAAAACTCTATAGGTCAAAAAAGAAGCCATATCTAAACATGATCCAGAAGCGCAGGCGTTTTCTCTGGGCCAAGGCTCATTTAAAATGGACTGTGGAAAGTGGAAAACTGTTTTGTGGTCAGACGAATCAAAACTGGGACTAAAGAGGACAAGGACAACCCAAGTTGTTATCAGCGCTCAGTTCAGAAGCCTGCATCTCTGATGGTATGGGGTTGCATGAGTGCGTGTGGCATGGGCAGCTTACACATCTGGAAAGGCACCATCAATGCTGAAAGGTATATCCAAGTTCTAGAACAACATATGCTCCCATCCAGACGTCGTCTCTTTCAGGGAAGACCTTGCATTTTCCCACATGACAATGCCAGACCACATACTGCATCAATTACAACATCATGGCTGCGTAGAAGAAGGATCCGGGTACTGAAATGGCCAGCCTGCAGTCCAGATCTTTCACCCATAGAAAACATTTGGCGCATCATAAAGAGGAAGATGCGACAAAGAAGACCTAAGACAGTTGAGCAACTAGAAGCCTGTATTAGACAAGAATGGGACAACATTCCTATTCCTAAACTTGAGCAACTTGTCTCCTCAGTCCCCAGACGTTTGCAGACTGTTATAAAAAGAAGAGGGGATGCCACACAGTGGTAAACATGGCCTTGTCCCAACTTTTTTGAGATGTGTTGATGCCATGAAATTTAAAATCAACTTATTTTTCCCTTAAAATGATACATTTTCTCAGTTTAAACATTTGATATGTCATCTATGTTGTATTCTGAATAAAATATTGAAATTTGAAACTTCCACATCATTGCATTCTGTTTTTATTCACAATTTGTACAGTGTCCCAACTTTTTTGGAATCGGGTTTGTATATATATATATATATATATATATATATTAAAGCATCTTTGGTGTTTACATGGTTTCTGCAAAATAAACCCGGAAATCGTGGGTAAGGCAGGTATGACGTCACTGATAGGTGACGCACGGACCGTGTCATGGTTAAAATTGCTTATTTTTCTGGATTTAAACATTCTTGGAAACATCTGGGATAATGTAAGTACACAAGTCAACAAAATACATAACACTGTTCTAGTGGTTTTTGGGTATTTTAATCCAAAAATCTTACCTATTGTTCCTTTAACAGAGTTTCTGTGAACTTTTCTGTCCCTCTCATTAAGCTATGGAATGGCTTCAGATGACTTATATAGTACATGCAAACTTAACTGGTGCCTGGGAACAACATTCCCATTAGTAATTTCACAGTAGATTGTTTGTATGGCAATCATTATTTACCATGTGAGAAAAATGACGATGCTGAGACATTTTATACAATCTTACCACAGTGTTCCCAGTTTACAGTGAGCAGAGAGCAGGTTCACTCCTGAGTCTCCTAGTTTATTCAATGACAGATTCAGCACTCTCAGGTGTGAGGGGTTTGATCTCAGAGCTGAAGCCAGAACAGCACAACCTTCATCTGTAACACCACAATCCCTCACCCTGTAGAGAACAATGACACTCTTCAGTTTCTCAGTTCAGGATCTACAGCTCAGAAAGAGAGACACTTCTTCATGCTGCTTGAGCGGGATTAAATACAATATCATAGAAATGTGAAGAAAAAAAAACTGTATGCATCACCTAATTGTGTTTATGCTATCATAAAGATAGTATGTAAAATTATATCAGACACCTTATAAAGAACCTAATGAAGATTAAAACAACATTGAGAATGCTGACACTTTTACACACTTACCACAGTTTCTCCAGTTTACAGTGAGGATCCTTCAGTCCATCAGAGAGCAGATTCACTCCTGACACTCGTAGTTTATTTGCTGTCAGATCCAGTTCTCTCAGGTGTGAGGGGTTTGATCTCAGAGCTGAAACCAGAGCAGCACAACCTTCATCTGTAACACCACAATCCCTCAACCTGTAGAGATTAAAGATGCATGGTGAACTGATACCAGCAGCAATTACAGAATAAAATAATAATATGTATAACTAAAAATGTTTTTATAGTGGCAGTAAAACATTCACATAAACATCATTAGAGGACAAACAGTCCCAATCATACAGCATCAATATATAGAAAAAGACACTGTTAAAGACACTGCTGCTGTTTGTTGTCAATTTTGATCCCCATCACATTCAATCCTTCATCACATCTCACACAGTGACCTCTAAAATCATCATCTTTCACAAAGACACACAAAAATCTCCTTAGCTACTTTAGTAAGTGTGTCTCACACACTCTCCTACTCACTGACAGTGACGGGATTATGAGATTATGCTTTGGTTAGAAAGCACATGCTAAAATCATACATGTGATCATGTTTTATCAGTGAAGTGTGACTTACTGAACTGATCTGGATTCTTTAACCACAGGCAGCAGCTTCTGAAGAACTTCATCTGCTGTATTTTGTGCTCCAATAAACTGCTTTAGATCAAAAACATCCATCTTTAGCTCTGATGTCAGACACACATAAACCAGAGCTGACCACTGTGAAGAGGAGAGTTTGGTTCCTCCTATTTCTCCAGCTTTCAGATAACGTTGGATCTCCTGCATCAGTGAATCATCACCCAGTTCATTCAGACAGTGGAACAGATTGATGGATCTCTCTGGAGAGTGATTCTCCCTGATCTTCTGTTTGATGTACTGAACTGTATCCTCTTTGTTGTAGGAGCAGCTTGCTGTCTGTGTCAGTAGTTCTCTTAAGAGAGTCTGATTGGACTCCAATGAGAGACCCAGAAGGAAACGCAGGAAAAGGTCCAGATGTCCATTCTTACTCTGTAAAGCCTCATTCACAGCTCTATGATGCAGGCCAGACAATGGATTAAATGACACCCAAGAAATGTCTTTCATGATATTTATACAGTTTTTTGTAAATGAGCTGTGCACACAAACAGCTGCTAGATGTTCCTGGATGCTCAGATGAACAAAGCAGAAGACTTTCCCCTGACACAAGCCAAACTCCTCTCTGAAGATCTGAGTGCATAATCCTGAGTACACTGATGCTTCTGTCACATCAATGCCACACTCTCTCACGTCTTCCTCATAGAAGATCAGGTTGCCTTTCACAAGCTGCTGGAAAGCCAGTTTCCCCAGTTTGAGAATCATGTCTTCATCTTTCACTTTCTTCTCATAGTCCTTCTCATGTTTGATGTTGGTCTGAAGGATCAGGAAGTGTGTGTACATTTGAGTGAGAGTCTTGGGAATCTCTCTAGTCTTTGCTTCACTCAACATCTTCTCTAGAACAGCGGCTGAGATCCAGCAGAACACTGGGATGTGGCACATGATGTGGAGGCTCCTTGATGACTTCAGGTGTGTGATGATTGCATTGACCACACTCTGATCACTGATTCTCTTCCTGAAGTATTCCTCCTTCTGTGGCTCATTGAAGCCTCGTACCTCTGTCACTCGATGGACACACTCAGAGGGGACGAGATCAGCTGCTGCTGGTCTGGAGGTGATCCAGATGAGAGCAGAGGGAAGCAGATTCCCCTCAATGAGGTTCATCAGCAGCACATCCACTGAGGCTGATTCAGATATATTACACAGTTTTACTTTGCTCTTAAAGTTTAGAGACAGACGACACTCGTCCAGACCATCAAAGATGAACAACACTTTATATTCACCACTGGATATTTCCATTTCTTTTGTTTCAGGGAAAAAGACATGAAGAAGATCTGAAAGACTGAGTGTTTTGTCCTTCATCAAGTTGAGCTCTCTGAAAGGAAGTGGAAATATGAGCTGGACGTCCTGATTCTCTTTCCCTTCAGCCCAGTCTACAACAAACTTCTGCACAGAGACTGTTTTTCCAATGCCAGCGACTCCTTTTGTCAGCACAGTTCTGATGGGTTGGTCTTGTCCAGGTAAAGGTCTAAAGATGTCATTGCATTTGATTGGTATGTCCTCTGTTGCTGCTCTCCTGGATTGTGTCTCAATCTGTCTCACCTCATGCTCAATATTGATCTCTCCACTTTCACTCTCTGTGATGTAGAGATCTGTGTAGATCTCATTCAGGAGGGTTGGGTTTCCCTGCTTTGCTGTTCCTTCATACAGACACTGAAAATTCTTCCGCATATTTGATTTAAATGTGCTTTGGACCAGTTGAGAATCACAACTGAAAGAATAAATTATTAGATTAAACCAGAAATTAAAGAAGTAAAAGTGGTAGTAATATCTTTATGTCTAGACAGAAAAGTTGTACCTCAGATTAGATGGCATGTGTCTTCCCCTAAATGTTCCTTGAGTGTCCATAGACTGTTCACTAATTATGGACAAACATGGACAGAACAGAAAACAGAGAAAATAATTCATATAGTATTCATATAGAGCCAGCTGGACGGGGCTCGGATTTCATCAAAAATATCTTAATTTGTGTTCCGAAGATGAACGGAGGTCTTACGGGTTTGGAACGACATGGGGGTGAGTAATTAAAGACAGAAATTTCATTTTTGGGTGAACTAACCCTTTAAGACAAACAAATGAAAATAATACTCTGCTATAGTCAACTGGAGATGTTTCCTTTGTTTCCTAGTTTCCTTTGTATTAGGTAGATCCGTGCTGCGAGATGTTTCAAAAAGTGGTGGGGACAATATCGACCCTGACAAAAAGTGGTTGGAACATTTGGTTGAACACAGAGGATGACCCTTTTCACCCAAAGTGCCATCATTTTTATTGTTAATAGCTGTGCTAAATATATGTTATTATATATATATATATATATATATATATATACAGTGGGGAGAACAAGTATTTGATACACTACCGATTTTGCAGGTTTGCCCACTTACAAAGCATGTAGAAGTCTGTAATTTTTATCATAGGTACTCTTCAACTGTGAGTGACGGAATCTAAAACAAAAATCCAGAAAATCACATTGTATGATTTTTAAGTAATTAATTTGCATTTTATTGCATGACATAAGTATTTGATACATCAGAAAAGCAGAACTTAATATTTGGTACAGAAACCTTTGCAATTACAGAGATCATACGTTTCCTGTAGTTCTTGACCAGGTTTGCACACACTGCAGCAGGGATTTTGGCCCACTCCTCCATACAGACCTTCTCCAGATCCTTCAGGTTTCGGGGCTGTCGCTGGGCAATATGGACTTTCAGCTCCCTCCAAAGATTTTCTATTGGGTTCAGGACTGGAGACTGGCTAGGCCACTCCAGGACCTTGAGATGCTTCTTACGGAGCCACTCCTTAGTTGCCCTGGCTGTGTGTTTTGGGTCGTTGTCATGCTGGAAGACCCAGCCACGACCCATCTTCAATGCTCTTACTGAGGGAAGGAGGTTGTTGGACAAGATCTCGCGATACATGGCCCCATCCATCCTACCCTCAATACGGTGCAGTTGTCCTGTCCCCTTTGCAGAAAAGCATCCCCAAAGAATGATGTTTCCACCTCCATGCTTCACGGTTGGGATGGTGTTCTTGGGGTTGTACTCATCCTTCTTCTTTCTCCAAACACGGCGAGTGGAGTTTAGACCAAAAAGCTCTATTTTTGTCTCATCAGACCACATGACCTTCTCCCATTCCTCCTCTGGATCATCCAGATGGTCATTGGCAAACTTCAGACGGGCCTGGACATGTGCTGGCTTGAGCAGAGGGACCTTGCGTGCGCTGCAGGATTTTAATCCATGACGGCGTAGTGTGTTACTAATGGTTTTCTTTGAGACTGTGGTCCCAGCTCTCTTCAGGTCATTGACCAGGTCCTGCCGTGTAGTTCTGGGCTGATCCCTCACCTTCCTCATTATCATTGATGCCCCACGAGGTGAGATCTTGCATGGTGCCCCAGACCGAGGGAGATTGATCGTCATCTTGAACTTCTTCCATTTTCTAATAATTGCGTCAACAGTTGTTGCCTTCTCAGCTGTTGCCAAGCTGCTTGCCTATTGTCCTGTAGCCCATCCCAGCCTTGTGCAGGTCTACAATTTTATCCCTGATGTCCTTACACAGCTCTCTGGTCTTGGCCATTGTGGAGAGGTTGGAGTCTGTTTGATTGAGTGTGTGGACAGGTGTCTTTTATACAGGTAACGAGTTCAAACAGGTGCAGTTAATACAGGTAATGAGTGGAGAACAGGAGGGCTTCTTAAAGAAAAACTAACCGCTCTGTGAGAGCCGGAATTCTTACTGGTTGGTAGGTGATCAAATACTTATGTCGTGCAATAAAATGCAAATTAATTATTTAAAAATCATACAATGTGATTTTCTGGATTTTTGTTTTAGATTCCGTCTCTCACAGTTGAAGAGTACCTATGATAAAAATTACAGACTTCTACTTGCGATTGCTCCTGTCGATTGCTCCTGTCTGCCTCCTGTTTGTCCTTCTGACTGCTGTGCTCGCGTGTGCTCTGCTTGCTTTTGAATCTTTATTTGATATCATTCCCTGTTGTTTAAACTGCTAAATATAATTTACCCATCACCATATATTGTCTAATATTGCCTACCACATTAAATCTGACACCGCTAGCTTTTAATCTAAATCACTATCACGCGTTAGCATTTCGCTAGCCTGTTAGCTTGCCATCTCTGCACTCGGGTCTCTTGTTTTCTGAGTTCATTAAACAACTGTGGTAAGTTGGATTAGTAAATAGACTCCATCAAACAACTGTGGTAGGTTGGATTAATCAACAAATACGGTAAGCCATGTCTTCTTCTCCTGTCATTGTCACTTGCACTGCATGTTTCATGTTTAGTATATCTTTCTCTGTTGGCAAACAGGGCTTCACATGTGATAAATGTAAGGAGATAGTCAGGCTGACGGAGAAGATTTCAGAATTAGAGACACGCATCCAGACTTTATTTGAGAGTAGTGAGAATGTAACAGCTTTAGACACTGCTTTGGATGCGAATAGCTTAGTGAACTCTGTACATTGTTCGGTTCCGGCTGTAGAGCCCGTGCAGCAGGGTAACTGGGTAACGGTGAGACGGCATAGTCGCGGATCAAAAAAACACTCTTCCGTTCCGATTAGAACATCAAACAGGTTCTCCCCACTCAGTGATGCACCCACTGAGAATCCTGTTGAAAGTGCTCTAGTTATTGGCGATTCTATTACACGGAACGTGAAAATAGAGACACCAGCCACCATAGTCACATGTTTACCGGGAGCCAGAGCACCTGACATCAAAGCAAATTTAAAAGTGCTGGCTAATGCTAATCGTAAATTCTCTAAGATTATTATTCACGTCGGCACAAATGATGTTCGACTTCGCCAGTCGGAGATCACCAAAATTAACATTAAAGAGGTGTGTAAACTCGCAAGTACGATGGCAGATGACGTTTTTTGCTCTGGTCCCCTCCCCGTTAAAAGGAGTGATGAGATACTTAGTGGTGTCCGTAAAATAACATAGGGTTCATAGACAATTGGAAAAGCTTTTGGGGCAGACCTGACCTGTTGAAAAAAGATGGTATTCATCCTTCCTGGGATGGTGCCGCTCTTCTCTCTAGTAATTTGGCACATAGTCTTAGAGCTAAACATTGACTAACTGGGGCCCAGGTCAGGAAGCAGACGGACTGGCTTACCCGACCACCTGCTAGCTGTCTCACGTCACAGAAGTCAGATAAATCCCAGCACATAGAGACTCTTTCACCTAGATATTATCACATAGAGACTGTGTCTGTTCCACGAATTAGTAAATACAAAAAACCATCAAAACCATTCAACGGTAAAAACTTAATTGATGTCCAACAAATAAACAACAGATATAATACAGATGATCAAATGATAAAGCTCGGGCTGCTGAATATTCGATCCCTTTCCTCAAAAGCGCTTATTGTTAATGATATGATTACAGATCATAACCTAGATGTGCTGTGTTTGACAGAAACCTGGCTAAAACCTGACAATTACATTACTTTAAATGAGTCCACCCCCCAAGATTATTGTTATAAACACGAGCCGCGTCTGAAAGGTAAAGGGGGAGGTGTTGCTGTAATTTATAATAATATCTTCGGTATTACTCACAAGTCTAGTTTTGGTGCTTTATGTAACTTTATGTAGTGAAATTGATAAATCCCGTTTGACATTTGTGCTGGCTACTGTATATAGGCCACCAGGGCACCATACAGACTTTACCAGAGAATTTGCTGATTTTCTATCAGAGTTAGTACTGGCTGCAGATAAAGTCCTAATTGTTGGTGATTTTAATATCCATGTAGACAATGAAAAAGACGCATTGGGATTGGCATTTAGAGACATTCTAAACTCTATTGGAGTAAGGCAACACGTGTCAGGACCCACTCATCGCCGTAATCATGCGTTAGACCTAATACTGTCACATGGAATAAATGTTGATACCATTGAAATTCTGCAGCAGAGCGATGACATCTCAGATCATTACCTAGTATCATGTACACTTAATTTAGCAAAGGCTGCAAAGCCGTCCCCTCGCTTCAAATATGGCAGGACTATCACTGCTGCGACTAAAGATTTCTTTGTAAATAATCTTCCTCATCAGTTTCATCTCCTCAGCATCCCAGATAGCCTAGAGGAACTCGATGTTGCAACAGAAACTATTGACTCTCTCTTTTCCAGTACTTTAGACACAGTTGCTCCCCTGCACTTAAAGAAGATTAAAGAAAATAGTTCAACGCCGTGGTACAATGAGCACACCCAGGCCCTTAAAACAGCAGCCAGAAAAATGGAGCGCAGCTGGAAGAAAACAAAACTAGAAGTTTTTCGCATTTCGTGGAAAGAGAGCATGATTGCATACAGAAAGGCCCTAAAAACTGCTAGATCTGCTTATTTCTCGACTCTCTTAGAAGAAAACAAACACAACCCTAGGTATTTATTCGATACAGTGGCTAAATTAACCAAAGATAAAGCTTCACCTTCTGATGTTTGTAAACAGCACAGCAGTAATGACTTTATGAACTTCTTTACTTGTAAGATTGATAATATTAGGAAAAAAATTATAACCATGCAGCCGTCTACTACTGTATCACATCAGACAGTGCATTGTAGTGTCACTGAGGAAAAATTACATTCATTCACTGCTATAGGAGAAGACGAATTGGCTAAACTAGTTAAATCATTAAAATCAACAACATGTATGCTCAACCCCATACCGACTAAACTACTAAAAGAGATGCTTCCAGAGGTCATAGATCCTCTCCTTAATATCATTAATTCATCCTTGACATTAGGATATATACCGAAAACTTTTAAGTTGGCTATTATTAAACCACTTATTAAAAAACAACTTGATCCTACAAAATTAGTCAATTACAGGCCAATCTCAAATCTACCCTTTCTGTCAAAAATACTAGAAAAGGCAGTGTCCTCACAATTATGCTCCTTTTTAGAAATAAATGCTCTCATTAGAGTTACAAATGATTTACTCTTATCATCCGATCGTGGTTGTACACTCACCTAAAGGATTATTAGGAACACCTGTTCAATTTCTCATTAATGCAATTATCTAATCAACCAATCACATGGCAGTTGCTTCAATGCATTTAGGGGTGTGGTCCTGGTCAAGACAATCTCCTGAACTCCAAACTGAATGTCAGAATGGGAAAGAAAGGTGATTTAAGCAATTTTGAGCGTGGCATGGTTGGTGCCGGACGGGCCGGTCTGAGTATTTCACAATCTGCTCAGTTACTGGGATTTTCACGCACAACCATTTCTAGAGTTTACAAAGAATGGTGTGAAAAGGGAAAAACATCCAGTATGCGGCAGTCCTGTGGGCGAAAATGCCTTGTTGATGCTAGAGGTCAGAGGAGAATGGGCCGACTGATTCAAGCTGATAGAAGAGCAACTTTGACTGAAATAACCACTCGTTACAACCGAGGTATGCAGCAAAGCATTTGTGAAGCCACAACACGCACAACCTTGAGGCGGATGGGCTACAACAGCAGAAGACCCCACCGGGTACCACTCATCTCCACTACAAATAGGAAAAAGAGGCTACAATTTGCACGAGCTCACCAAAATTGGACAGTTGAAGACTGGAAAAATGTTGCCTGGTCTGATGAGTCTCGATTTCTGTTGAGACATTCAGATGGTAGAGTCAGAATTTGGCGTAAACAGAATGAGAACATGGATCCATCATGCCTTGTTACCACTGTGCAGGCTGGTGGTGGTGGTGTAATGGTGTGGGGGATGTTTTCTTGGCACACTTTAGGCCCCTTAGGGCCAATTGGGCATCGTTTAAATGCCACGGCCTACCTGAGCATTGTTTCTGACCATGTCCATCCCTTTATGACCACCATGTACCCATCCTCTGATGGCTACTTCCAGCAGGATAATGCACCATGTCACAAAGCTCGAATCATTTCAAATTGGTTTCTTGAACATGACAATGAGTTCACTGTACTAAAATGGCCCCCACAGTCACCAGATCTCAACCCAATAGAGCATCTTTGGGATGTGGTGGAACAGGAGCTTCGTGCCCTGGATGTGCATCCCACAAATCTCCATCAACTGCAAGATGCTATCCTATCAATATGGGCCAACATTTCTAAAGAATGCTTTCAGCACCTTGTTGAATCAATGCCACGTAGAATTAAGGCAGTTCTGAAGGCGAAAGGGGGTCAAACACAGTATTAGTATGGTGTTCCTAATAATCCTTTAGGTGAGTGTATATCTCTATTAGTGTTACTCGATCTTAGCGCTGCATTCGATACTATCGACCACAACATTCTTTTGAATAGACTCGAAAATTATGTTGGCATTAGTGGAATTTCATTGGCATGGTTTAAATCATACTTATCTGACCGTTATCAGTTTGTAGCAGTAAATGAAGAGATGTCACACCGAACACAAGTTCAGTATGGAGTACCGCAGGGCTCAGTGCTAGGACCGTTGCTTTTCACCCTGTACATGCTACCACTGGGAGATATTATTAGGAAGCATGGCGTTAATTTTCATTGTTATGCTGACGATACTCAGCTCTATATTTCTTCACGCCCTGACGAAACTTACCAATTCACAAGATTAACAGAATGCATAGCTGATATAAAAAATTGGATGACTAGTAATTTCCTGCAACTTAATTCAGAAAAAACTGAATTTTTAATCATTGGACAAAAAAACTCCACAAGTAGTAACCTAGAATACTGTCTAACACTTGATGGCTGCTCTGTCAAGTCCTCGTCGTCAGTTAGGAACCTGGGTGTGCTCTTTGATACCAATCTCTCATTTGAAAGCCACGTTTCTAGCATCTGTAAAACTGCATTCTACCACCTTAAAAATATATCTAATTTACGGCACATGCTTTCAATGCAAAATGCTGAACAGTTAGTTCATGCGTTCATGACCTCAAGGCTAGATTATTGTAATGCTCTACTGGGTGGTTGCCCTGCTCGCTTAATAAATAAACTGCAGCTTGTCCAAAACGCAGCAGCTAGAGTTCTTACTAGAACCAGGAAGTATGACCATATTAGCCCGGTTCTGGCAACACTGCATTGGCTCTCTATTAAACATCGTATACATTTTAAAATCTTGCTGATTACTTACAAAGCACTAAATGGTTTAGCGCCCCAGTACTTGAGCGAGCTCTTAACGCATTATACTCCATCACGTCTATTGCGGTCTCAAAATTCTGGCCAGTTGATAATACCTAGAATATCAAAATCAACTGCAGGCGGTCGATCCTTTTCCTATTTAGCACCTAAACTCTGGAACAGTCTTCCTAGCATTGTTCGGGAAGCAGACACACTCTGTCAGTTTAAATCTAGACTAAAAACACATCTCTTTACTATGGCATACACATAAAACATTTTTAATTTCTATTATTCAAATCAGTTAAATGATTGTTTTAGGCTGCATTAACTAGGTCAACCGGGAACACTTCCAATAACACCTGATGTACTCGTTACATCATAAGAAGAATGGCATCTACGCTAATGTTAGTCTCTCTGTTTATCCCGAGGTTTACTGCAGTCGGCCGGATCCGGGCCGTATCCAGACCAGATGGTGGACCTTAGCCTGGACATGACGACCATATCCCTGAAGTGTCTGTAGAGACAATAGTGTCAATTAAATTCCCCCCGTAAATGCTGCATCGACACGACATCCTCATTAAACCCGTCCCCGGCGTGACAACTCCAATCTTTCGAATAATCCTACGAATATCTATTGATCTAATATGACTTCTGACCTGTAATGTTGCCAGAATCATAATCATACACTATTTGTTCGTCGGCCAGAGGAGAACTGGCACCCCGACTGAGCCTGGTTTCTCCCAAGGTTTTTTTCTCCATTCTGGCCCTGAAGGAGTTTTGGTTCCTTGCCACCATCGCCTTTGGCTTTTGGCTTGCTCAGTTGGGGACACCTAAATTTCAACTATATTACTGATCTGCCTGCATTGACACTATATGATAATTGAAATGAGCTGGATGACATCACCGTTTTCTCCAGAGCGGCTGTACAGCCGAATCAAATTCCGTTGCATTATTTTCCTGTTACCACTGTGAAGCTGCTTTGAAACAATTGCCATTGTAAAAAGCGCTATATAAATAAAGGTGATTTGATTTGATTTGACATGCTTTGTAAGTAGGAAAACCTGCAAAATCGGCAGTGTATCAAATACTTGTTCTCCCCACTGTATATATATATATATGCTAAATATAATATGTCCAATAAAAACAAGTTGAGCAATGTGCCAAATCAGTAACCAGGCCACCGGGATTTCACTTTTCCCGGCTGCTCTGGATGGCCAGTCCGAGACTGCCTTATATTTAACACAGTTATTATTAACAATAAAAATGATGGCACTTCGGGTGAAAAAGGTCATCCTATGTGTTCAGTCTTTTAAACTACTCTTCAAGGTGCATGCAGCAAAAACTAAACTTTATTTATTTTTACATTTATGTATTTTTACATGTCTTTGTCCGTAGGGTAATGAGGAGGGCATGGTTTACCTCAGACATAGCAATCGAGCTCAGAGTAGGCGAGGGCGAAGCATTGAGGCCACAGTGACACCTTGTGGTGTGGCCGAAATGCAATAAGTATAGCCTACTGACGTTGATATTGTCTGTGATGAATGACTTGGATAGGTATATGGCCAAAATCTTATATCACGGGTTAAATCATAGGTCATAAGGTTGCCCCTTGACATCAGTTTATGGGGGTAGGCTAAAGACTACCACCGCTTAATAGAAAATACGTTTGTTTCTGTTGCTGTCAGTATTGTTTTTGAAAGTTACATTAAAATGCAGTTAGCTTAAAAATATGAGGGCACGCGACATGTGCTGTTTAAAAGAGGATTATGCATCTGTGTATATTTAATGCATGGCGTGTGTGTTTCACCAGCTCCGTTTCCATGGGCACATTTGATTTATCTAATTCTGGATATTTCCAGTTGATAACTTAGCCTAAGACGTGTGATTAATAATAAGACCACACCAAGAAAAACCCATTATACTCAGTGATGCTGTGACTGTCCACACGTGAAGTGACGCAACGCGACAAAATGTTCTCCTGTAACCGACGCCTCGTTCTATTTTGGATCTTTGAAATATGCGTTGTATTTTCAGCGTTTGTCACATGTTGTGCATGTACAAATAGGAAATATGAATGTGAAGTGAATTTGTGGTCTCGTTTCAAATGCATTGATCAATATGCTTGCGTCGACTTCACTGTAGCCTATATGTGCGCTGCTTCCTTTCCGTGTGTTCTGACCGGTAATGAAAAATATCAAGCGCTTCCATTTCAGAGTCCCTGTTATCAGATCTGTTGAAGATGTTGCTGTTCATGTTTGTTAGCCCAGGACATTTTACAAATCCAGACCAGACGATGTTCTACAGCCATGTCTGGAATAAAGAGTAGCCTATCCATGTCATACAGTACAGTTAGGGTGATATGACTAAACCCGTGATATAAGATTTTGGCCATATACCTATCCAAGTCATTCATCACAGACAGTATCAACGTCAGTAGGCTATACTTATTGTATTTCGGCCACACCACAAGGTGTCACTGTGGCCTCAACGCTTCGCCCTCGCCTACTCTGAGCTCGATTGCTATGTCTGAGGTAAACCACGCCCTACTCATTACCCTACAGACAAAGAAATGTAAAAATAAAGAAATGTATAAATAAATAAAAATAGAAATGAATAAATGTATAAATAAATAAATGTGGAAAAAATAAATATATACATAAATAAGGAAATAAATGTATAAATAATTATTTATTTTTGTTTTTTTGCTTTTCTATGTATATTTATTTATTTATTTTTGCTTTTTTACATTTATTTGTATATTTATTTATGTATTTATTTATTTTAAATTTTGGCAGACTTGGCATTCCATATATTTCGTCCATTAGATCAAAAGATCTGAAAAAGCCCATACATTTACCCGCCCATAGACCCTCCACTTGGAGAAATCAGGACAGACGTGGCTGAAAGTGGACAAAAGAGATGGATTAAAACACCAGGGGCCCGTTTCAATAAGGATGTTCAACCCTGAGATGGGAAACTCTGAGTTTTGGGTTTCAGAACAGCTGAATTGAGTTAGTTCAATCAACTCTGAGTAGACTGACTCAGAGTTAAGTGCGTGCACCATGACTATGAAAAGCCACGATCAATGGAGCTCCGAAATTACGATTCACCATGGCAACAGCACCCAACAAAAAGACGTCTGCATACTTCCGGGTCAAACGTAAGTTTAATTCTTAATCATTGTTATAATATCAGAGGTGAAAACTGGCAGAACAGTAAGTTATTGAACTAATATTCATTTTCATGGTATCCCACGGGCAAAAAAGAAAAAAGAATGTGGTAGCAGCTAAAAATGAAGTATAAGAATATAATTCAATCAGGTAAATATTTACAGTGGGGAGAACAAGTATTTGACACACTGCCGATTTTGCAGGTTTTCCTACTTACAAAGCATGTAGAGGTCTGTAATTTTTATCATAGGTACACTTCAACTGTGAGAGACGGAATCTAAAACAAAAATCCAGAAAATCACATTGTATGATTTTTAAATAATTAATTTGCATTTTATTGCATGACATAGGTATTTGATCACCTACCAACCAGTAAGAATTCCGGCTCTCACAGACCTGTTAGTTTTTCTTTAAGAAGCCCTTCTGTTCTCCACTCATTACCTGTATTAACTGCACCTGTTTGAACTCGTTACCTGTATAAAAGACAACTGTCCACACACTCAATCAAACAGACTACAACCTCTCCACAATGGCCAAGACCAGAGAGCTGTGTAAGGACATCAGGGATAAAATTGTAGACCTGCACAAGGCTGGGATAGGCTACAGGACAATAGGCAAGCAGCTTGGTGAGAAGGCAACAACTGTTGGCGCAATTATTAGAAAATGGAAGAAGTTCAAGATGACGGTCAGTCTCCCTCGGTCTGGGGCACCATGTAAGATCTCACCTCATCGGGCATCAATGAACATGAGGAAGGTGAGGGATCAGCCCAGAACTACACGGCAGGACCTGGTCAATGACCTGAAGAGAGCTGGGACCACACTCTCAAAGAAAACCATTAGTAACACATTACGCCGTCATGGATTAAAATCCTGCAGCGCACGCAAGGTCCCCCTGCTCAAGCCAGAGCATGTCCAGGCCCGTCTGAAGTTTGCCAATGACCATCTGGATGATCCAGAGGAGGAATGGGAGAAGGTCATGTGGTCTGATGAGACAAAAATAGAGCTTTTTGGTCTAAACTCCACTCGCCGTGTTTGGAGGAAGAAGAAGGATTAGTACAACCCCAAGAACACCATCCCAACCATGAAGCATGGAGGTCGAAACATTATTCTTTGGGGATGCTTTTCTGCAAAGGGGACAGGGCGACTGCACCGTATTGAGGGGAGGATGGATGGGGCCATGTATCGCGAGATCTTGGACAACAACCTCCTTCCCTCAGTAAGAGCATTGAAGATGGGTCGTGGCTGGGTCTTCCAGCATGACAACGACCCGAAACACACAACTAAGGAGTGGCTCCGTAAGAAGCATCTCAAGGTCCTGGAGTGGCCTAACCAGTCTCCAGACCTGAACCCAATAGAAAATCTTTGGAGGGAGCTGAAAGTCCGTATTGCCCAGTGACAGCCCCGAAACCTGAAGGATCTGGAGAAGGTCTGTATGGAGGAGTGGGCCAAAATCCCTGCTGCAGTGTATGCAAACCTGGTCAAGAACTACAGGAAACGTATGATCTCTGTAATTGCAAACAAAGGTTTCTGTACCAAATATTAAGTTCTGCTTTTCTGATGTATCAAATACTTATGTCATGCAATAAAATGCAAATTAATTACTTAAAAATCATACAATGTGATTTTCTGGATCTTTGTTTTAGATTCCGTCTCTCACAGTTGAAGTGTACCTATGATAAAAATTACAGACCTCTACATGCTTTGTAAGTGGGCAAACCTGCAAAATCGGCAGTGTATCAAATACTTGTTCTCCCCACTGTAAGCATAAAAGGTTCATGGGTGTAGGATTCTTGACTTTACAAACATTTGACATATTAAATAAATCTCATTCAGTGTCTATTTCAATATGCAGCAGCTTTTTCCTCATAGTCTAATGCTCTTTTCACATAATGTTCTCTAATCCAACCTGTTACATTTGTGAATTAGGGTAATGAAATTAACATTTAACTTCTACTCAGCCAACAGCAAGAAGGCAGAGGCTCACAAAATTATGGGAGGACCTGCACCACCACCACTGACAGAAGAAGAGGAGATGGAGGAAGAATATTAAAATCCAACAGGAAAAAAAGAACTGTTGCTTTTGTATTTAGCAAATAAAGATGACCAAATAAATTGTGAATAATTTGTGTTTATTTAACACCTGTGGTGTATGGCATATATTTCGGACTACCCTTCCATCTGGTATTCTTCCATTCCATATAGTAATCTGTTTCATTTTCGGATGGTGCGATGATGGGAATATGCATATCAATGCATCCAACCACATTGGAAATCCTAAAGGAAATTCTAATTATTAGGTTACTTCCAGAGGTTGCAACAAGATATCAAGTGAACATAATTTAAGTCAAGTCAAATCAAGTCACCTTTATTTATATAGCGCTTTTTACAATGCCGATTGTTTCAAAGCAGCTTCACAGTGTTAAACAGGAAAATAATGCAACAGAATTTGATTTGGCTGTACAGCCGCTCTGGAGAAAACGGTGATGTCATCCAGCTAATTTCAATTATCATATAGTGACAATGCTGGCAGATCAGTAATTTAGTTGAAATTTTAGTGTCCCCAACTGAGCAAGCCAAAAGCCAAAGGTGACGGTGGCAAGGAACCAAAACTCCTTCAGGGCCAGAATGGAGAAAAAAAACCTTGGGAGAAACCAGGCTCAGTCGGGGTGCCAGTTCTCCTCTGGCCGACGAACAAATAGTGTATGATTATGATTCTGGCAACATTACAGATCAGAAGTCATATTAGATCGAAAGATATTCGTAAGATTATTCGAAAAATTGTAGTCGTCACGCCGGAGACGGGTTTAATAAGGATGTCGTGTCGATGCGGCATTTACAGGGGCGAGTTTAATTGACACGGTCTCTACAGACACTTCAGGGATGCATAGGTCATGTCTAGGCGCAGATCCACCATCTGATCTGGATACGGCCTGGATCCGGCTGACTGCAGTAAACCTTGGGATAAACAGAGAGACTAACATTAGCGTAGATGCCATTCTTCTTATGATGTAACGAGTACATCAGGTGTTATGGGAAGTGTTCCCGGTTCCGGCTGACCTAGTTAATGCAGCCTAAAACAATCATTTAACTGATTTGAATAATAGAAAATGATAATGTTCTATGTGTATGCCATAGTAAAGAGATGTGTTTTTAGTCTAGATTTAAACTGACAGAGTGTGTCTGCTTCCCGAACAATGCTAGGAAGACTGTTCCAGAGTTTAGGTGCTAAATAGGAAAAGGATCGACCGCCTGCAGTTGATTTTGATATTCTAGGTATTATCAACTGGCCAGAGTTTTGAGACCGCAGTAGACGTGATAGAGTATAGTGTGTTAAGAGCTCGCTCAAGTACTGGGGAGCTAAGCCATTTAGTGCTTTGTAAGTAATTAGCAAGATTTTAAAATGTATACGATGTTTAATAGGGAGCCAGTGCAGTGTTGACAGAACCGGGCTAATATGGTCATACTTCCTGGTTCTAGTAAGAACTCGAGCTGCTGCGTTTTGGACCAGCTGCAGTTTATTTATTAAGCGAGCAGGGCAACCACCTAGTAGAGCATTACAATAATCTAGCCTTGAGGTCATGAACGCCTGAACTAACTGTTCAGCATTTTGCATTGAAAGTATGTGCCGTAATTTAGATATATTTTTCAGATGGTAGAATGCAGTTTTACAGATGCTAGAAACGTGGCTTTCAAATGAAAGATTGGTATCAAAGAGCACACCCAGGTTCCTAACTGACGACGAGGACTTGACAGAGCAGCCATCAAGTGTTAGACAGTATTCTAGGTTACTACTTATGGAGTTTTTCTGTCCAATAATTAAAAATTCAGTTTTTTCTGAATTAAGTTGCAGGAAATTACTAGTCATCCAATTTTTTATATCAGCTATGCATTCCGTTAATCTTGTGAATTGGTAAGTTTCGTCAGGGCGTGAAGAAATATAGAGCTGAGTATCGTCAGCATAACAATGAAAACTAACACCATGCTTCCTAATGATATCTCCCAGTGGTAGCATGTACAGGGTGAAAAGCAACGGTCCTAGCACTGAGCCTTGAGGTACTCCATACTGAACTTGTGATCGGTGTGACATCTCTTCATTTACTGCTACTAACTGATAACGGTCAGATAAGTATGATTTAAACCATGCCAAAGCAATTCCACTAATGCCAACATAATTTTCGAGTCTATTCAAAAGAATGTTGTGGTCGATAGTATCGAATGCAGCGCTAAGATCAAGTAACACTAATAGAGAGATACAACCACGATCAGATGATAAGAGTAAATCATTTGTAACTCTGATGAGAGCAGTATCATAGTATCAGTACTATGATAAGGTCTAAATCCTGACTGGAAATCCTCACAGATACCATTTCTTTCTAAAAAGGAGCGTAGTTGTGAGGACACTGCCTTTTCTAGTATTTTTGACAGAAAGGGTAGATTTGAGATTGGCCTGTAATTGACTAATTCTGTAGGATCAAGTTGCGTTTTTTTAATAAGTGGTTTAATAATAGCCAACTTGAAAGTTTTCGGTACATATCCTAATGACAAAGATGAATTAATGATATTAAGAAGAGGATCTATGACCTCTGGAAGCATCTCTTTTAATAGCCTAGTCGGTATAGGGTCGAGCATACATGTTGTTGATTTAGATGATTTAACGAGTTTAGCCAATTCTTCTTCTCCTATAGCAGTGAATGAGTGTAATTTTTCCTCAGTGACACTACAAAGTCTGATGTGATACTGTAGTAGACGGCTGCATGGTTATAATTTTCTTCCTAATATTATCAATCTTGCACATAAAGAAGTTCATAAAGTCATTACTGCTGTGCTGTTTGCAAACATCAGAAGTTGAAGATTTATTTTTGGTTAATTTAGCCACTGTTTCAAATAAATACCTAGGGTTATGTTTGTTTTCTTCTAAAAGAGTCGAGAAATAAGCAGATCTAGCAGTTTTTAAGGCCTTTCTGTACGCAATCATGCTCTCTTTCCACGAAATGCGAAAAACTTCCAGTTTCGTTTTCTTCCAGTTGCGCTCCATTTTTCTGGCTACTGTTTTAAGGGCCCGGGTGTGCTCATTGTACCACGGCGTTGGACTATTTTCTTTAATCTTCTTTAAGTGCAGGGGAGCAACTGTGTCTAAAGTGCTGGAAAAGAGAGAGTCAATAGTTTCTGTTGCAACATCGAGTTCCTCTAGGCTATCTGGGATGCTGAGGAGATGAAACTGATGAGGAAGATTATTTACAAAGCAATCTTTAGTGGCAGTGGTGATAGTCCTGCCATAATTGAAATGAGGGGATGGCTTTGCAGCCTTGCCTAAATTAAGCATACACGATACTAGATAATGATCTGAGATGTCATCGCTCTGCTGCAGAATTTCAACGGTATCAACATTTATTCCATGTGACAATATTAGGTCTAAAGTATGATTACGGCGATGAGTGGGTCCTGTCACGTGTTGCCTAACTCCAATAGAGTTTAGAATGTCTCTAAATGCCAATCCCAATGCATCTTTTTCATTGTCTACATGGATATTAAAATCACCAACAATTAGTACTTTATCTGCAGCCAGTACTAACTCTGATAGAAAATAGCAAATTCTTTGGTAAAGTCTGTATTGTGCCCTGGTGGCCTGTATACAGTACAAATGTCAAACGGGATTTATCAATTACATTACATAACATTACATAAAGCACCATAAAGCACCAACTTCAAAGGAATTATATTTAAAACTAGACTTCTGAGTAATACTGAAGATATTATTATAAATTACAGCAACACCTCCCCCTTTACCTTTCAGACGCGGCTCGTGTTTATAACAATAATCTTGGGGGGTGGACTCATTTAAAGTAATGTAGTCGTCAGGTTTTAGCCAGGTTTCTGTCAAACACAGCACATCTAGATTAGTATCTGTAATCATATTATTAACAATAAGCGCTTTTGGGGGAAAAAGAAAACCCAGAGTTTCCCCCATTTCAGGGTTAACATACTCAGAGTTTTCACTTAACCTCCTTTCTGAAATGGGCCCCAGGTGTAAACGAGGATGTGTCTCCCTTGAAAACCAAATGTGGGTCACTTTGCATAGAGCTAATACTTGTATTTAAAGAGAAATATCTGAAGAACAAATAAGATTTGTCTGTCTGTCAGTCTACTGTATCTATCTATCTATCTATCTATTTGAACATCCATCTATCTATGAAATGTTGTACCTCAGATCAGTTGATGTGTGTTTTCCCTCAAATTTCATCGGCTCTATCATAGACCGGTCACTCTTCATGGACACACAGCTGGGCACCGGTGAGATTGATCTGTCACCCTCACACTGACTTTAATAGAATAGAGATAATAGTGAACAATAATACATATGACTTTATGTAGAGTTGACATTACAGTTTTTTACAATCGCTATGACAATTTTTTCAATACTCTTAACAATTTTCCTAAACTCTTAACACAGTTAGCACAACATCTGTCTGTGTAGGCTATACAATTAACACATTTCTTGTTGCTTTTACACAAAATGCATATAGTTAACACAAATTTAAAATGCTTGAACTTCTTTTACACACAAGCTCAACCAAGACCAAAACAATGGATTTTTTACTGCCTAATTTACTAGTGCTTTAACACTGTATGTCAGAACAGATAACATCATGTTCTAAACCTAACCTTATAGGCTAAAGTCAAGGTGAACAGCTGTTTATATTGTGAATTGAAACACAAATATATCCCCTGTATTTTGTTCCATTTCTACTGAGAAACAGCTGATTGAAGGTTTGCAAATATATAAATCACAACTGATTCCCATCTAGGAATTGTTCAGGTGATGATGTTCTTTCAATCACATGACCATACACCATATGGTATACAGTAAAAGAGCCTCTTTGGGCTGATCTTCTGTGAAAAAGGAACAATATAGAGCAACACAAAGAAAGTAAGAAAAATGCCTGCACGAGGGAGAGGAAGATGAGTACCAGGACAAGGGAGAGGAGTGGGACAAGGGCAAGGGAGAGGAATGCCTGGAAAAGGACAAGGTAGAGATTGAGGAGTTAGAATGAGCACATGGTGGCACTCAAAGAAGGGCCAGAATTAGGGTAACTGATGAAATAAGAGCTACTATCATAGACCATGTCATAAACCACAGGCTATCATACCGAGAGGCTGGTGAACGAGTACAGCCAAATCTCAGCGGGATACAGTGGCATCCATTATCCAGATTTTTGAGAAACCAACAGGTAGGATATTGTATAAGGGCTTCTCCTACTGTAAAGTGTAAATAATTTCACCATGTATTACAGTGAGTGTATGCCTCTGTCTCTAATATGTAACTGTATTTTGTCTATCTAAGGATTCAATGTCTGCCTCCCTCAGGGAGCAGAGGAAAGCTCCTAAATGAAGAACAGAAACTTGCTATTGTCAAAATGGTGATTGCTGATAATGAAATAAAACTGAAGGGCATTCTATAAAGCTACTCTGAGATGGGCCATTCATTTTGTGTATTGAATTTCTGCAGCAAAAGAAACAAAATGCATGCATTTTCTAAACCCAACAAAACAAAAATGTAGAGAGGCTTCAAAAGAGTCAAGACACAATCTATAATCAATAAAATATACTGTCTATTGTATAAGGGCAGACCTGACACATAAAATAATGCAAAATTGTCATAGCAATCGTTAAAAACTGTAATATAATAAATACAACATATAGAAGAAATATTTTGGCTTTCTTTTTTTTTTTTTTTGAAAAGTGGATATTTGCCAAATTCTGCCATATGTGCAATATTTGTATGTGTCTGTCGTCTCTCTGTGTGTCTAAAGAGAAATGTTGTACCTCAGATCAGTTGATGTGCGTTTTCCCTTAAACTTTACTGGCATGTCCATAGACTGGTCACTCTTCATGGACACACAGCTGGGCTCCGGTGAGATTGATCTGTCACCCTCACATTGACTTTAATAGAATAGAGATACAGAATAGAGAGACAAGAATCAACCTGAAAATAAATTCCACATGAGAAGGTTGTCTATCAATAAAAGCGTAAGATAGTGTGTTGAAGAGTGATGAGACTGTCCAAGGATAATGTCATATATCATCTAGCTGTCTACTGTATCTGTGTGTCTGTGGACGGTGTTTAAAGACCCTGAGTGGCTCCAAATACCGTATATCCGGCACCAGAATATGATAGAGACAACAGATCACTATACCAACCCTGGCAAACACCCACAACACTCTGTTATGAGCAGAAAATGTGTCTTCTATAACATTAAGATCATATGAAGATTGAAGTACCTGCATCCTGGAGAAGAATCTCCATCTCTGAATGTGTGTGTGTCGTCCATGATTCATTCAGTCTTCATGAGCTGCTCGGGTACAGAAACACTCATTCACATACACTCAAATACAAATACAAATACAAAATAAAATGTTTCCTATTTGTTTATTTTCTAATTAAATGTTTATTAAAGCTGACATTACCTAAAGGGAGTTTGTAACAACAGAACTCTTTGTAATTGACATTAATTTAGTCTATGTTTTGGATGAATATTTTTGTAGCCCTTACAGACAGCAGCTGATACGGTCTATATGTCTATAGCCGTATCTCAATATCCGTTCTTGTCTGTTCTTGTGGACTTGAGAAACGTCATCAGTTGCTGTACTTTTCCAATTCAAAGTTCACATCTAGCCAAGAACAGTTAAAAAATGACAGCAGTGAGCATCAATAGCAATGTGAATTATGTTCACACCAGCTCTGCAATTCAGCGCTCCAGTATGTTCACGTCACGTTTATTTATATAAACTTTATACAATAGATTACTTTAAAGCAGTCGCTATGTGTGTGTGTGCGTGTGTGTGTATTTTAATTATGCAGAACCTACAGTGGGGAGAACAAGTATTTGATACACTGCCGATTTTGCAGGTTTCCCCACTTACAAAGCATGTAGAGGTCTGTAATTTTTATCATAGGTACTCTTCAACTGTGAGAGACGGAATCTAAAACAAAGATCCAGAAAATCACATTGTATGATTTTTAAGTAATTAATTTGCATTTTATTGCATGACATAAATATTTGATACATCAGAAAAGCAGAACTTAATATTTAGTACAGAAACCTTTGTTTGCAATTACAGAGATCATACGTTTCCTGTAGTTCTTGACCAGGTTTGCACACACTGCAACAGGGATTTTGGCCCACTCCTCCATACAGACCTTCTCCAGATCCTTCAGGTTTCGGGACTGTCGCTGGGCAATACGGACTTTCAGCTCCCTCCAAAGATTTTCTATTGGGTTCAGGTCTGGAGACTGTCTAGGCCACTCCAGGACCTTGAGATGCTTCTTACGGAGCCACTCCTTAGTTGCCCTGGCTGTGTGTTTCGGGTCGTTGTCATGCTGGAAGACCCAGCCACGACCCATCTTCAATGCTCTTACTGAGGGAAGGAGGTTGTTGTCCAGGATCACGCGATACATGGCCCCATCCATCCTCCCCTCAATACGGTGCAGTCGTCCTGTCCCCTTTGCAGAAAAGCATCCCCAAAGAATGATGTTTCCACCTCCATGCTTCACGGTTGGGATGGTGTTCTTGGGGTTGTACTCATCCTTCTTCTTCCTCCAAACACGGCGAGTGGAGTTTAGACCAAAAAGCTCTATTTTTGTCTCATCAGACCACATTACCTTCTCCCATTCCTCCTCTGGATCATCCAGATGGTCATTGGCAAACTTCAGACGGGCCTGGACATGCACTGGCTTGAGCAGGGGGACCTTGCGTGCGCTGCAGGATTTTAATCCATGACGGCGTAGTGTGTTACTAATGGTTTAGTAAGAGTGAGTGAGATTGTGGAGAGTGTGGTCCCAGCTCTCTTCAGGTCATTGACCAGGTCCTGCCGTGTAGTTCTGGGCTGATCCCTCACCTTCCTCATGATCATTGATGCCCCACGAGGTGAGATCTTACATGGTGCCCCAGACCGAGGGAGATTGACCGTCATCTTGAACTTCTTCCATTTTCTAATAATTGCGGCAACAGTTGTTGCCTTCTCACCAAGCTGCTTGCCTATTGTCCTGTAGCCCATACCAGCCTTGTGCAGGTCTACAGTTTTATCCCTGATACAGCTCTCTGGTCTTGGCCATTGTGGAGAGGTTGGAGTCTGTTTGATTGAGTGTGTGGACAGGTGTCTTTTATACAGGTAACGAGTTCAAACAGGTGCAGTTAATACAGGTAATGAGTGGAGAACAGGAGGGCTTCTTAAAGAAAAACTAACAGGTCTGTGAGAGCCGGAATTCTTACTGGTTGGTAGGTGATCAAATACTTATGTCATGCAATAAAATACAAATTAATTATTTAAAAATCATACAATGTGATTTTCTGGATTTTTGTTTTAGATCCTGTCACTCACAGTTGAAGAGTACCTATGATAAAAATTACAGACTTCTACATGCTTTGTAAGTAGGAAAACCTGCAAAATCGGCAGTGTATCAAATACTTGTTCTCCCCACTGTATCTATTGATGGTATTCATTTTATGCAAGTATATATAATTCCTTGGCAATGTTCTTTATGTGGGCTAACTGTTATTCGAGCATTAAAAAATAATTTAATAAAACAGCTAGAGAGAGAGAGACCAAAGGTAAGCTGTACTTGATATTTTATTCTGTTCTAATTAAATGTTACACTGTTCAGCAGAAATGAAGCAGTTTCCCCGGTAACTTCTGTACACAAAGCATCGCTGTGCTTATAACAACACAGTCTCGAAATGTTTCTTTCACGTCACCATAGTCTGCCAATAAGTTAGCTAGTTGCAATGTGTTATTTAGCTAACGTTTTAAATGTGCAAATAAAACTAGCGAATAATACAAATGTACAAAATAATCTCAGCAGTATAAAACCCCGTGCATTTGACGTCATATTGAGGCGGTGCTATTTGAAACGTTCACGCTTTTTTCTGAGTCCGTTTCGTCCGATGCCTTTATGTGGGTCATTCCTGTTATCCAGTAACATTTTGGCTTCCTAATTTTTGAAAAAAAAAAGGTACATGTTTTCATGTTTTTAGCATTTTACCAAAATAGTGACGTTTAACTATTAGGAATACATATTAGTCAAGCTCAGGGACTGTTATGGAAAAATAATAATTATGGGTAGTTCAGAGGATAGTATGGGTTGTTCAGACACTGGCCGTGAAGGTATTCCACCCTGTTAGTTGATGTTAAACAATAATGTGCTTTTCTTGGATAGTATAGGTCCCTTATGCTATCATAGTATTTTTTATTCCTGAAACAATAACAATTATTGATGAATAGAATGTCTTGATTATTAAGAACAGGTACTTTTTTGTACCCATTTTTGCCAAAAGGATGGTAAATAATAAAAAAAAATTGCTCAATTATTTGTTCAATTATTGCTCAAAAACATATACTGTATATGCAGTTAATGCACCTCACCTCCCAAAACAAGACATAATGCAAAACATTTAACGTTGCTGTCAAATTATTGTTTAAAAATGACTTCTAACAGTGGATGAGATTTTCCATCATTGTTCTGCATGGTTTGCCATCAGTAATGTGTGGAACTGCACCTATATAATATTGTTATATATATATATAATATATAACATTTATATATAAACATATACACCAATCAGGCATAACATTATGACCGGTGAAGTGAATAACACTGATTATCTCTTCATCATGGCTCCTGTTAGTGGGTGGGATATATTAGGCAGCAAGTGAGCATTTTGTCCTCAAAGTTGATGTGTTAGAAGTAGGGCTGCAACAACTAGTCGATAAAATCGATAATAATCGATAATGAAAATCATCAATAACGATTCTCAATAATTAGTTATTATTATCTTAATAATTAGTCGGGTCTGCCCTCTGTGCAAGATAAGCTTCCACCAGTCGCGCCAAATTACAGCACTGAATAACGCATTTTTATGGACAAAATGTGCATCTAGAAATAGTGGAGTGGAAACAGAGTGAGCTGATCCAGGAAAGGTACATGATCCAAGTGCCCAAAACATGAGAATTGTTGGTAACGCTTTAGATTACAGCCCGGAAAGTACTGTGTAACTAAAGCGAATTTACAACGTAACTTTCAGTAATTATAGTGTAACTATAAAGTAAGTACGTGTAATTATAAGGGAACACTATGTAATATTTGGGGAATAAAGGGGTATGTTACAGTACAGAAGGGACAGAGACAAGGATTACAGGTGAGTGATGTAGAGTTCGTGCGAGTCTGGTGAAGATATCCGGAATGACACAGTCTTGATACTTGCAGGTGACGAGAGCTGGAGACAGACTTGGAGCGTGGGAGACTCTGGAGAAACACACAAGACGAGGGAACACGAGGGAGACTTGGAGGTAACACAAGATGCAGGTAAGTAGATCGTTGGGGAGCCCTAGAAGTCAGCAGAGAGGTAAGAACCTGAGTGTGTGAGAGTGGCTTTTGTGCTGTGGTTGATTGCCGTGTTGATGGAATGCAGGTGTGCGTGATTAATACTCAGGGGAAGGCGTGCGCTGTGATTGTGTGACGTGGGAGCCTGGCGTGTCTGTGACAGGGTAACTATCAGGAAAATTAACAAATTATTTACTGAAAGTATTTTTTAATTAAGGGGTAATTATCCATGTAGTTACAGGGTAAGTGTGAATCTGCGGGCTGTTTCATGTCTACAATAAAAAACACGTACAAAATCTGATATCACTCGGAAACATTTATTGAAAAACAACCTAATTCAAAACAGATTTATGACACTTCTTATTCATTTTTTTAAAATAAACTTTTCATTTTAAATAATAACGTTCTGACAGAAAGTGGCACGTTTTATCCCGTTTTTGTTTCTCTTGATTGGCTTCTCCTCCTCTTGTTCCTCTTCTTCTTTTTCGTTATTTCCACTGATGGATTTTAAGAGCAATCCCATGTCTTTTGATATTCTGTATTATTATTTATTAAAAGAAAAAGTACATCCAGAGATGATCTCATAATTTACTAATCTTTTCACATCTGACCAACTGTTACCAGCGCGTGCGTGAGTAAAGAAGCTTCAAGCATTCATGACGGTCTCGCGCGAGTGGCGACTCTGTCTCTCTGGCGTCTCTGTCTTCTAGTCTTGTTTGTTTCTCATTGCTATTATCATATATTATGTTATTGTTTGTTTACTGTTGTGAGCATTAATTAAAAAACATGAAAATAAGAACAGATGGCATCCGACATCCGCGTGACCAGTCACGCTTCAAGTTACGTCAAGCGTGAACTCAACCCTCTCATTCACGCAGATGACTGCTGGTCGGAAGCGATAGCTTACGGTTAAATTTTTTTTTAAATATTGGTATTTTTCTTACAAACACTTAGCGTTTCACTTCAGAAGACACTGAATCATCAATTGGGATCGTATGGATTGCTGTAGTTATTGCTGTATGTGCTGTTTGATGCTTCAACTTTTAGGAACCCAAATGAGTTTTCATTAGCAGAGATTATTTATTTTTCTGTGTTCATCTGAAAAAAGAAAGTTGTATACATCTCGGATGGCATGAGGGTAAAAGATGAGTAAACGGTGAGGACATTTCTGCGTGCACTGTATTTTCTTTAAATACACAATATAGCTACAGAATAGCTAGAGACATAGGATTCCTTCTTAAGATTCATCTGTGTCAAGAACGAATAAGAAGAGGAACAAGAGGAGGAGAAGCCAAGCAAGAGAAACGAATAAGTGTTGTAAATCTGTTTTAAAAAAGTTGTTTTTCAAATAAAGATTTCCGAGTGATATCAGATTGTGTACGTGTTTTTATTGTACTTACCCTGTAACTACATGAAACAAGAGGGGAACAAGCACCACTTTAATTTACAGCCCGCAGATTCATACTTATCCTGTAACTACATGGATAATTACCCCTTAATTAAAAAATACTTTCAGTAAATAATTTGTTAATTTTCCTGATAGTTACCCCTTTATTCCCCAAATATTACATATTGTTCCCTTATAACTACACGCACTTACTTTATAGTTACACCATAATTACCGAAAGTTACGCTGTAAATTCGCTTTACTTACGCAGTACTTTCCGGGCTGTAATCTAAAGCGTTACCGAATTGTTTATTTTAAGCTTCAAGCGAATGCATTAGCGTTTAACAGACAGAACGCAGTCGAGAGAGAGACAATTTATATTCAGCGCAAAAATATTCATTTAGCTGAAATATCTGCTGTTGGACGCGAAATTTAGTTTTAAAAGTCTACATGTTATTCAAGTATTTTATGAGAGTAGTAACTGTAAAGGGATAACAGCGTGTAATTGAATATAAATGTAAGACGTTTCTACAGGATAAAGAAATGACAGTAAGAGGTACTGTGTCCATAGAGAGTGTGTGTGTTCCTGTAGAACATTGAAGCAAAACTATGGTTAATTTGTGGTTACCATTGAATAACTAAAATAACCCTGTTATTTATTTATTATTATTATTATTATTATTATTGTTTGTTTTATTCGATGTAAAACCATGGTTAATTTATGTAATGGTAGATATATTCACTATGTGTGTTTTCATAGCACTCAGCTGACACATTTGTTTGAAGGACAGCATTGGGCAGGATGTGGAATAGTGTGTTTTGTCAATAAAATAAAAAAATGGGCTTTTTATCCGATTAATCGACTAATCGAAAAAATAATCGGCCAACTAATCGATTATCAAAATAATCGTTAGTTGCAGCCCTAGTTAGAAGCAGGAAAAATGGGCAAGCGTAAGGATTTGAGCGAGTTTGACAAGGGCCAAATTGTGATGGCTAGACGACTGGGTCAGAGCATCTCCAAAACTGCAGCTCTTGTGGGGTGTTCCCGGTCTGCAGTGGAAGGAACAGTGGTGAACCGGCGACAGGGTCATGGGCGGCCAAGGCTCATTGATGCACGTGGGGAGCGAAGGCTGGCCCGTGTGGTCCGATCAAACAGACGAGCTACTGTAGCTCAAATTGCTCAAGAAGTTAATGCTGGTTCTGATAGAAAGGTGTCAGAATACACAGTGCATCGCAGTTTGTTGCGTATGGGGCTGCATAGCCGCAGACCAGTCGGGGTGCCCATGCTGACCCCTGTCCACCGCCGAAAGCGCCAACAGTGGCACGTGAGCATCAGAACTGGACCACGGAGCAATGGAAGAAGGTGGCCTGGTCTGATGAACCACGTTTTCTTTTAGATCACATGGATGGCCGGGTGCGTGTGCGTGGCTTACCTGGGGAACACATGGCACCAGGATGCACTATGGGAAGAAGGCAAGCCGGCGGAGGCAGTGTGATGCTTTGGGCAATGTTCTGCTGGGAAACCTTGGGTCCTGCCATCCATGTGGATGTTACTTTGACACGTACCACCTACCTAACCATTGTTGCAGACCATGTACACCCTTTCAATGGAATTCCCTGGTGGCTGTGGCCTCTTTCAGCAGGATAATGCACCCTGCCACAAAGAAAAAATGGTTCAGGAATGGTTTGAGGAGCACAACAACGAGTTTGAGGTGTTGACTTGACCTCCAAATTCCCCAGATCTCAATCCAATCGAGCATCTGTGGGATGTGCTGAACAAACAAGTCCGATCCATGGAGGCCCCACCTCGCAACTTACAGGACTTAAAGGATCTGCTGCTAACATCTTGGTGCCAGATACCACAGCACACCTTCAAGGGTCTAGTGGAGTCCATGCCTCGACGGGTCAGGGCTGTTTTGGCAGCAAAAGGGGGACCATCACAATATTAGAAAGGTGGTCATAATGTTATGCCTGATCGGTGTATATATATATAGAATTTGCAATATACACTAAATACAATTTATTCTATTAGATTTCCACCCTAGGTTTATAGACCTAGCAGGGTGGACAATTTTAAGCTAAGTTAGCCGTAGCTCTTTGAGTGATCAACATTTAGCTAGCTAACCTTCTACAGATAAGCAGAACTTTTATAACTATGTCAGATTTGTTTTTACATTTTTTTGACCGGACAAACATTCTCCATAACATAGCCTAACAGGGTGGAACTTTAAGAGTGTGACAAGCAGGATAAAATTTAAAAAAAAAAAGGTAGGAGTGAGAGTTGAAGCTTACTTCAGTTTGTATAAATAAATGTCATTTCCTGAAAATGGTCTCAATGGAATTGTGGTCTTTTTTGGAAGTCGAGAAAGTACATACTAACAGGGTGGAAGATGACTTTAGGGACACAGTAAATTAAGAAAATTGTAAAAACAACTATATTTCACATGATTTTTATGTATGATTAGAGGCAGTTTAGACTAGTCTATAACATAATTCAAAAATATTTTGAGGTTTTTATCATTTCATGGTTTATAGTTCTTGTGGAAGTTGATTACTTTGTACTGAGAACCAGTGGCGGAGCCAGAGGGGTGTCCAGGGTGGCACTGACATCTGACTGGCCACCCTGGGTGCCACCCCAAAATTTAGTATTAGTATTAGTATTTTTAATGTCTATTATATCTGTTTAAGTGATAAAGAAGACCTAAATATATAATTTAAGCCATTTCTTATAAATATGTGACTCATTTTATAGAAAATATGAGTAAGTAAATCATAGAGACAGAAGTCACTGTATAACAGGAACGACTCAAGTCTGTTTCGTCCGATGCCTACTTGTACGAGACCTGACACCTGAGGTTGTTTTTCCTGAGATCTGAAACCTTTCAGTCTGAGGCGCAGACCTTTTTGTCCAACGACTGAAGCCTTGGCATGACGCCTTTTCATCATATGACTGAGGTCTGAGGATGTCCTAAAATGTACACCGTAGGGGTGAGTGGGGCAGAACCTAACGCGGGGTTAGTTGTAACACACATGGTTTAAAACTTTCCACACATGCCAGCATGACAAAACTTAGTGTATTTACTCGTTGCCATATCAACACTATATAGAGAAAAAATTGTGCCAAAATTAAAAAATCTTTGGAAGATATCACTGAACATTTATTTAATCATAGCAAAAGTAAATTTCTTACTGAAGTTTTTTTTTTGTTTTGTTTTTTTGTTTATTTGAAACTAGACAAATCTGATATTATTGTAATCTTATATCTGTAATTTAACAGTTGAGGCAGTTCTTTAATGCTGATCTAACCAGCAGAAGTGTGAGGTGAAGGTGGGGCATGTTGTCACACTGAGCCCCTATTAGAACTATGCTATTCTATTCTATACTTTTATGAATTCTATTGAGAAATCACGAGATAAAGGTGAGTCAGTGTTCAGAAAGTATTATTTATTATTATGTTTTGAACTATGCTGTATAGCTGTATTTTGTGGTGTGTTTATTGTCAAACTCAAAAATGTGTTTATTTTTCATTATTAAAAATGCCATTATTTTATATGAAAAAGTTGATAATTGTATTTTATTGACAAAATATTTTAGTTTGTCTTGTATATTTTTTTGATTAGATCAGATAACATTTTAAGCGGTCATATGCTCATGTTACAGTGTACCCCACCTATGGGGCATGTTGTCACATTTCACTTCCTTCTTTCGAGGTAAATCAAGAAAAAAGTATACACTGTATTAATGAAACAAAACAAAATAATTGTACTAGACATGTGTGAAATGAATGTGGGAAAAAAGAAATACTCTGAACCCCAAGAGGATTTACACAAACTGAGAAAGCTCTCCCCCACACCGGACTTTCGTCATCGGGAGTTCTGAGAAACGATCAACATACTTTCACTTTCATTTGGGCAGAAAAATATGTTCGATCATTGTTACTAAAACGATTTAACTCTTAAACTTTATTTAACTTTTAAAGTTGTATGTCAGTATGAGGAGTCGAAACGCGTTTGCTTATACTTTGTTTTGTGATTTGACTATAACAGAAAAAGCAGGAGAGTGGTGCGCATGCGCTGTGCACGAGAGCACACAAGTGACTTTATCAGACTTTTAGCGACTTTCTGGACAAACCTTAGCATGTTTCCGAATGTCACCAGTGCTGTCCCACGAGCTCGAGGTCTTGCTGTCCCGCTGAAGTCTCTCTCTCTCTGCGTCTCCGATCAGGGATTTCCCGTGGAAAACTGTTCCAGTGGGAGGAGTCCTCATGAATATTCATGATATTCCCCCTGTTGTGGGCGTGTCCTTGAGACGATACGCAAACGAGTGGAACTGAAAATGTCCTCTAGCAACAACTTGTTTAATGGATTGTTTAAAAAAAGGTAATGAAGTTCCAGTGTTAATCATTAACATTAACAGTTCAAAACAATGCATGGTTTGTTTAATATGATAAATCTTCTGAGCTGTTTTGCCTGATTGATTACATGCATTCAGATAAATAGGTAAAGAGACATAGCAGAGCAAACAATGAGCAAATAACATTGTTTGTTATTTGTAAACTATAGTAAATTGTAGTATATACTATAGTACCATAGTAAACTATAGTAAATTGTAGTATACTGTATGTATATTATAGTATTTACAACACTGTTAATGAATAGTATACTTTAGTTTTTACTACAGTAAACTTGTAGTATAATATACCCTATAGTTGTAGAAAACTTAGTACAGTATTGGGTAATTGGTTTATATTAGGCCTACTATAGTTGTTACGTAACCACAAAATCTATCTAATCTAACTACCACAACAAATTCAAAGGTTCAGGTTCAAAAACACTATTATTTACTATAAATTACTATAGTATTTGTTCATGTGGGGTGTGTTGACAATGCCTGAAATAAACCTCTTCAGATGTATCTGTGCCCTAATAAAATGTATCAAAGCTAGCCTGGTGTGAGTATTCTGTGCCATCCTTAATTTCTTACTTTATTTGTATAAAGCCAGTGTTTCCCAGCATTCACAGCATCGGGTTCCCTTTATTAACACCAAACCTCACGGTTCCAGTTTTCTCATATTATACTGGGATACTGTACATAAACCTTTGGAGCTTTATGATGACATCGTTCTGATTCTTCTTGCACATACAGTAAGCTTCTTCAAGAATATTATTGGGACAGGAAATTATGCATATGTCATCATCATCAATGTCATAACATGGCTTTGCTTCCACATATATTCATCATCGTCTGTTTCTAATTGGCTGTGAGAGCTGAGGTCTCTGGACAAACATGAAGGCTGTTCTCATTAAGGTCCTGTTTTAATAATTATCAGACATTCACTTAATCTCATGTTGCTTGTGAGTTGATGAAAAGCACAAAACTGTAAAAGTAAAAACAATGAAAGTAAGACACTGAATATTACACAACACCGGTGACCGTACAGTGTTGCTATGGACCAATCACTGATCTGTATTGGTGGCAAATCTATTCTAGGCTTACGATGCTTTTGGGAAACGCAGCCCTGGGTAGTAGATCTGTAGTTCCCAGCATGCTTTACAAGGGACTGCTTTAGGAGAGTAAATGAAGGGATTAAGTGTTATTTTATGTGTTTTTCAGTAAAGGGAAAGGTGTTGGTAGTTTATGTTAATGTTTAATGTTCAGATATGTTGGACATTTAGAGGAGTTTCTGTTACTGAATGAATGTTGCGGTTACCATTGTGCTGGGAGTAGCGTTTGTGCTCAGGCTGTGGACTCTCAGAGTTAAGCTCAATAGTGAAACCAGACTTTACTTAGTGGTTCATTATATTAATGAAAGACACTGTTGACCCAACTAAACTGGTATATTTCCCTGTACACAAAATCTCTTAGAATACAATTTGCATCTAGAAGGATGTACTGTTACTTCATCCTCTACAGTTAAAGACCTGGGTGTTATATTAGACAGCAACTTGTCTTTCGAAAATCAAATGTTACAAAAACAGCCTTCTTCCACCTCAGAAACATCGCTAAGCTACGGAACATGTTATCTGTCTCTGATGCAGAAAAGTTAGTTCATGCATTCATGACCTCTAGACTGGATTACTGTAATGCATTACTAGCTGGCTGTCCTGCATCCTCAATAAACAAGCTACAATTAGTACAAAATGCAGCTGCTAGAGTTCTTACTAGGTCAAGAAAATATGATTATATAACACCAATTTAATCATCTCTACACTGGTCTACCCGAGGTAACTAGAGAGTCTGCCAGCTCCAGTCTGGATCCAGCCTCTCATGAAGACTTCAGATGACCATCACCTGTGAAGAGACGACTCTAACTCTACCACCAACAAACCATCAAGGTGAAAAAGGACTTTCATCATATAAAACAAAAAAGATTATATCAAACTTTTATTACAGTTTTTAATGATCGCTATGACAATTTTTTCAATACTTTTAACAATTTTCCTAAAATCTTAACACACCAAAACACCTACAACACACAATTGCCAAAACGGTTAATTTCATGCTCAAAATCACACTTTGTAAACTAAACTCCAACACTAATTTTCAAAATACAATAATACATTAACACAATACACTATGTCTACCAAAACACTAACACATGTTCTCTTCCAACAGGAACATTTAGTCAATCAGAGCTCACTGTCATAAAAACACTAACACCAGATGGAATTACAGAAACTGCGTTATTTTATGTGTCAGGTCTGCCCTTATACAATAGACAGTATATTTTATTGATTATAGATTGTGTCTTTTGAAGCCTCTCCACATTTTTGTTTTGTTGGGTTTAGTAAATGCATGCATTTTGTTTCTTTTGCTGCAGAAATTCAATACAATATCAGCAATCACCATGTTGACAATAGCAAGTTTCTGTTCTTCATTTAGGAGCTTTCCTCTGCTCCCTGAGGGAGGCAGACATTGAATCCTTAGATAGACAAAATACAGTTACATATTAGAGACCAGAGGCATACAGTCACTGTAATACATGGTACAAGTATTTACACTTTACAGTAGGAGAAGCCCTTATACAATATCCTACCTGTTGGTTTCTCAAAAATCTGGATAATGGATGCCACTGTATCCCGCTGAGATTTGGCTGTACTCGTTCACCAGCCTCTCGGTATGATAGCCTGTGGTTTATGACATGGTCTATGATAGTAGCTCTTATTTCATCAGTTACCCTAATTCTGGCCCTTCTTTGAGTGCCACCATGTGCTCATTCTAACTCCTCAATCTCTACCTTGCCCTTGTCCCAATCCTCTCCCTTGCACAAGCATAAACATAACTTGTATTACGTATATCACAAATGCACCATTCCTTTTAAATAAAAAAATAAAAAAATCCAATTGATGATTTCATTGTGAATGTTACTATAAAGTACTTGAATATCCATTAAATATGGAGATGTCTGTATTAGAGATTTGTCAGTATAAATGTCACTTCTGAAGAAACAAAAGGTTTCCTTGTATGACTTTGGATGAAGGATTGGATCATTCTGTAAAGTTACACACACGTGTGTGTGATGATCACTATGGGTGTGTGTCTGTTGATTCTGTTGAATGTGGTGTGTCTGTAGTGGCTCTTTATTCTCCATCAGCTGATCCAGAGAAGGTCAGACTAACATCTAAAACCTGTAAGTAAAACACAGACAGTCAAATGTGTGTGACATTATTGCATTATCCACTTTAGATCAACTAAAAGAAACTACATAGAATATTAAGTGAGAGATTATAATATAACACTGTGACACATGATTGTTAAAGCTGTTTTTAAACATCCAGATTTTGATTTTGCATCCAAATCACCATGAATGATGACCCCTGACCCTTATCTATAATCCTGTATGACTGTCCTCTTTCTGTCACTGGCTCAGTTTTATTTATGACAAAGAAAGTGTGATAAATATTTATTAAATTAAATATTTAATTGTTAATATAAACTTCTATATTAAATAAATAAATGAATCAAACTCTTGTTAAAAATGTTTATAGTGTGTAAGTCACCATTACCAGGAAAGTAACCTAAGAAAAACTAAATTAACTTTCAATTAAAATATGAACAGTGTTAATCATCACTACTCACTCAAACATCTCTAGTTTATAATGTGGATTATCTGTCAGATCACTCCTGAGTCTCTTAGATTATTCTGTGTCAGATCCAGTTCTCTCAGGTGTGAGGGGTTTGATCTCAGAGCTGAAGCCAGAGCAGCACAACCTTCATCTGTAACACCACAATCACTCAACCTGTAGAGAACAATGACACTCTTCAGTCTCTCAGTTCAGGATCTACAGCTCAGATAAGCAGGAACTTCACAATCAGAAAGAGAGACTTAATCCATGGCACCCTTAACAGGTCCAGTCTAAGGTTCAGACCCGCTTCTACATGCTGCTTAAGCGGGCTATTTTCAATATCATAAAAATTACGATTATAACGATTAAATGCGCTTTGTTCATTAAATCATTCTGATGAATTGAATCTTTTGTAAGTTATCATTTTGCAGTGTAAGATTACAGTTAACACCTTCAAATATTAATGTAATTTATTCAATTCAGTAAATATATTCAATCACAGAAAAGGCCATAAATGTATCATTACATATTTTCTACATAAATTTTCTACATCATTATAGAATATCTATGCATCTGTGTTTGTTTATTTTGTAAAAACACAATCCAGAATCCACTAAATACACACTACTTCATTATACAAATGAATAAAAAGACATAATCATAAGCTATGACAAAAAATATATGAAACTAGGTGAGCGTATAATTCAGAAGCAAAAGTAATTCTTGAAAAAAAAATGTTGGTGCAGTTGAGAATCACGACTGAAAGAATAAATTATTAGATTACAACATAACGGAGTAAAAGTGGTAGTAAAATATCTCTCTTTCTAGACAGAAATCTTGTACCTCAGATTAGATGACATGTGTCTTCCCCTAAATGTTCCTTGAGTATCCACAGACTGGTCACTAATTATAGACAAACGTGGACAGAACAGAGACAATAGAACTGAGTCGAGAAAACAGAGACAAGAATTCATATAGAGTCATTCCGTGTCACCTCAACCAGAGATTCCATGTTAATTTTAATTTATTTTTCTGGTGAAAGAAATTTATAAATGAAGAACTTGATTTATATATCTACCTGTCTATCTATCTATCTATGAAATGTTGTACCTCAGATCAGTTGATGTGTGTTTTCCCTTAAAGTTTACTGGCATGTCCATAGACTGGTCACTCTTCATGGACACACAGCTGGGCTCCGGTGAGATTGATCTGTCACCCTCACATTGACTTTAATAGAATACAGACATCAGATTAGAGAGACAAGTGTCAATTTGGTTGCGTAAGATAGTGTTTTGAAGAGATAATGTCATATATCATCTAGCTGTCTACTGTATCTGTGTGTCTGTGGACAGTGTTTAAAGACCCTGAGTGGCTCCAAATTCTGTATATCCGGCACCAGAATATGATAGAGACAACAGATCACTATACCAACCCTGGCAAACACCCACAACACTCTGTTATGAGCAGAAAATGTGTCTTCTATAACATTAAGATCATATGAAGATTGAAGTACCTGCATCCTGGAGAAGAATCTCCATCTGAATGTGTGGTGTGTCGTCCATGATTCATTCAGTCTTCATGAGCTGCTCGGGTACAGAAACACTCATTCACATACACTCAAATACAATACATTTAATTTCTCATTTTCTTCAGTGTGTTTATGGAGACAAAACTAATCAGATTTCTGATCAGTAATTATCAACATTTCACTCCTGGTTTAATTTGATATGCAATCATGTTAATGAATGTTGAGAACTGGTCTCATCTGAATCAGCAGATTCTCTTGTTCAGTCAGATATGTAACGTTTGCTCCAGTATTTCATCTGTGTGTGTTTAAAACAGAAATATCTCGGCTGAACAGTTTAATGTTCTTCCACTGAAGCCTCAAATACTGTACAAACGGGACAGTTGTGACTGATGTCCCTGATTTTCTATAATGATTATTTCGACCCACAGCGTCTGGTGTTATTCTCAGCCTGCTAGTGAAGGAGGTGCCCAAAGCATCGATAAGATTAATAAATGCATGTTTCTTGAAGTACTTCATGTTTGTTTTTAAATATTTTAAGAGAGCGTTCATGATTTCTTAATTTAATGAGGAAGTAAAGCAGAGAGAGAGAGAGAGAGATGAGAGGTGAGAGAGAGAGAGGACAGAGAGAGAGTGAGAGAGAAGAGGAGACAGAGAGAGAGAGAGAGAGGAGAGAGAGAGAGAGAGAGAGAGAGAGAGAGAGAGAGAGAGAGAGAGAGAGAGAGAGAGAGAGAGAGAGAGAGAGAGAGAGAGAGGAGAGAGAGAGAGAGAGAGAGAGAGAGAGAGAGAGAGATGAGAGAGAGAGAGAGACGAGAGAGAGTGAAGAGAGAGAGAGAGAGAGAGAGAGAGAGAGAGAGAGAGAGAGACAGAGAGAGAGAGAGAGAGGAGAGAGAGAGAGAGACAGAGACAGAGAGAGGAGAGAGAGAGAGAGAGAGAGACAGAGAGAGAGAGAGAGAGAGA